>VSWD01000013.1:31120632-31716940 GCA_033119305.1 Pinctada imbricata
CTTATTGAGTTATTTAAAGAAATAGTGCAAAAATTTGCATTTCTGGCTAAGTCCGAAGAGACATCAAAAAGCGTCAAAAATTGACTTTGGAGTGGAACCAAAAATAACAACACTTCTTAAGACATCTCTGTAGATCATCCTGATGCTTTCAGTTTGTCGATACGTGCTTCCGTTCTGAAGAAGAAGTTTGTCAAGGGAGGGTACCCCCGTGACATACTTTTGCCTGTGGTGGCGCCACCTGTTGAGGGATCCGGACGAAAAACAACAACACTTGTAGGGGATCATTAGTACTTTATACCTACCAAGTTTCATCAAAATCCCTTAAGCCATTCTTGAGAAGAAGTTGATGAAATGTGAAAAGTTTACGTCAGACAGACGACAGACGACACACGACACACGACACACGACGGACGACGGACGCCGGACGGATCGCTATGACAATAGCTCACTAGAGCCTTTGGCTCAGGTGAGCTAATAAGGGAAAAAAATTTGTTGGGGTCCTGCCAGGGTTTGGAGCAACTTCCCATTGGTCCATTGGGCATGGAAAACATACATTATACCTATGTACAATCTTAAAAAATATTCCTTAAAAATCCAAAGTGGATATCTTGACAAAATTCTTTCACTTGAAGGGTACCATGCATGAGTACCTCATACCTACAAAATGTCATGACAATCTGAAGAGTGGTTAAAGAAAAGAAGCAGAAAATGTATGAAAATCACCCCCCCCTTCCTTTTTACATAAGAAAAAAATTCATAAAAAATGAAAAAATAAACTTAAGCATAAATACATATCAAAGCATTAAGTAAGTATATATGATAAATATGCAGTAAATGAGTGTGAAAATCATACACTTATTGAGTTATTTAAAGAAATAGTGCAAAAATTTGCATTTCTGGCTAAGTCCGAAGAGACATAAAAAGCATCAAAAATTTGACTTCGGAGTGGAACCAAAAATAACAACACTTCTTAAGACATCTCTGTAGATCATCCTGATGCTTTCAGTTTGTCGATACGTGCTTCCGTTCTGAAGAAGAAGTTTGTCAAGGGAGGGTACCCCCCGTGACCTACTTTTGCCTAAGGTGGCGCCACCTGTTGAGGGATCCGGACGAAAAACAACAACACTTGTAGGGGATCATTAGTACTTTATACTACCAAGTTTCATCAAAATCCCTTAAGCCATTCTTGAGAAGAAGTTGAAAATGTGAAAAGTTTACGACGACAGACGACAGACGACACACGACACACGACGGACGCCGGACGGATCGCTATGACAATAGCTCACTAGAGCCTTTGGCTCAGGTGAGCTAATAAGGGAAAAAAATTTGTTGGGGTCCTGCCGGGGTTTGGAGCCACTTCCCATTGGTCCATTGGGCATGGAAAACATACATTATACCTATGTACAATCTTAAAAAATATTCCTTAAAAATCCAAAAGTGGATATCTTGACAAAATTCTTTCACTTGAAGGGTACCATGCATGAGTACCTCATACCTACAAAATGTCATGACAATCTGAAGAGTGGTTATAGAAAAGAAGCAGAAAATGTATGAAAATCACCCCCCCCCCTACCTTTTTACATAAGAAAAAAATTCATAAAAAAAAAAAAGAATTAAAAGAAAGGAGGGGATCTCCAACAACACTAGGTTGCAGCACCCACAGCAAAATCCCAAAACACCCATGCAAAAAACACAGAACAGATACCCACAGAAAGAGACGCAAAAGGGACAAGGAACACCAACTCACAACATAGAAACATAAAAGACTACACATAAACCAACGAGACCAATGGGCAACCGGTGCCGACTTAGGACGGCCATCTGCCAGTAAATAGCAGACGGTGTGGTTATCCTGGATTACGTGCGCACAACCCTCCACTTCTCCAGTTACCTAGAGGTCTCGAAGAACGTACAAATGTGGTGTAAAACAACCTCCTCACTGTAGATGACGTCACACAAACAAGACCGCGAAACGCAGGCCCCAGAGACACAGATGAATATGTAAATGGATATAAAAAGAGGCATGCGTAATACAGTCCGTGCTCTGCCGGCTGTAGCGAGCTCATGTATGTAATCACCCGAGGAGTCCGACTGACATTCAGAGAGGACAGGTGGTCGGGGCCCTGTCTTCTCTAAAGAGGTTTGGAAAGGGCCCGTCATGGAGTCCCGTCGTCACAGTCAGTCAGAGTGCAAGTCTTAAGAATGCGCTCGTACAAGACTGTATATTGGTCAAGTACCAAGCTTAGTGTCCGTCTGGTGACATTAGGATCATATCCACGGTATAAAAGGCGTTGATGACTCTGACGCATTTTCGATACATATGCTGTCTACCTTTGATCCTTCTTATTTTGTTAATTATGTCACCATAAAATGCAGGTTGTGAAATACCTAAAGTAATATACTCCGTTGCTTTTATGGGTCCGAATTTCAAAAGAAGTTGATCATAATTTTTGTAAAATTTCCAGAAAGTCTTTACTAGTTTGTGAAAGCGAAAACCTTGACCTAAAAGTATCTTGTAATTTGTAGATTTCTATTATGAAAATCCAAACATCAGTACATGCTCTAGCATACCGGATGAGCTGTGAAATGTAGATACCGTATGACGGTAATCTAGGGACATCACCGTCAAGCCAGGGGAAATTTACTATGTTGAAGCCAAAATCATCTCGTTTGTCATATACACTTGTATGAATTTCTCCATTGACAATTTTGATATTTAGGTCCAAAAATGGTGTTTCAGTGTCTGTAAAGTTTGCCTTGTTTAGAGTCAATTCTTGTGGATAAATAACATCTTTATACTTTTCAAAAACAGGATTATCGATAGTAAGAATATCATCCAGGTACCTAGAAGTACTAATGAAGCATTTCACATCATCATGTTTTCTTTGCTTTTGAAGATTTTGAATAAATTCCTTTTCATATGTGTATAAAAATAAATCTGCAACAAGAGGCGCACAATTTGTACCCATAGGAATCCCTACAACCTGCTTGTAGAGATTCTCACCAAATCTTACATAAATGTTGTCCAAGAGGAAGGACAAGGCACTACACAGGTCGCTACATGTCCATGATTTGTATGATTTGTATTCTGTAGCGGAAAAGAAACCCTTTGATTCAGATGTACAAATATAAATTTTCCCCTCTCGATTATAGCACCATTTAATGAGTTTGGACAATTGATCATTGATCTTGTCGTGAGGAAGCGTGGTGTACATATTTGAAAAATCGTATGAAGCAATCGTATTGGCTTGAAAATTTCTAGATTTTATCTTGTCAATCACATCCCCGGAATTTTTTATAGACCAAAATAAATTTACATCATTCCTGTTAAGAACAGTTTCACAATATTTTGCAACGTGTTCCTTTACCGCCGTGAGGGCTGACGTCAGATGTCTAGACAAACTTGTAGTTGAGCAGTTGCTAGAATTAGCAATGTATCTAAATTTGTAAGGAGATTTGTGCAGTTTTGGTATGCAGTATATTGTAGGAAGATCCAATTTAGAAATAGGGATGTTGAATGAAGAAATTTCACTGCTATGTTTGCTCAAAATGTTAGGGACACTTTCATTGCTTTTGATATAAGTATTTGTAGACGAAAGTTCCGAAACTAAAGTTGATATATAGTAAAGTTTTCATATGATTATGGTGTTGTTGGCTGCTTTATCTGCAGGAGCGAAGACAAATTTTTCATGTAAATTACGTAATTTGGATTTAAAATATCTTTCAGATCTAGAACTTGGATTTTCAAAAAGATGAGGATTTCTGTGGAAGTTGTCTATTCGAATGTCAGTAATGTCCAAAATGAGGTTTTTCCAGTCATTCAGAGAATGCGATTCGACTCCTTCCGATTTACACCATCGTTTGGTATAGTTATCTAAGGCTTCCTTAGTACTTCGCGACATTTAATAAAATCTATCTTGGACGGGATTCTATACTTAGGTCCTTTTTTGAGAAGACCACGGAGCTGCCTGTCTTGGATAATTGAAAAGTCACCTGTAATAATATGACCAGCTGGTTTATATAGATATTCAGATGTTGCACATTCTCAAGAAGCAGGACATGATTCAAGTATTTTAGGATCTGATGTAACTTTGTTGTAGTTAAAAACGAAATTTCGAATAGGTCTTTATATTTGTAACAAATAAGAGGAGGTTCTAAATTTTCAAAATATTGAGGAATAGCACTTTGTACACGATGATCCCGAAAAATATTAGAGATGTTAAGAAGATCGAATCCTTTGTTAATAAATGGAATTTTTAAGAATCGTTTTTTGGTGGGATGTTTTTAACAACTGGATAAAGTTTATTCTGTGCGAATGCAACAATGATATTAAGTCTGAATCAATCCGTATTTCTTAAGAATGCAACCAGTGCTTCATCCAAGATAGATTTCAGTTGAACTGCTGGAACTGATGAGAGAGCATGAAGCAGTTCATGTCTGCCGCCGTTGCGAGCAATGATCAGAAGATCGTTGAGGGTACGGTGTAATCTAGATCTTATTCTGAGTTTTCGGTTTCGTCGTCTTCCGTGAGACCTATGCTTCCGTTTAGTGTTTGGGCGGATTGAAAATACATTAATATTAGTTGACGTCGAGGAAATATTTCCTTGTCCATAAATTTGATCGTTTAGACCAAGGGGGTACGCAGTTTGGAGTTTTGTGATCCAGGCAAGTTCAGCTTGTAGTCGGCGTTTTTTAATTTCCGTTTTACTAAGATTTTAAGTTTAGAAAAAGACTGAACCGGTGTAATAGTTATATCCGAAATGGAATGATTGTATTTAACGAAGTGATTATAAAGGAAATTTCTTTGTTTTTTGTGATGTGAGTTTCTTATCTGATACGAATGACTTCTAAAACGAGATTTTAAGGCCTGACCTGTTTTCTCCAACATATTGGGCGCCACATCCCCTAGCGTTTCATGTTATAACATAAATGACATCTTGGTACGATCAATCGATGTCGTTTTCAATCTCAATTTTAAAAGTCTGCCCGTTAACACTTGATTTAATTGTGGAATTGCAATTGATGAGCGGACACATACCGCATCTTTTCCCTTTGCACGTAGAAACTGCTGAGAACCCTCTATGTTTGTTGTTAAATGTAGAGCCTGCAGATGGAGAAGTAGGTGTAATACGTCTACGGGAATTCAATTTAAGAGGTGAAAGAAGTACTCTGGGTGAGGAAAAAAGTTTATTGCTGTTAAAAGTCGATGATGGGAAAGTTACTGTAGTGATAGAGGGTAATCTCAAAGGAGTAAGTTTAATACGAGGCGACCTTAAAAATGCCATAGTGAGATGATCAAAGAAGGGTGAGTAGAGATCCTGCATGGAAGACACTACAACAAAGTCAAGTTAGAGAACGAAATGGAATTAAAACACTTCAAACATCGGGTCACGGGGAATTGTATTACCAACTCCACACTGCAACACGAAATAAGTGTAGATATAAAAGAAAGGAGGGGATCTCCAACAACACTAGGTTGCAGCACCCACAGCAAAATCCCAAAACACCCATGCAAAAAACACAGAACAGATACCCACAGAAAGAGACGCAAAAGGGACAAGGAACACCAACTCACAACATAGAAACATAAAAGACTACACATAAACCAACGAGACCAATGGGCAACCGGTGCCGACTTAGGACGGCCATCTGCCAAGTAAATAGCAGACGGTGTGGTTATCCTGGATTACGTGCGCACAACCCTCTCACTTCTCCAGTTACCTAGAGGTCTCGAAGAACGTACAAATGTGGTGTAAAACAACCTCCTCACTGTAAGATGACGTCACACAAACAAGACCGCGAAACGCAGAGGCCCCAGAGACACAGATGAATATGTAAATGGATATAAAAAGAGGGCATGCGTAATACAGTCCGTGCTCTGCCGGCTGTAGCGAGCTCATGTATGTAATCACCCGAGGAGTCCGACTGACATTCAGAGAGGACAGGTGGTCGGGGCCCTGTCTTCTCTAAAGAGGTTTGGACAGGGCCCGTCATGGAGTCCCGTCGTCACAGTCAGTCAGAGTGCAAGTCTTAAGAATGCGCTCGTACAAGACTGTATATTGGTCAAGTACCAAGCTTAGTGTCCGTCTGGTGACATTAGGATCATATCCACGGTATAAAAGGCGTTTGATGACTCTGACGCATTTTCGATACATATGCTGTCTACCTTTGATCCTTCTTATTTTGTTAATTATGTCACCATAAAATGCAGGTTGTGAAATACCTAAAGTAATATACTCCGTTGCTTTTATGGGTCCGAATTTCAAAAGAAGTTGATCATAATTTTTGTAAAATTTCCAGAAAGTCTTTACTAGTTTGTGAAAGCGAAAACCTTGACCTAAAAGTTTCTTTGTAATTTGTAGATTTCTATTATGAAAATCCAAAACATCAGTACATGCTCTAGCATACCGGATGAGCTGTGAAATGTAGATACCGTATGACGGTAATCTAGGGACATCACCGTCAAGCCAGGGGAAATTTACTATGTTGAAGCCAAAATCATCTCGTTTGTCATATACACTTGTATGAATTTCTCCATTGACAATTTTGATATTTAGGTCCAAAAATGGTGTTTCAGTGTCTGTAAAGTTTGCCTTGTTTAGAGTCAATTCTTGTGGATAAATAACATCTTTATACTTTTCAAAAACAGGATTATCGATAGTAAGAATATCATCCAGGTACCTAGAAGTACTAATGAAGCATTTCACATCATCATGTTTTCTTTGCTTTTGAAGATTTTGAATAAATTCCTTTTCATATGTGTATAAAATAAATCTGCAACAAGAGGCGCACAATTTGTACCCATAGGAATCCCTACAACCTGCTTGTAGAGATTCTCACCAAATCTTACATAAATGTTGTCCAAGAGGAAGGACAAGGCACTACACAGGTCGCTACATGTCCATGATTTGTATGATTTGTATTCTGTAGCGGAAAAGAAACCCTTTGATTCAGATGTACAAATATAAATTTTCCCCTCTCGATTATAGCACCATTTAATGAGTTTGGACAATTGATCATTGATCTTGTCGTGAGGAAGCGTGGTGTACATATTTGAAAAATCGTATGAAGCAATCGTATTGGCTTGAAAATTTCTAGATTTTATCTTGTCAATCACATCCCCGGAATTTTTTATAGACCAAAATAAATTTACATCATTCCTGTTAAGAACAGTTTCACAATATTTTGCAACGTGTTCCTTTACCGCCGTGAGGGCTGACGTCAGATGTCTAGACAAACTTGTAGTTGAGCAGTTGCTAGAATTAGCAATGTATCTAAATTTGTAAGGAGATTTGTGCAGTTTTGGTATGCAGTATATTGTAGGAAGATCCAATTTAGAAATAGGGATGTTGAATGAAGAAATTTCACTGCTATGTTTGCTCAAAATGTTAGGGACACTTTCATTGCTTTTGATATAAGTATTTGTAGACGAAAGTTCCGAAACTAAAGTTGATATATAGTAAAGTTTTCATATGATTATGGTGTTGTTGGCTGCTTTATCTGCAGGAGCGAAGACAAATTTTTCATGTAAATTACGTAATTTGGATTTAAAATATCTTTCAGATCTAGAACTTGGATTTTCAAAAAGATGAGGATTTCTGTGGAAGTTGTCTATTCGAATGTCAGTAATGTCCAAAATGAGGTTTTTCCAGTCATTCAGAGAATGCGATTCGACTCCTTCCGATTTACACCATCGTTTGGTATAGTTATCTAAGGCTTCCTTTAGTACTTCGCGACATTTAATAAAATCTATCTTGGACGGGATTCTATACTTAGGTCCTTTTTTGAGAAGACCACGGAGCTGCCTGTCTTGGATAATTGAAAAGTCACCTGTAATAATATGACCAGCTGGTTTATATAGATATTCAGATGTTGCACATTCTCAAGAAGCAGGACATGATTCAAGTATTTTAGGATCTGATGTAACTTTGTTGTAGTTAAAAACGAAATTTCGAATAGGTCTTTTATATTTGTAACAAATAAGAGGAGGTTCTAAATTTTCAAAATATTGAGGAATAGCACTTTGTACACGATGATCCCGAAAAATATTAGAGATGTTAAGAAGATCGAATCCTTTGTTAATAAATGGAATTTTTAAGAATCGTTTTTTGGTGGGATGTTTTTAACAACTGGATAAAGTTTATTCTGTGCGAATGCAACAATGATATTAAGTCTGAATCAATCCGTATTTCTTAAGAATGCAACCAGTGCTTCATCCAAGATAGATTTCAGTTGAACTGCTGGAACTGATGAGAGAGCATGAAGCAGTTCATGTCTGCCGCCGTTGCGAGCAATGATCAGAAGATCGTTGAGGGTACGGTGTAATCTAGATCTTATTCTGAGTTTTCGGTTTCGTCGTCTTCCGTGAGACCTATGCTTCCGTTTAGTGTTTGGGCGGATTGAAAATACATTAATATTAGTTGACGTCGAGGAAATATTTCCTTGTCCATAAATTTGATCGTTTAGACCAAGGGGGTACGCAGTTTGGAGTTTTGTGATCCAGGCAAGTTCAGCTTGTAGTCGGCGTTTTTTAATTTCCGTTTTACTAAGATTTTTAAGTTTAGAAAAAGACTGAACCGGTGTAATAGTTATATCCGAAATGGAATGATTGTATTTAACGAAGTGATTATAAAGGAAATTTCTTTGTTTTTTGTGATGTGAGTTTCTTATCTGATACGAATGACTTCTAAAACGAGATTTTAAGGCCTGACCTGTTTCTCCAACATATTGGGCGCCACATCCCCTAGCGTTTCATGTTATAACATAAATGACATCTTGGTACGATCAATCGATGTCGTTTTCAATCTCAATTTTAAAAGTCTGCCCGTTAACACTTGATTTAATTGTGGAATTGCAATTGATGAGCGGACACATACCGCATCTTTTCCCTTTGCACGTAGAAACTGCTGAGAACCCTCTATGTTTGTTGTTAAATGTAGAGCCTGCAGATGGAGAAGTAGGTGTAATACGTCTACGGGAATTCAATTTAAGAGGTGAAAGAAGTACTCTGGGTGAGGAAAAAAGTTTATTGCTGTTAAAAGTCGATGATGGGAAAGTTACTGTAGTGATAGAGGGTAATCTCAAAGGAGTAAGTTTAATACGAGGCGACCTTAAAAATGCCATAGTGAGATGATCAAAGAAGGGTGAGTAGAGATCCTGCATGGAAGACACTACAACAAAGTCAAGTTAGAGAACGAAATGGAATTAAAACACTTCAAACATCGGGTCACGGGGAATTGTATTACCAACTCCACACTGCAACACGAAATAAGTGTAGATATAAAGAAAGGAGGGGATCTCCAACAACACTAGGTTGCAGCACCCACAGCAAAATCCCAAAACACCCATGCAAAAAACACAGAACAGATACCCACAGAAAGAGACGCAAAAGGGACAAGGAACACCAACTCACAACATAGAAACATAAAAGACTACACATAAACCAACGAGACCAATGGGCAACCGGTGCCGACTTAGGACGGCCATCTGCCAAGTAAATAGCAGACGGTGTGGTTATCCTGGATTACGTGCGCACAACCCTCTCACTTCTCCAGTTACCTAGAGGTCTCGAAGAACGTACAAATGTGGTGTAAAACAACCTCCTCACTGTAAGATGACGTCACACAAACAAGACCGCGAAACGCAGAGGCCCCAGAGACACAGATGAATATGTAAATGGATATAAAAAGAGGGCATGCGTAATACAGTCCGTGCTCTGCCGGCTGTAGCGAGCTCATGTATGTAATCACCCGAGGAGTCCGACTGACATTCAGAGAGGACAGGTGGTCGGGGCCCTGTCTTCTCTAAAGAGGTTTGGACAGGGCCCGTCATGGAGTCCCGTCGTCACAGTCAGTCAGAGTGCAAGTCTTAAGAATGCGCTCGTACAAGACTGTATATTGGTCAAGTACCAAGCTTAGTGTCCGTCTGGTGACATTAGGATCATATCCACGGTATAAAAGGCGTTTGATGACTCTGACGCATTTTCGATACATATGCTGTCTACCTTTGATCCTTCTTATTTTGTTAATTATGTCACCATAAAATGCAGGTTGTGAAATACCTAAAGTAATATACTCCGTTGCTTTTATGGGTCCGAATTTCAAAAGAAGTTGATCATAATTTTTGTAAAATTTCCAGAAAGTCTTTACTAGTTTGTGAAAGCGAAAACCTTGACCTAAAAGTTTCTTTGTAATTTGTAGATTTCTATTATGAAAATCCAAAACATCAGTACATGCTCTAGCATACCGGATGAGCTGTGAAATGTAGATACCGTATGACGGTAATCTAGGGACATCACCGTCAAGCCAGGGGAAATTTACTATGTTGAAGCCAAAATCATCTCGTTTGTCATATACACTTGTATGAATTTCTCCATTGACAATTTTGATATTTAGGTCCAAAAATGGTGTTTCAGTGTCTGTAAAGTTTGCCTTGTTTAGAGTCAATTCTTGTGGATAAATAACATCTTTATACTTTTCAAAAACAGGATTATCGATAGTAAGAATATCATCCAGGTACCTAGAAGTACTAATGAAGCATTTCACATCATCATGTTTTCTTTGCTTTTGAAGATTTTGAATAAATTCCTTTTCATATGTGTATAAAAATAAATCTGCAACAAGAGGCGCACAATTTGTACCCATAGGAATCCCTACAACCTGCTTGTAGAGATTCTCACCAAATCTTACATAAATGTTGTCCAAGAGGAAGGACAAGGCACTACACAGGTCGCTACATGTCCATGATTTGTATGATTTGTATTCTGTAGCGGAAAAGAAACCCTTTGATTCAGATGTACAAATATAAATTTTCCCCTCTCGATTATAGCACCATTTAATGAGTTTGGACAATTGATCATTGATCTTGTCGTGAGGAAGCGTGGTGTACATATTTGAAAAATCGTATGAAGCAATCGTATTGGCTTGAAAATTTCTAGATTTTATCTTGTCAATCACATCCCCGGAATTTTTTATAGACCAAAATAAATTTACATCATTCCTGTTAAGAACAGTTTCACAATATTTTGCAACGTGTTCCTTTACCGCCGTGAGGGCTGACGTCAGATGTCTAGACAAACTTGTAGTTGAGCAGTTGCTAGAATTAGCAATGTATCTAAATTTGTAAGGAGATTTGTGCAGTTTTGGTATGCAGTATATTGTAGGAAGATCCAATTTAGAAATAGGGATGTTGAATGAAGAAATTTCACTGCTATGTTTGCTCAAAATGTTAGGGACACTTTCATTGCTTTTGATATAAGTATTTGTAGACGAAAGTTCCGAAACTAAAGTTGATATATAGTAAAGTTTTCATATGATTATGGTGTTGTTGGCTGCTTTATCTGCAGGAGCGAAGACAAATTTTTCATGTAAATTACGTAATTTGGATTTAAAATATCTTTCAGATCTAGAACTTGGATTTTCAAAAAGATGAGGATTTCTGTGGAAGTTGTCTATTCGAATGTCAGTAATGTCCAAAATGAGGTTTTTCCAGTCATTCAGAGAATGCGATTCGACTCCTTCCGATTTACACCATCGTTTGGTATAGTTATCTAAGGCTTCCTTTAGTACTTCGCGACATTTAATAAAATCTATCTTGGACGGGATTCTATACTTAGGTCCTTTTTTGAGAAGACCACGGAGCTGCCTGTCTTGGATAATTGAAAAGTCACCTGTAATAATATGACCAGCTGGTTTATATAGATATTCAGATGTTGCACATTCTCAAGAAGCAGGACATGATTCAAGTATTTTAGGATCTGATGTAACTTTGTTGTAGTTAAAAACGAAATTTCGAATAGGTCTTTTATATTTGTAACAAATAAGAGGAGGTTCTAAATTTTCAAAATATTGAGGAATAGCACTTTGTACACGATGATCCCGAAAAATATTAGAGATGTTAAGAAGATCGAATCCTTTGTTAATAAATGGAATTTTTAAGAATCGTTTTTTTGGTGGGATGTTTTTAACAACTGGATAAAGTTTATTCTGTGCGAATGCAACAATGATATTAAGTCTGAATCAATCCGTATTTCTTAAGAATGCAACCAGTGCTTCATCCAAGATAGATTTCAGTTGAACTGCTGGAACTGATGAGAGAGCATGAAGCAGTTCATGTCTGCCGCCGTTGCGAGCAATGATCAGAAGATCGTTGAGGGTACGGTGTAATCTAGATCTTATTCTGAGTTTTCGGTTTCGTCGTCTTCCGTGAGACCTATGCTTCCGTTTAGTGTTTGGGCGGATTGAAAATACATTAATATTAGTTGACGTCGAGGAAATATTTCCTTGTCCATAAATTTGATCGTTTAGACCAAGGGGGTACGCAGTTTGGAGTTTTGTGATCCAGGCAAGTTCAGCTTGTAGTCGGCGTTTTTTAATTTCCGTTTTACTAAGATTTTTAAGTTTAGAAAAAGACTGAACCGGTGTAATAGTTATATCCGAAATGGAATGATTGTATTTAACGAAGTGATTATAAAGGAAATTTCTTTGTTTTTTGTGATGTGAGTTTCTTATCTGATACGAATGACTTCTAAAACGAGATTTTAAGGCCTGACCTGTTTCTCCAACATATTGGGCGCCACATCCCCTAGCGTTTCATGTTATAACATAAATGACATCTTGGTACGATCAATCGATGTCGTTTTCAATCTCAATTTTAAAAGTCTGCCCGTTAACACTTGATTTAATTGTGGAATTGCAATTGATGAGCGGACACATACCGCATCTTTTCCCTTTGCACGTAGAAACTGCTGAGAACCCTCTATGTTTGTTGTTAAATGTAGAGCCTGCAGATGGAGAAGTAGGTGTAATACGTCTACGGGAATTCAATTTAAGAGGTGAAAGAAGTACTCTGGGTGAGGAAAAAAGTTTATTGCTGTTAAAAGTCGATGATGGGAAAGTTACTGTAGTGATAGAGGGTAATCTCAAAGGAGTAAGTTTAATACGAGGCGACCTTAAAAATGCCATAGTGAGATGATCAAAGAAGGGTGAGTAGAGATCCTGCATGGAAGACACTACAACAAAGTCAAGTTAGAGAACGAAATGGAATTAAAACACTTCAAACATCGGGTCACGGGGAATTGTATTACCAACTCCACACTGCAACACGAAATAAGTGTAGATATAAAAGAAAGGAGGGGATCTCCAACAACACTAGGTTGCAGCACCCACAGCAAAATCCCAAAACACCCATGCAAAAAACACAGAACAGATACCCACAGAAAGAGACGCAAAAGGGACAAGGAACACCAACTCACAACATAGAAACATAAAAGACTACACATAAACCAACGAGACCAATGGGCAACCGGTGCCGACTTAGGACGGCCATCTGCCAAGTAAATAGCAGACGGTGTGGTTATCCTGGATTACGTGCGCACAACCCTCTCACTTCTCCAGTTACCTAGAGGTCTCGAAGAACGTACAAATGTGGTGTAAAACAACCTCCTCACTGTAAGATGACGTCACACAAACAAGACCGCGAAACGCAGAGGCCCCAGAGACACAGATGAATATGTAAATGGATATAAAAAGAGGGCATGCGTAATACAGTCCGTGCTCTGCCGGCTGTAGCGAGCTCATGTATGTAATCACCCGAGGAGTCCGACTGACATTCAGAGAGGACAGGTGGTCGGGGCCCTGTCTTCTCTAAAGAGGTTTGGACAGGGCCCGTCATGGAGTCCCGTCGTCACAGTCAGTCAGAGTGCAAGTCTTAAGAATGCGCTCGTACAAGACTGTATATTGGTCAAGTACCAAGCTTAGTGTCCGTCTGGTGACATTAGGATCATATCCACGGTATAAAAGGCGTTTGATGACTCTGACGCATTTTCGATACATATGCTGTCTACCTTTGATCCTTCTTATTTTGTTAATTATGTCACCATAAAATGCAGGTTGTGAAATACCTAAAGTAATATACTCCGTTGCTTTTATGGGTCCGAATTTCAAAAGAAGTTGATCATAATTTTTGTAAAATTTCCAGAAAGTCTTTACTAGTTTGTGAAAGCGAAAACCTTGACCTAAAAGTTTCTTTGTAATTTGTAGATTTCTATTATGAAAATCCAAAACATCAGTACATGCTCTAGCATACCGGATGAGCTGTGAAATGTAGATACCGTATGACGGTAATCTAGGGACATCACCGTCAAGCCAGGGGAAATTTACTATGTTGAAGCCAAAATCATCTCGTTTGTCATATACACTTGTATGAATTTCTCCATTGACAATTTTGATATTTAGGTCCAAAAATGGTGTTTCAGTGTCTGTAAAGTTTGCCTTGTTTAGAGTCAATTCTTGTGGATAAATAACATCTTTATACTTTTCAAAAACAGGATTATCGATAGTAAGAATATCATCCAGGTACCTAGAAGTACTAATGAAGCATTTCACATCATCATGTTTTCTTTGCTTTTGAAGATTTTGAATAAATTCCTTTTCATATGTGTATAAAAATAAATCTGCAACAAGAGGCGCACAATTTGTACCCATAGGAATCCCTACAACCTGCTTGTAGAGATTCTCACCAAATCTTACATAAATGTTGTCCAAGAGGAAGGACAAGGCACTACACAGGTCGCTACATGTCCATGATTTGTATGATTTGTATTCTGTAGCGGAAAAGAAACCCTTTGATTCAGATGTACAAATATAAATTTTCCCCTCTCGATTATAGCACCATTTAATGAGTTTGGACAATTGATCATTGATCTTGTCGTGAGGAAGCGTGGTGTACATATTTGAAAAATCGTATGAAGCAATCGTATTGGCTTGAAAATTTCTAGATTTTATCTTGTCAATCACATCCCCGGAATTTTTTATAGACCAAAATAAATTTACATCATTCCTGTTAAGAACAGTTTCACAATATTTTGCAACGTGTTCCTTTACCGCCGTGAGGGCTGACGTCAGATGTCTAGACAAACTTGTAGTTGAGCAGTTGCTAGAATTAGCAATGTATCTAAATTTGTAAGGAGATTTGTGCAGTTTTGGTATGCAGTATATTGTAGGAAGATCCAATTTAGAAATAGGGATGTTGAATGAAGAAATTTCACTGCTATGTTTGCTCAAAATGTTAGGGACACTTTCATTGCTTTTGATATAAGTATTTGTAGACGAAAGTTCCGAAACTAAAGTTGATATATAGTAAAGTTTTCATATGATTATGGTGTTGTTGGCTGCTTTATCTGCAGGAGCGAAGACAAATTTTTCATGTAAATTACGTAATTTGGATTTAAAATATCTTTCAGATCTAGAACTTGGATTTTCAAAAAGATGAGGATTTCTGTGGAAGTTGTCTATTCGAATGTCAGTAATGTCCAAAATGAGGTTTTTCCAGTCATTCAGAGAATGCGATTCGACTCCTTCCGATTTACACCATCGTTTGGTATAGTTATCTAAGGCTTCCTTTAGTACTTCGCGACATTTAATAAAATCTATCTTGGACGGGATTCTATACTTAGGTCCTTTTTTGAGAAGACCACGGAGCTGCCTGTCTTGGATAATTGAAAAGTCACCTGTAATAATATGACCAGCTGGTTTATATAGATATTCAGATGTTGCACATTCTCAAGAAGCAGGACATGATTCAAGTATTTTAGGATCTGATGTAACTTTGTTGTAGTTAAAAACGAAATTTCGAATAGGTCTTTTATATTTGTAACAAATAAGAGGAGGTTCTAAATTTTCAAAATATTGAGGAATAGCACTTTGTACACGATGATCCCGAAAAATATTAGAGATGTTAAGAAGATCGAATCCTTTGTTAATAAATGGAATTTTTAAGAATCGTTTTTTTGGTGGGATGTTTTTAACAACTGGATAAAGTTTATTCTGTGCGAATGCAACAATGATATTAAGTCTGAATCAATCCGTATTTCTTAAGAATGCAACCAGTGCTTCATCCAAGATAGATTTCAGTTGAACTGCTGGAACTGATGAGAGAGCATGAAGCAGTTCATGTCTGCCGCCGTTGCGAGCAATGATCAGAAGATCGTTGAGGGTACGGTGTAATCTAGATCTTATTCTGAGTTTTCGGTTTCGTCGTCTTCCGTGAGACCTATGCTTCCGTTTAGTGTTTGGGCGGATTGAAAATACATTAATATTAGTTGACGTCGAGGAAATATTTCCTTGTCCATAAATTTGATCGTTTAGACCAAGGGGGTACGCAGTTTGGAGTTTTGTGATCCAGGCAAGTTCAGCTTGTAGTCGGCGTTTTTTAATTTCCGTTTTACTAAGATTTTTAAGTTTAGAAAAAGACTGAACCGGTGTAATAGTTATATCCGAAATGGAATGATTGTATTTAACGAAGTGATTATAAAGGAAATTTCTTTGTTTTTTGTGATGTGAGTTTCTTATCTGATACGAATGACTTCTAAAACGAGATTTTAAGGCCTGACCTGTTTCTCCAACATATTGGGCGCCACATCCCCTAGCGTTTCATGTTATAACATAAATGACATCTTGGTACGATCAATCGATGTCGTTTTCAATCTCAATTTTAAAAGTCTGCCCGTTAACACTTGATTTAATTGTGGAATTGCAATTGATGAGCGGACACATACCGCATCTTTTCCCTTTGCACGTAGAAACTGCTGAGAACCCTCTATGTTTGTTGTTAAATGTAGAGCCTGCAGATGGAGAAGTAGGTGTAATACGTCTACGGGAATTCAATTTAAGAGGTGAAAGAAGTACTCTGGGTGAGGAAAAAAGTTTATTGCTGTTAAAAGTCGATGATGGGAAAGTTACTGTAGTGATAGAGGGTAATCTCAAAGGAGTAAGTTTAATACGAGGCGACCTTAAAAATGCCATAGTGAGATGATCAAAGAAGGGTGAGTAGAGATCCTGCATGGAAGACACTACAACAAAGTCAAGTTAGAGAACGAAATGGAATTAAAACACTTCAAACATCGGGTCACGGGGAATTGTATTACCAACTCCACACTGCAACACGAAATAAGTGTAGATATAAAAGAAAGGAGGGGATCTCCAACAACACTAGGTTGCAGCACCCACAGCAAAATCCCAAAACACCCATGCAAAAAACACAGAACAGATACCCACAGAAAGAGACGCAAAAGGGACAAGGAACACCAACTCACAACATAGAAACATAAAAGACTACACATAAACCAACGAGACCAATGGGCAACCGGTGCCGACTTAGGACGGCCATCTGCCAAGTAAATAGCAGACGGTGTGGTTATCCTGGATTACGTGCGCACAACCCTCTCACTTCTCCAGTTACCTAGAGGTCTCGAAGAACGTACAAATGTGGTGTAAAACAACCTCCTCACTGTAAGATGACGTCACACAAACAAGACCGCGAAACGCAGAGGCCCCAGAGACACAGATGAATATGTAAATGGATATAAAAAGAGGGCATGCGTAATACAGTCCGTGCTCTGCCGGCTGTAGCGAGCTCATGTATGTAATCACCCGAGGAGTCCGACTGACATTCAGAGAGGACAGGTGGTCGGGGCCCTGTCTTCTCTAAAGAGGTTTGGACAGGGCCCGTCATGGAGTCCCGTCGTCACAGTCAGTCAGAGTGCAAGTCTTAAGAATGCGCTCGTACAAGACTGTATATTGGTCAAGTACCAAGCTTAGTGTCCGTCTGGTGACATTAGGATCATATCCACGGTATAAAAGGCGTTTGATGACTCTGACGCATTTTCGATACATATGCTGTCTACCTTTGATCCTTCTTATTTTGTTAATTATGTCACCATAAAATGCAGGTTGTGAAATACCTAAAGTAATATACTCCGTTGCTTTTATGGGTCCGAATTTCAAAAGAAGTTGATCATAATTTTTGTAAAATTTCCAGAAAGTCTTTACTAGTTTGTGAAAGCGAAAACCTTGACCTAAAAGTTTCTTTGTAATTTGTAGATTTCTATTATGAAAATCCAAAACATCAGTACATGCTCTAGCATACCGGATGAGCTGTGAAATGTAGATACCGTATGACGGTAATCTAGGGACATCACCGTCAAGCCAGGGGAAATTTACTATGTTGAAGCCAAAATCATCTCGTTTGTCATATACACTTGTATGAATTTCTCCATTGACAATTTTGATATTTAGGTCCAAAAATGGTGTTTCAGTGTCTGTAAAGTTTGCCTTGTTTAGAGTCAATTCTTGTGGATAAATAACATCTTTATACTTTTCAAAAACAGGATTATCGATAGTAAGAATATCATCCAGGTACCTAGAAGTACTAATGAAGCATTTCACATCATCATGTTTTCTTTGCTTTTGAAGATTTTGAATAAATTCCTTTTCATATGTGTATAAAAATAAATCTGCAACAAGAGGCGCACAATTTGTACCCATAGGAATCCCTACAACCTGCTTGTAGAGATTCTCACCAAATCTTACATAAATGTTGTCCAAGAGGAAGGACAAGGCACTACACAGGTCGCTACATGTCCATGATTTGTATGATTTGTATTCTGTAGCGGAAAAGAAACCCTTTGATTCAGATGTACAAATATAAATTTTCCCCTCTCGATTATAGCACCATTTAATGAGTTTGGACAATTGATCATTGATCTTGTCGTGAGGAAGCGTGGTGTACATATTTGAAAAATCGTATGAAGCAATCGTATTGGCTTGAAAATTTCTAGATTTTATCTTGTCAATCACATCCCCGGAATTTTTTATAGACCAAAATAAATTTACATCATTCCTGTTAAGAACAGTTTCACAATATTTTGCAACGTGTTCCTTTACCGCCGTGAGGGCTGACGTCAGATGTCTAGACAAACTTGTAGTTGAGCAGTTGCTAGAATTAGCAATGTATCTAAATTTGTAAGGAGATTTGTGCAGTTTTGGTATGCAGTATATTGTAGGAAGATCCAATTTAGAAATAGGGATGTTGAATGAAGAAATTTCACTGCTATGTTTGCTCAAAATGTTAGGGACACTTTCATTGCTTTTGATATAAGTATTTGTAGACGAAAGTTCCGAAACTAAAGTTGATATATAGTAAAGTTTTCATATGATTATGGTGTTGTTGGCTGCTTTATCTGCAGGAGCGAAGACAAATTTTTCATGTAAATTACGTAATTTGGATTTAAAGTATCTTTCAGATCTAGAACTTGGATTTTCAAAAAGATGAGGATTTCTGTGGAAGTTGTCTATTCGAATGTCAGTAATGTCCAAAATGAGGTTTTTCCAGTCATTCAGAGAATGCGATTCGACTCCTTCCGATTTACACCATCGTTTGGTATAGTTATCTAAGGCTTCCTTTAGTACTTCGCGACATTTAATAAAATCTATCTTGGACGGGATTCTATACTTAGGTCCTTTTTTGAGAAGACCACGGAGCTGCCTGTCTTGGATAATTGAAAAGTCACCTGTAATAATATGACCAGCTGGTTTATATAGATATTCAGATGTTGCACATTCTCAAGAAGCAGGACATGATTCAAGTATTTTAGGATCTGATGTAACTTTGTTGTAGTTAAAAACGAAATTTCGAATAGGTCTTTTATATTTGTAACAAATAAGAGGAGGTTCTAAATTTTCAAAATATTGAGGAATAGCACTTTGTACACGATGATCCCGAAAAATATTAGAGATGTTAAGAAGATCGAATCCTTTGTTAATAAATGGAATTTTTAAGAATCGTTTTTTTGGTGGGATGTTTTTAACAACTGGATAAAGTTTATTCTGTGCGAATGCAACAATGATATTAAGTCTGAATCAATCCGTATTTCTTAAGAATGCAACCAGTGCTTCATCCAAGATAGATTTCAGTTGAACTGCTGGAACTGATGAGAGAGCATGAAGCAGTTCATGTCTGCCGCCGTTGCGAGCAATGATCAGAAGATCGTTGAGGGTACGGTGTAATCTAGATCTTATTCTGAGTTTTCGGTTTCGTCGTCTTCCGTGAGACCTATGCTTCCGTTTAGTGTTTGGGCGGATTGAAAATACATTAATATTAGTTGACGTCGAGGAAATATTTCCTTGTCCATAAATTTGATCGTTTAGACCAAGGGGGTACGCAGTTTGGAGTTTTGTGATCCAGGCAAGTTCAGCTTGTAGTCGGCGTTTTTTAATTTCCGTTTTACTAAGATTTTTAAGTTTAGAAAAAGACTGAACCGGTGTAATAGTTATATCCGAAATGGAATGATTGTATTTAACGAAGTGATTATAAAGGAAATTTCTTTGTTTTTTGTGATGTGAGTTTCTTATCTGATACGAATGACTTCTAAAACGAGATTTTAAGGCCTGACCTGTTTCTCCAACATATTGGGCGCCACATCCCCTAGCATTTCATGTTATAACATAAATGACATCTTGGTACGATCAATCGATGTCGTTTTTAATCTCAATTTTAAAAGTCTGCCCGTTAACACTTGATTTAATTGTGGAATTGCAATTGATGAGCGGACACATACCGCATCTTTTCCCTTTGCACGTAGAAACTGCTGAGAACCCTCTATGTTTGTTGTTAAATGTAGAGCCTGCAGATGGAGAAGTAGGTGTAATACGTCTACGGGAATTCAATTTAAGAGGTGAAAGAAGTACTCTGGGTGAGGAAAAAAGTTTATTGCTGTTAAAAGTCGATGATGGGAAAGTTACTGTAGTGATAGAGGGTAATCTCAAAGGAGTAAGTTTAATACGAGGCGACCTTAAAAATGCCATAGTGAGATGATCAAAGAAGGGTGAGTAGAGATCCTGCATGGAAGACACTACAACAAAGTCAAGTTAGAGAACGAAATGGAATTAAAACACTTCAAACATCGGGTCACGGGGAATTGTATTACCAACTCCACACTGCAACACGAAATAAGTGTAGATATAAAAGAAAGGAGGGGATCTCCAACAACACTAGGTTGCAGCACCCACAGCAAAATCCCAAAACACCCATGCAAAAAACACAGAACAGATACCCACAGAAAGAGACGTAAAAGGGACAAGGAACACCAACTCACAACATAGAAACATAAAAGACTACACATAAACCAACGAGACCAATGGGCAACCGGTGCCGACTTAGGACGGCCATCTGCCAAGTAAATAGCAGACGGTGTGGTTATCCTGGATTACGTGCGCACAACCCTCTCACTTCTCCAGTTACCTAGAGGTCTCGAAGAACGTACAAATGTGGTGTAAAACAACCTCCTCACTGTAAGATGACGTCACACAAACAAGACCGCGAAACGCATAACAGCTGCGAGAAATGGGGTTGCAATGTTTCTCGAAATTGAGCAACTTGTCAAAAATGACACCCAAGTTCTTCACATGTGAGGCTTCATGGATGATATCTGCCCCGAACGATATCGAAAATTCCGAGAAATCATTTGACCGATGTTTAGGCGCAAAAACGATGAGTTAGATTTTCTCTTCGTTAAGGTTTAAGCGGTTTGATTTCATCCAATTACGAATTTCATTAAAACAGGATATGAGTCGTGACGAAATGTTTATCCAAGATTCGGTAGGTCAGAAAACAAGATACACTTGGGTGTCGTCTGCTTAAATGTAGTAATTTATTCCATGATTTTTGCAGATTTCAGCAAGTGAAAACATGCAATAGATTTTCGGCCACAAAACAGAACCTTGAGGGACACCGATTTCAAGTGGCTGACATTCAGACAGGGTTCAGTCATTTCCAAAAGTAAAAAAAATGAAAGTAAAACAGAAATTAAAAGCGCCGACTACGAGCTAAACTTGCCTGGATAACTAAACTCCAGACTCTGTATCCCCTTGGTCTTAATGATCATATCTATGGACAAGGAAATATTTTTTCCGCCTCCAACAACATCAACGTATTTTCAATCCTTCCTAACGCTAAACGCAAACGCAGGTCGCATGGGAAAAGACGAAATAGAAAACTCAGAAAAATATCTAGAATAAATCGCACCCTCGACGATCTTCTTATAATAGAACGCAATAGCGGCAGACACGAACTATAACCTGCTCTGTCGACCATTCCAGTGCTTCAACTAAAATCTATCTTGGATGAAGCAGAGGTTGCATTCTTAAGAAACACTGACTGATTTAAGGAGAGATTCAACACCAAGAAGACGGCGGCATTATTTGTTTTCGCACTTCCTAGGAAAAGTGCAGTCCTTACTTCCTTAGAACATTCGATACCCTGATTTATATACAAATTTGAGTATTCTCATGAAGTTGGAATCATTTCCGACGTAATTTGAAGGAATTAAAGCGATTTTCAAAATTGTGGACTTTAGGAGTTATATCCATGAGCTAACCACGACGTCATTTCGACGTTATCGGGGAAAAATGGCGTCACAAACTATCGCATATAAAGTGCAATTAAAACATTAAGACAAAACGTATCACATTCAGTACCCGAAACGTGCATGTTTGGTCCACGTTGCCAGTTTATCTGTACTTAAATGATGCAATTCAATTTGAAGACGTTTACATTGATACCACTTGGTGAGTGTCACTGCTGGTGGACCAGGAGTCCCCGAGGGCACATGTAGCCAAGTTCGATCAATCTCGGTTGATCGTTTCTTCAACGCATTCTAAATTTCTGTTATCAAAATTTCTCGAAATTTCTAAAAAGTGGGTCCTGTAGCATCATATCTCACCCATCCTGCTACGTCTTTCGGTACGCTTTTTCGACTTAGTAACTTTCATACTTTTTTGGCATATTACATTGACGAGGGTTTAGTACCCGAAACGTGCATGTCTGGTCCATGCTGTAAATTTATCAGGTTTTAAATGATGCTATTGAATTTAAAGACGTTTAACATTGTTTAGATTTGAGGATCACTGATGACGGTTCAGTACCCGAAACGTGCATGTTTGGTCCACGTTGCCAATTTATCTGTACTTAAATGATGCTATTCAATTTGAAGACGTTTATATTGAAACTTTACATGTATAAAATAGAAAATTCAATTTTTATATTAGTGTATTCGTTGACAAATTTACCTAACAAGGAAGCGGATGTCACTTCATTGAAAATGGACGAATTTGGAAGAAAAATTGGAAAATATACAGCTTTGCAAAATTTTATTCCCAAATTCAATTTTTCTCATTTAATCATGCAATCATTTCTGCACACCGTTGATAATTTTGATAGTTTCTGACGAGGATTGATCCAAAGGATTCATAATAATCACTTATCAAATACAGTGAGTTGGCTCGAAATTGCAATTTTTTGAGCGGCGGTGTCATCTTTAATTCAAGTATCCTGCCTTTGTTTATAACACAATTCAGCTAATCTTTTCCATATGTAAGAGCAATACATTTATGAATATTTTGGAAGTTAAATTAAAATTAATTTCCAATAGCTTTAAGAGAATCGGAATGACACTTTTAATATTATGACGTCATAAAGAAATTCACTGATACGTTGAAAAATGCAATGTCTCATAGAAATTTTTCCTGTGGATAGAATCAAATGTTAGTTTGCATAATAAAGAACTGACAAGAAATATATAATTTCAGAAATTTTGAGAAAAATTGAATTTGGCGTCCAAGTGTTCAATACCTCCTTAAACTTAATATTATTGTATCACTCGCACAAAATAAACTTTATCCCATTGTAAAAAACACCTCCCCTAAAAGACGATTCATCAAAATTCCGTTTATTAACAAAGGTTTTGATCTTCTAAACATCTCTAACATTTTCAGGGATCACCGCGTGCAAAAAGAAGGGAGGAGATCTCCAACAAGACCCCGTTGCAGCATCAACAGTAAAACACCAAAACACCCGATGCAAAAACACAAAAGACGAGTACAGCACGATACGGAAAAGAGACACACGACATGTAAACATCAAACACAAAAGACTACACATAAACCGACGAGACCAATGGGTAACCGGTGCCGACTTTGGACGGCCATCTGTCACGCAAGTAGCAAATGGTGTGGTTATCCTGGATTACGTGCGCACAACCCTCTCACTTCTCCAATTACCCAGAGGTCTCGAAGAACGTACAATTGTGGTGTAAAACAACCTCCTCACTGTAAGATGACATCACACAAACAAGACCGCGAAATGCAGAGGCCCCATAGACACAGATGAATATGTAAATGGATATAAAAAGAGGGCATGCGTAATACAGTCCGTGCTCTGCCGGCTGTAGCGAGCTCATGTATGTAATCACCCGAGGAGTCCGACTGACATTCAGAGAGGACAGGTGGTCGGGGCCCTGTCTTCTCTAAAGAGGTTTGGACAGGGCCCGTCATGGAGTCCCGTCGTCACAGTCAGTCAGAGTGCAAGTCTCAAGGATGCGCTTGTACAAGATTGTAGATTGGTCAAGTACCAAGCCTAGTGTCCGTCTGGTGACATTAGGATCATACCCACGGTATAAAAGGCGTTTGACGATTCTGACGCATTTACGATGGTTATGCTGCCTACCTTTGATCCTTTTTATTTTGTTTATCATATCACCATACAAGACAGGTTGTGTAATACCCATAGTAATGTACTCTGATGCATGTATAGATCCGAATTTTAAAAGAAGTTGACTGTAATTTTTGTAAAATTTCCAGAAAGTCTTAACTAGTTTATGAAAGCGGAAACCTTGACCTAAAAGTTTTTTTGGTAAAATTTGCAAATTTCTACTGTGAAAATCCAAAATATCAGTACATGCCCTAGCGTACCGGATGAGTACAATTCCCCAATATTTTGAAAATCTGGGTCCTCCTCTTATTTGTTATCAGTATAACAACTCCTGATTACATATACAAACCAGCTGGTCATATTGTTACAGGTGACTTTTCAATTATCAAAGACAAACAGCTCCGTGGTCTTCGCAGAACAGGACATAAGTATAGAATCCTATCCAAGATAGATTTCATTAAATGCCGCGAAGTGCTGGATGAAGCTTTAGTAACTCCGTTTGAACTGTGTTGCGAATGGTCAAAGGCCAAGTCTTAGGCTAAGATATGGGTCAAATTCTCGTTCGTTTTGTGCCCTTGTCTACCGATACTTTAAAGTTTTAAGAGATCATTGAACCCTCATATGGATCTTTGTAAATATGGGTAACAGGCAGCTTCCTTTATTTGGTTTTAAACCCTTTTAGTGCTATGCGATTTTCATGTTTTCTTCGAGCGGCATTGAAACCGAAAGTACTGGCAATTTACATCAAATAGTGAATCCGACAAATCTTGGATAAAAAAATCTGAATACATGTGAATATTGCGTGATAGAAAAAAAGATAAATTTAAATGTTGCAATCATATCCTTCGAACCAATTCAGTCTTCTTTGTGTTGACCAAATTCAGAATCAGACGTTGACAAGGGGGGGGGGGGGTTTCACTGCGGAACGCCGGATCGTACAGAACTGAGATGCTTGGTTTTTAGTAAAGAGATGGTTTTAATCATAGATACTAACAAGACTTAGAGCTAGGTTGTATTTCCTTTTATTGAGACAACCAAGATTTAATCTTATTTTACCAACATAACAATGTCTGGTACGACGCGCGAAGCGTAGTAGGATGCGTGATACGATAAACATGTTTGATTAATCAAATTCTGATAGGGTGTCTGATGAAGTCTGATACGATGTCTGATAGAGTGTCTGATATGATGTCTGATAGAGTGTCTGATACGAGGTCTGATAGAGTGTCTGATACGATGTCTGATATGATACGATAGGATGTCTAATGTACGATGACTAATGTACGATGCGCGATGTCTGATGAACGATGTCTGATGTACGATGCGCGATGTCTGATGTACCATGCGCGATGTCTGATGTACGATGCGCGATGTCTGATGTCTGATGCGCGATGTCTGATAGGATAGGATACGATAGACAAAGATAGCGATGGACGTACTGTATACCAAAAGATGGTGCAAATCGGAAGGAGTCGAATCGCATGCTCTGAATGACTGGAAAAAACTCATTTTAGATATAACGGATATTCGTATAGATAACTTTCATAAAAAAACCTCATCTGTTTCAAAATCCACGATCCAAATCTGGATGATACTTCAAATCGAATTAAGTAAGTTACATGAAAATATGTTTTTGCACCCGCTGATAAAGCAGCCAACAACACAATTATCATTTGAAAACGTTAGTACATATCAACTTTAGTTTCGGAACTTTCGTCTACAAATACCTTTATCAAAAGCATTGAAAGTGTATCTAAGATTTTGCACAAGCATAACAGTGAACTTTCTTCATCCAACATATCTATATCTAAATTGGATCTTCCGACCATGTATTGCAGACCTAAACTGCACAAGTCTCCTTACAAATTTCGATTCATTGCTAATTCTTGCAACTGTTCCACTACCGTTTTGTCTAGAAATCTTACATCAGCACTTATAGCGATAAGGGAACATGTAACAAAATATTGTGAAACTGTACTTAACAGGAACGATGTTAATTTCTTTTGGTCTATTAAAAATTCAGGGGATGTGATTGACAAAATGAAAACTAAAAATGTCCAAGCCAAAACCATTTCTTCATACGACGTCTCTAATATGTACACCACGCTTCCTCACGACGAAATTAATGATCGGTTGTCAAAATTCATGAAATGGTGTTTTGATTGAGAGGGGAAAACTTACATTTGTACATCTGAATCAAAAGATTTCTTTTTCTCAACAGAATACAAATCATTTAAATCATGGGCATGTAGCGACCTGTGTAATGCTTTGTCCTTCCTCTTAGACAATATTTATGTTAGATTTGGTGAGGATGTTTATAAACAGGTTGTAGGGATCCCTAAGGGTGTATAAACATACGTCTGCAACAAGAGGCCCAACTGTGCGCCTCTTGTTGCAGACGTATGTTTATAAACTTATGAAAAGGAATTTATCCAAAATCTTCAAAAGAACAGAACATTTGATTATTTGAAATGCTTTACTTATACGTCTAGGTACCTGGATGATATTCTCACCATTGGCAATCCTGTTTTTGATACATATCAGAATTAAAGTTATCCACAGCAGTTGACACTCAACACGTCAAACGTTAAAATACAGAAACACCATTTTTGGACCTAAATATCAAAATTACAAACGAAGAAATTCATACCAGTATTTATGAGAAAAGAGATGATTTTGGATTCAACATAGTAAAATTCCCCTGCCTTGATGGTGAAGTTCCAAGACTACCGTCATACGGCATTTACATATCACAGCTCATCCGGTACGCTAGAGCGTGCACTAATGTTTTGGATTTTCATAGAAGAAATGTAAATATAACCAAGAAACTTTGCGGTCAAGGTTTCCGCTTTCATAAACTTGTAAAGACTATTTGGAAATTTTACAAAAATTACAATCAGCTTCTTTAAAAGTTCGGACTTATACCAGCAACAGAGTATATTACTTTGGGTATTTCACAGCCTGCATTTTATGGTGATATAACGAACAAAATTAGAAGGATCAAAGGCAGACAGCATAGCCATCGAAAATGCGTCAGAATCATCAAACTCCTTTTACACTGTGGATATGATCCTAATGTCACTAGACAGACACTCGGCATGGTATTGGACCAATCTACAGTCTTGTACCAACGCCTCATTAAGACTTGCACTCTGACAGACTGTGACGACGGGACTCCATGACGGGCCCTGTCCAAACCTCTTTAGAGAAGACAGGGCCCCGACATCTTGTCCTCTCTGAATGTCGGTAGGACTCCTCGGGTGATAACATGCATGAGCTCGCTACAGACGGCAGAGCACGGACTGCATTTCGTGCGCCCCTACCCTATTTTATGTCCAATATTATGTCCAAATAGGATGCTGAATTATTTTTCTCTGTAGTTTCTTTGACTTCAAGCTCCCAAGGATAGATACTGCTCAGGTAATCCGCGAAATTTGGATTATTGATGGACAACACATCGTCTATGTATCTGTAAGTGAATTTGAAGTCAGAAGCTAAGTATCTTTTCCCTTCAGAGACCAAAGATTGAATGAATTCAGCTTCGTACGAGTAAAGGAAAATGTCGGCAAGGTTTGGGGCACACTTGGTCCCCATTGGAATTCCGACAACTTGCTGGAAGACCTTTCCTCCAAACACCACAAAAATGTTGTCGATCAGAAAGATTAACACCTTAATAATATCAGTTTCAATGTACATATTTTCAGAACTGGACTTTTCTTTTACAAAGTAGGTTTTGTCATAGTTAACAACAATATATTTGTATTTGCGATACCGTTCTTACTTCTAAAGCATTACTTCTAATTTTTGCAAGACTTTCTCTCAATTTAGAGTGTGGAATTGTAGTGTAAAGTGTCGAAAAATCAAAGGCTTTGATCGAATGGACTCAAATTTTGATTCACAAAACTGTCACAGAAAAAATCCCACAATATTTCAAAAGAAAAGAAACTCCTTGTATTCCCTATAGCTACACACCAACTATGCATCTAAAATTTACAATTACAAACGATTCTTGCAGTGGACACGTTATTACTGGTGACCTTAATATAGTCAAGAACGACAAGTTGAAAGAATTGTTAAAATAGGGTCCCAAATACAGAGAAAGTATGTCCGTCCTTTACATGGAACCAAAATGTCAAAATTATCATGGACTATTGTAAGGAATATGCAAGACGTTGGGCAAAGAAAGAGGATGTACAGCTCGACACCCTTTCCGAATGGATCAAATCCATCAGAGGGTTACTTCTATCTAGAATTAACCGATTTAAATCATTCGTGAACACCAGATTCGAGTCTATATTGAATGACCCTGATGTTATCACAGAGCTTACCTACCTCCAAGAACATTATGTCATCACACCAGCGGACAAAGCCTCAAATAATTACACATTTACTTGCAAAAAGTACCATTTCGACAGTCTAGTTAAAGAGGGGTTTTAAATTCTACACCTGGAAATCCCACTTACACCCCAACAAACATTTCTGCCTCTGAAATAATAGATAATCACAAATCAGCTCTTGCTTCCTTTGGCTTCGACACTAACAATTTAGATTTAGATTTGCCATACTTATACTGCATACCTAAAATGCATAAGAATCCGTACAAACAACGTTTCATAGCTGGTTCCTCAAAATGTTCTACCAAATCTGTATCGATCTTCCTCACCCAAGTTTTATCTGAAATCAAATTTGGGCTTCAAAAATATTGTTCGACAGTATATTCTCGCAGTGGTACCAACCAGATGTGGATTTTAAAGAATTCGAAGGAACTTTTAGAACATCTGAAATCCACTCATTTTAGTACAGTCATTCGATCAAAGCCTTTGATTTTTCGACACTTTACACTACAATTCCACATTCTAAATTGAAAGAGAGACTCGCAAAAATTAGAAGTAATGCGTTTACAAGTAAGAACGGTAATCGCAAATACAAATTTATTGTTTTGAACTATGACAAAACCTACTTTGTAAAAGAAAAGTCCGATTCTGAAAATAAGTACACTGAAACTGATATTATTCAGATGTTAAACGTTTGGATCGACAACATTTTTGTGGTGTTTGGAGGAAAGGTCTTCCAGCAAATTGTGGGAATTCCAATGGGGACCAATTGTGCCCCACTCCTTGCCGACATTTTGCTTTACTCGTACGAAGCTGAATTCATTCAATCTTTGGTCCTCCTTCGGAGCTTGAAGTCAAAGAAACTACAGAGACAAATAATTCAACATCCTATTTGGACATAATGTTGTCCTACGACACTGATGGTCACATGAACACCTCACTCTGACAAACGTGCCGACTTCAATTTCAGCATTACAAACTTTCCTTATCTGAGTAGCAACATCCCTTCATCGCCAGCTTATGGCGTGTTCATATCTCAGTTAATACGCTATGCCAAAAAAAGTACCAAATATACGGATTTTGTTCTGAGAGCTAGGCGTCTTTCATATAAGCTTCTCAGTCAGGGATATGTTTATGACCGACTAACATCGTCACTGAAGAAGTTCTACGGTCGATATGGGGAACTCCTCATACACTATGATGTCCCATTCTCCAGAATAGTGGATGATATTCTTTTATAGACCATTTGAATCATCCAACCGACGATTGTTCTCTATGTCTTCCGAAATGGAAGTAACCAGATGTGACAGTTCTACCGAATTGAAGCTGCGCGGGTGTTGCATGCAAGCATTCGATCAAAGCCGTTGATTTTTCGACACTTTAAACTACAATTCCACATTCTAAATTGAAAGAAAGACTCGCAAAAATTATAAGTAATGCGTTTACAAGTAAGAACGGTAATCGCAAATACAAATTTATTGTTGTGAACTATGACAAAACCTACTTTGTAAAAGAAAAAATCCAATTCTGAAAATAAGTACACTGAAATAGATATTATTCAGATGTTAAACGTTTGGATCGACAACATTTTTGTGGTGTTTGGAGGAAAGGTCTTCCAGCAAATTGTGGGAATTCCAATGGGGACCAATTGTGCCCCACTCCTTGCCGACATTTTGCTTTACTCGTACGAAGCTGAATTCATTCAATCTTTGGTCTCTGAAGGGAAAAGATACTTAGCTTCTGACTTCAACTTCACTTACAGATACATAGACGATGTGATGTCCATCAATCATCCAAAATTCGCGGATTATCTGAGCAGTATCTATCCTTCAGAGCTTGAAGTCAAAGAAACTACAGAGACAAATAATTCAACATCCTATTTGGACATAATGTTGTCCTACGACACTGATGGTGACATGAACACCTCACTCTATGACAAACGTGACGACTTCAATTTCAGCATTACAAACTTTCCCTTTCTGAGTAGCAACATCCCTTCATCGCCAGCTTATGGTGTGTTCATATCTCAGTTGATACGCTATGCCAGAGCAAGTACCAAATATACGGATTTGTTCTGAGAGCTAGGCGTCTTTCAGATAAGCTTCTCAGTCAGGGATATGTTTATGACCGACTAACGTCGTCACTGAGGAAGTTCTACGGTCGATATGGGGAACTCGTCATACACTATGATGTCCCACTCTCCAGAATGGTGGATGATATTCTGTCATAGACCATTTGAATCATCCATCCAAAGATTGACTCTATGTCTTCCGAAATGGAAGTAACCGGATGTGATATTTCTACCGAATTGGAGCGGCGGGTGTTGCATGCAAGCAGGAGATGCTTGCTCTTCCTGGGCGCCTGGTCTCACTCCCATATCGAGAGTTCGCTTCTTTTCATATGGTGGAAGTTTTTGTTTGTTTGCGTTGGTTCCTATTTTATCCTGATTTTGTATGCCTTCGGTTTCTGATTTTCTGAGTTATCGATTTTGTGCTGTATACAGGGATATGGTCATTATCCATATTTGTCATTTCTCTTCCTGGGCACCTGGTCTCACTCTTATATCAGGAGTCCGCATCTTTTCATGTGGTGGAGGTTTTTGTTTGTTTGCTTTGGTTTCTGTTTTATCCTGATTTTGTATGCCTTCGGTTTCTGATTTTCTGAATTATCGATTTTGTGCTTTATACAGGGATATGGTCATTATCCATATTTGTCATTTATATATATTTACATATTTATCTGTGTTCCTTGGGCCCCTGCGTTGTGCTGTCTTGTTTATATGGTCATCTTACAACGAGGAGGTTATTTTACACAACAATTGGGCGTTCTTCGAGACCTTTGGGTAAACCGGAAAAGTAGGAGAGTTGTGCGCACGTGTGGCTGATGGCCGTCCTAAGTCGGCACCGATTGCCCATGGGACTCGTTGGTTTATGTGTTGTCTTTTATGTTCGATGTTTGATGTCTCTTGCTGTATGTGTCTTCTCTGTGTTTTCTCTGGAGGTGTTTGGTGTGTTGCTGTTGGTGCTGAAACCGAGTTTTGTTGGAGATCCCCTCCTTTCTTGAATTAATAATAATCCGCTGTGATCTTCCATTGCGATAGGATGATATCCAATCTAAAGCTGATTCCGTTATGCCAAATGTGTTTTTGAGCCTTGAAAACAATGTCGTGATCGATCAAATCGAAAGCCGAGGATAAGTCCAGCCTCATGAGCACCGCACATGAGTTGTTAACTAATGCTGTAGCTGCATCGTGAAGCACACGCAGTAACGCAGTCTCGGTTGAGTGACATTTGCGATATGCCGATTGTAGACAGTCTAGGAGACCATTGCTCTCAAAATGTTTATCTAATCGCTTAGCAACCACTTTTTCGAGAACCTTGGACAGGAAAGAGAGATTTGAGACTGGTCTATAGTTATTAAGATTCTCAATGTCTAATCCCGATTTCTTTAGAAGTGGGTTTACCACAGCTTGCTTGAACGATTTGGGAACCTCAGAGTCCGCCAGTGACTTGTTTATGATACACGCAATACAAGGTGCAAATATGCTATTGTTCTCCTTTACGAAGCAGGTCGGGATAGGGTCGAGAATACATTCAAGATTTATTCGGTGTTCTCATTATGATTTTCCCAACTTCATCAGATGTGGTCCCTTCAAAGTTAGTCAAGGAGACACCTGAGAAACCTTTGTCCACACTCAAACTAGATGCCAAATTTTGTTCACCATTACATTCTGATGTCAATTCATTTCTTATTCCATTGTTTTGAAAATCTAAAGAAAACCCATTTAGTGCTATTATATGAAGTAAATTTCCTGGATAAATTTTTGTGTTATATATAATTTTTTTTCAATTTTCCAAAAGAAATTCATTCTTTAACCCCAAAAAATAAAAAAAAAACTATAAATTCATTAGAATTTTACAATTTTTGTATAAAGATAAATTATGTAAACAATATGTTGAAAACTGTCATGCATTTATAGGTTCAGAGGAGAAAATATTATGACAAACTTTTCATGAAATTAATGATATTCAATCTACCTGGAATCTCATTCATGGTCGGATGGGTATTTTGTTTACTCAGGTAGAAATCAATATATGCTACAGTATTTATGCTTAATTTAGGCGGCTCCTGCAATAACGCTTTGGCTGGAAGCATCCCTGATTACAATTTAAAAATATTCGAAACACGTGTCTGGTGCATGACATTTGGTTTAGAGTTGAAACACTTCCGTATTATAAAAGGTGTTATTGGTTTTACGTTAATATGTATACTTTTGATGCTACCTTTTTTTGGTTTTCTCTGATTTGAACGAAAACTCAGTGACTTTTTTTAAAGGCTGATTTCTTTTTAGGGAGAATTTGTCAAATAACTATATTCCTGAAAAAGCCATAAAACATGTGACCATGCCTAGTTTTAAAGAAATACAATATATATGATGTGTACACCAATATGTACATCGAGTCAGTCACCGAATATGACAAGTTTCGATGGAGCTATTGCGACAGGTGCTGCATGCAACAAGGATAACTCTCCCAGGGCACCTGGTCTCACTTCGGAATTTTATTCATTCGCAACCGTTCCTATGGGAATTCCAATGACTTTAAAATTTAAACTTTATTTATTTTACAACGTTTAACAAACAAGTTACGCGACTTACATTAACGTCTCACGTTGGCTCAGATGTTGGCGTGAGGGGGTCAAAGGAGCAAGAGGAAACCGGAGTACCCGGAGAAAAGAAACCCTGCAGAGGCCTGGGTAGGGGCCCACCTATCCTCCCACATAAGACCCTTTTGCCGGATCTGATATTCGATCCCGGGACCTTAGAGGTGAATAGCAAGCGCGCTACCACTGCGCTACCACTGCGCTAACCCGGCCTGACTTTGCCTTGCCTCCTCGACTTTAAGACTGAATAACTGATAGATACTTCTTTAATGTTTATGTAATAGGTTTTTTTTGCATAGTTTAACCAAAGCTCACGAAGGGTGGAGACATCAGGGTCACATCAGAAAGGGAGAAGAAATTATTTGTTTGGACATATTTTGCTATATAGACTAACATTCAAAATTGTGAAAGTTTTGTTGAATAGTCTAAACGATGCAGAGTTAGTACCAACTGCAATACCGAGAATGTTTTTTTTTTCATATAAGTACCAAGAATGTTTCTGGCATAAGCTCAGTATGGCTCATCGACTATATATAGTACTACTTGCAATTAGAAAGAAATTGTACCTCAATACTCCCGCATGGGATCGAAACGTATGCTGTTGTGATTCCCTAGACAGTTGCCTTGGTAATATCTTCCATTTTCTACGTTAAACTTTACAAAACTGATGAACCGTTGCAGTGGGGCAATGCCTAATAAATCAATCCATAACGTCTAGGTGTATGAAAAGTTCATAGGTTTTGCCAACACGTCAACAGTTTGTCGACGACAGAAACGTTCTTGACCTAATCAGGGGGGCTAAATACTAATGAAGAATTCGTATACGAGGATTTTAATACTTCCAATATGTTAAAAATGGATACAAAAATAATACATTTTCTTTAATATCTCCCTTAATTTTCGTCATATGTCTACATTTGATATCCCATTCGCTAATACGTTCTAATCGAACTCTCGCTAGCATACTGTAATGTCCTGTATTGGTGTAGTTCAACCTACTAAGCTGCAGAAGTACCGAGTTCAATCTCAAAACAGCACACGACAGCATGATAATCGAAATATTTATCCTTATTAAAACGTATATCATACGTGTTACTCATATAATCTTTTTCATTTGTTATCAAGAAAGCGAATAACATTTCTCTTTTTACATATTCTTTTATTTATCGTCAAATATTTGATACTAATTAAGAAAAGTTAAAATATGAGGATAATAATGAGAAATGTTATGACAAGGAGTAATTCATGAGAGCAGAACTGATTTCAATTTTTTATCCCCCGCTTTCGCGAAAGCGCGGGGACATTAAAACCGGTTCGTCCGTCCGTCCGTTCGTCTGTCCGTCAATCACAAGAACTTTAACCTTGTGCATAACGTTTGAATAGTAAGTGATAGGGCATTGATATTTCACATGTGTATTCCTTGTGACAAGACCTTTCCATGGATACCAAAACTTTTTTACCTTGTGACCTTGACCTTGGACTTTGACCTACTTATTAAAAACTTTAACCTTGACCATAACTTTTGAATGCAAAAGTAATAGGGCTTTCATACTACACATTTGTATTCCTTTTGACTAGACCTTTCCATGGATACCAACATTTTTTACCTTCTGACCTTGACCATATGGGTAACTATATGAAAAGTTTTTCTACATTCAAACACTTTACTGACACCTGACTTATTTCTGAATAGATACGACATAAGTATGTAGGTAAAAAAATATTAAAAAAATTTTCAAATAAGTTCTATTTCAGCAAAAAATTGACTATTGTTGGTCACTCTAGGCTTACCATTACTTTGCAAAGAAAAAAAACCATTCGTATTTACATACGAATAATAATCTGCATGATTATTACCCCTGCGCTCAGACTCGAACCACGGTCTTCCCGTATGGTGGGCAAGTGCTCTACCTCTGAGCTATTGGATCAACTTGTCGATTGAGCAATTATTACAAAGCCAGAACATCAAGACATTTTAAGTTACGAAAATCGGAAATCTTCAGCGTGGAGATTTCTTAAAAATTCTCGTCTAAGGGAGGCTACTGAAACGCGTGTGTTATCCCGTTGAGGCTAAACCAAAATGATATATCTATATATCGTAATCATATTGATTCCTTATGACAAAGTCTTGAATTTCATACAATCACCTTTGACACAATGACTATGAATGCAACACATAAATACAAAAACCACGATTTAAGTAAATTTGTCAGATAGGAGGGGATCTCTAACAACACTCGGTTGCAGCTACCACAGCAAAACACCCCATGCAAAAGCACAGAGCAAACACGTACAGGAAGAGATGCAAAAGGGGCTAGTAACACCAAATCACATAGAAGCGTCAAACACAAAAGACTACACATAAACCAATGAGACCGATGAGCAATCGGTGCCGACTTAGAATGGCCATTCTGTCACCCAAGTAGCAGATGCTATTGTTATCCGGATTATGTGCGCACAACCCTCCCGATTTCCCGATTACCCAGAGGTCTCAAAGAATACAATGCCAATGGTGGTGTAAAATAACATTCTCACTGTAAGATGACCAAACAAACAGACAACATTAAGAGGCCAAACGCAATTTAAATGTATATAAAAGCATAATGCGTATGAAATTCAGTCCGTGCTCTGCCGGCTGTAGAAAGCTCATGCATGCTATCACCCCAAGGAATCCGACCAAAAATTCGAAGAGAAGAGGTTGTTGGGGTTCTGTCAGCTCTAAAGAGGTTTGGACAGGGCATATTATGGAGTCCTGTCGTCACAGTCAGTCAGAGAGCAATTCTTAAGAAAGCGCTGTTACAATACTTTAGATTGGTAAAGTACCAAGGCAAGCGTCATTCTGGTTACACCCTTAACAAATCGGCTTTATTAGGATCCTATCTTACCATTTTCTATTTATTACCATTTTTCGCGATCAGATGTATATTTCAATACTAAAGAGACTAATTCCATGACAAAGTTTACAATTTTTTGTCATTATAGGACATCCAATGTTATTGAAATCATCTAAATAGGTCAAAAATCAACAAATACACCGTCAAAGCAGTATTCTGATGCACGTTTACCAACTTTCGGTCACGTTTTAGCAAAACTGGTATGATCTATGTTCAGTATTATATGTTGTGGAAATACTAATGGAAATATCTTAGCGAATGATAACAATGTTTAGCTGGAAATATTAAGCGACGTACATGTATGAGAAAGAAAAACATACGTACCCTCTCATCGAAGCGGATGTTTATACCTTAATTATCCCACACTAACAATATTTCGTTTAGTATTTAGGCCCCCTGCTAATAGAACTTTTGAAGTGTTTGCAAAACCTATAGACTTTTCAAATATATAAACTATTTGGACTTACTAATTAGTCATTGCCCTACTGCAACGTTTCATCAGTTTTGCGCATATTTACTTAAATGATGAGAAAACAATCTAAAACATCCGTAAGGAATCATAACATCATACGTTTCGATCCCATCCTGTGAATACAATTATTACGAAAAATATCAATAATTAAAATTTGTACCTTCGTTCACGTGAGCGATTTGACCTAATATTTTTTCTGTCATTACAGTAAATGCGCTTCGGAGAAGGCAACGGTGACACAAACTTCAAGACTAGAAGAATGTTTAGCGAACGAAGAGGCAAAACTAAACGAATATGATAAGGACGGGCTTTCAAGATCTGAAGAGGTCTTAGGTGCACGCAATATCAAAGTATCAAGTTTTTGTGATGTTGGTTCTGAAGCCATGTTTGTTGACGAGACACAAAAGAACTCACATTCTTATACATCTTTAACAAAATTAGAACAAAGTAGAGAACACGTCCTTAGATTGAAAGGTGTCCACATAAGACACAATGCTATCGACATCGACTGCAATTGCGATCATCTCATTCAATTTGAAGTGAATAATTTAGCAAGTTATGTATCAAAAGAACCTCAACAAGACAATTTGTATTTCTCCTCTTCACGTGAAACTGACAACTTCCTTAGCCTTTTTGATCTTATTGGTACAGATGCTTTCTATCTTATTAAGAACAGAGATACCAAAGAGCTGTATTTCCCTTCATGCACAAAAGAAAATTTGTCACTTGAAACTGATCAAACGCAGTCATATCTTACTTTGTACACCATTCCAATAGGCGAATTAGACATGAACCAATCTGTTATCACATTTACATCTATGGCACTTAAGAGCTTGCACCATATTCAACATTTACTTGGCAATGGTTTTCTTGAACAGGCCAATATTCAGACCAGGGAATATTTTCGAAAGTTTGGTTCCCATATTTACGTGAACAAAATTGTTGTTGGGGGGTATTTATTACTTAGAACAGACATCCTCGAAGCTTGCAATGACGAGACAACTAAAAAATGTCACGCTCAAAAACTTGATCAAATATTAACCTCCTTGGTATCAACAGATGCATCTGAGAATAGTCTCAAAACTCAGAGTGATGCTGTTAAACAGTTATGCATTCGAAAAGGGGGATCGAATATCAATATTACTCTAAAGGATTGGGAGTCAGCACTCTATGAATACCCTCAACTATCAATTGCAATTTCACACGGTTCTTGTCAAATAAAAGATTACCGAGGAATATGGGAGTTTATTGAACAAATGTCCATTTTTGAAAATCATCCAAAAGCTGATGAATTAAGCGATTTTCTACAGAAGGTATGGAAAGATTCTCAAATGCAAAATGCTTACGTCTATCGACAAAGATCCTTGCTTCCATCCTCTGACATAGAGAAGTGCATTCATTACGCCACAAGGTCAATTTCAGAGATAAGGAAAGGTTCAAAATCAATTACAGAAACAGTTGATGTGTTGTCTCATCTTTCTAGGGAAATACAACATTCGAACAAAGGTGAAAGGAAAGAATGGAGAGCTAAATTAGAGAAAAGTGGTCTCTTAGACGCAGTCCCTAAAATATTGCTTCTTCAAAATAACGGCTTACGGGAATCCTGCAGTAAACATTTTATTGAGTTGCTTCAGGGTACAGAAATATATCTCTCACCTTTTGGTAAACAGGTTTTTCTTTCCGTAATGGAATGGATCATTGAAAATAAACACAGCATATTTGAACACTTGGTAGATGATTTCATAGCAAAGACATTGTCAATGCTCGTTGAGTTGGAATTCACACAAGCAAAAATAGACAAAAACTTTTGTCATTACCTCATGATTGAGAAGTACCTGGATGATTTTGAAATAGTCTTTGAGGATAAGCAGAGAATTGTCCCAACAGCAAGGTTGCATATCACAGCTGTTTTTCAGTGTGTAAAGGAATCTTCATTTAACGTTTCAAATGATTTACCAACACAGGTTAGATTGTTATCAGAATTTGAAGGAAACAGTCATATGATTAAGAAAATCAAACACTTTATTGCAGTCACTCCTATCGGGGTTGATCCAAGAATTCGAAGCATTCTTTTCGAGAAAGGAAATAACTTAAAACTCAAACTTGATCAACTTTCAGATCAAAGCGTGGTCGAAAGCCTTCAATGGAATTACTTTGAGGAAAAAGAAAAAGACTTTTTTGAACAAACTGAATCTATAAATCAACAGAGTCAGTATACAGAGGGAAGAGGTCAATTACAACTTAATGTCTGTAAGATATTTGAAATCTTGGGACTCAGAAAACATTATCCAGGGAAAATATCAATTCAGGATGTACAGTCGCATATCAATGTACTCTTTGAAAAACCTGAGGACATGACCGATGTTCCCTGGATTTTTCTAAGGGAAATAATTGTGGTAAATTGTGGCTTCAGAGAAAGCATTTTAGGAGCTTTGCATAGAACAAAAGACGAAAACAAAGTGAAAGGAAACCTACTCTCAAACTATAGGTCTCAGGATACTGCCAAACAAACGTCCTTCACGACAACAAAAAGTGTATTTCCTCATCCATGTGATGTTCTCCTAGCGGTGTATCTTTGTTCTGATATGAATCTACAGCGGATTCTTGCGAATAAAATAGCCTCTTGCCAACTTGCTATACCGTTCATTCATCCGACTTTCGAGGATAATAGTTTAGTTGCAATGACCTGGCCATTACGCGAAATAATTATAGGCGGTGAAGGATTGTCTGCTTTTTCAAGTGAACTTCCCATTGTATCTTTCGTAAGAGTAGGCCAATGTGATTTCCGTTCGAAGTCAAAACTCATAAATGAGGTATTGAGGGATGAAAATGAGGAACATGCAACATTTTTCCATCGAGATTGTTCTCTTGGACAACTACAGAGACAAATATCCAACGGAGTTATAGAAGTCAGCTGGTTTGTTCCCTCAACAAAAGATAAAAGCAGTTGGTCAAAAGTTTCCAAAGAAAAAGAACAATCAGGTGAAGGTCGTAATTATCCTCCATCTTTAAGTGAACCATTCGTTGTTTTGAATCTGCGTGGAGACGCACATGATCTAGTGATGCAAACCACTCTATTGTGTCAAATTACTGATATATTCGTTGTTTTAATTGATTCATCGAATTTATGCAATTCTTCTTTGCATCATACACTACAAGGTGTTCATACCAGTAACTCAAGAGTTATTCTGGTCACAAACTTACCTGAGACTGGAAACATTTCGCAAGTCATTTTGAAATACGAAAACGATACAAAAATGGACGTTGAGAGAACTGCCCTTATATCTTTGTACGATTGTGAAACAAAATCGTACAAAAATGCAAGCGAAGTGAAATGTTTGCTTACTAATGAGATTGCCGACTCATTACATCTTATCTCTGAGAGAAAAGGATTGGAAACTGCATTGGACAAGACAACTGTTCAAATCATTCTTGATGAAAACGATAATTCATGCCGAGTTGGTAAAGAATTGGCGTCTTCTGTTTTCGAGGTTCTTATGAAGCCTGGATCAAAAGCAAATGCTTTACCTCTGCAAGGTGAGGATCTTTGGCAAAAGCTTAGTAAGGAAGAAAAAGAAAGGAACAGAGTGGGGAACCTTGATTTGTATGACATATCAGAGAAAAGGTTAAAGAAAATAAACCAAATCAAAGAAAAGCAATTTGACAAATGCAATTCATTACATGAATTTCCTTTATTTATAGAAAGTCTCTATCGTTGTCATGGTGACCCCTTACTCTCACGTTTTTTTCTTTCCTGGTTAAAACTTTTTCTTGATAATTGTTCAAGAGATAGATCGCGTCAAAAGCAAGAGGACTTCCGGGAAGCACTTCTGCGATACCAGAAAGCAAGGAGAAAAACAACTATAAAGTTTGAAAATGCAGAGAAAGAAGAATCAAACGCAAAGAAATTGCTAGAAGATGCAGAAAAAGATTTGGCAAATGCTTCATTTGGACTAGAGCATTGTTTCAGAGAAATAGGACAAGTATTCGAGGCAATCATGAACATACAGGAATTAAAGAGGGTTGAACTTAGAGAAAAGTCAAAAATTGTCTGCCAACATCTACCGAGAATAGTTGCAAAACTTCTTCTTCTTGGACAACCATTTGAACTTATGGACGGGGATGCCGCAAATGTTCCTCTTAAATGGATTAAAGCTGTGTTCGGTGAACTACAAAACTGTATCGGGAATGCCAAAGTATTCGTTGTGTCTGTTTTGGGTATCCAGAGCTCTGGAAAATCTACTTTACTGAATTCTATGTTCGGTCTTCAGTTTGCTGTGAGCGCCGGAAGATGTACGAGAGGTATTTATACTCAGTTACTTCCACTAGGAAATAGGAAACAGGATTTTGGCTTTGACTATATCATGATCATAGACACAGAAGGACTTCGAGCTCCTGAACTTTTAGAACGTAAAGTACACCATGATAATGAGCTGGCAACACTTGTCGTGGGTATGGCGGACTATACAATTATAAATATCAAAGGCGAAACTATGGCCGACATTGAAAATGTCCTTCAAATTGTCGTTCATGCTCTGTTAAGACTCAAACAAGCAAACAACAATATTCATCTGAAACAGTCTTGTGTACTTGTTCATCAGAATGTTTCAGCTCAAGATGCAGAAAAACAAATGCAACGTGGTCATCACATAACAATTCAGAACCTTGATAAAATAACACAAGAAGTTGCGAAAACCGAACATTTGTCCGCTAACTATAATTCATTTTCGGACGTCATAACGTTTGATGCAAGTACTTGTATAAAGTATGTGCCAGATTTATGGCACGGTACTCCTCCAATGGCACCGGTCAACACAAAATACAGCTTGAAGGTAAAAGAAATATTTGATCATTTGCTACAAGTGGCCTCAGATAAACAGAAACTCACAATATCCCATGCCATTGACAATTTTGAATGTCTGTGGAAAGGTATTTTGAAAGAGGATTTTGTGTTCAGTTTCAGAAACAATTTAGAAGTAAAAGCATACAGCTTACTTGAATCGGAGTATCAATGCCTTATTTGGAGACTAGAAGAGGCATATTTGACTTGCTTTAATGCAAATGTGCGACCTAGGTTAAGTAAATGCGATTGCGAAAATGCTCTTGAAATATGCGCTCAAACATTGACACATGAGTTTATCGGAACGATACAGAAAGTAAAGACTGATGTTGAGAAAGATATTGAATCATTCATAGAAAAGTCTGAGTTAAATGAGCAGATGATACAATGGAAAGAAAATAAACTTTTGGGAATTCAGAATTTGGTTTCTCAAATGATTACAAGCTTTGAAGAGAAAGTGAGGAGTATAAAACTTCACAACAAGATAGAGCTTAGCAGTAGCAACCTGATAAATGAAAAGGAAAAAGAAATTAATGATAAAGCCCAAATACTTGCGACCTCGTTCAGGGGGGAAAATCCAAGTGATGCAGAACTTAAGCAAGCTTTTGAAGACATGTGGAAGAACTGGCTGAAAGAAATTGAAAAAGAAACTCCTCCTGTATCACATGAACACCAGAAACAGCTTTTATCAGGTGACATGAAGGAAGCATTTCGCAACGATATATTATTACGAAGGCACAATGCTCTACTTCAAAAAGAGGTGGACTTTGAGACTTTTACACAAATGAAGCAGAATAAATATCTTACAGGTTCATTTCAACTTTTGCCGGACAAACACTTAAGTGTACATGGAAATTTAAATAAAGTTAAAGGCAAGGTAGGAAAATTGTTTGGTGTTGAGTTGAAAGTGAGAGATGAAGCCAGTCATGATCTAAATCATGTTCTAGGTAAAATAGATACCTATCTTCGGGAACTTTATAAACAAGAGAATGAATGTACTTCATTGGAGTTTAAGCATATCCTTAAAATCTTGACACAATTCTATTCAAGACACAATTACAAAGAAGGCAATTACACATTCAATAACCACCTACAAATTCAACTAGCTGTACACGTATCAAGGTTTGTTTTCTCACATTTTTGTGAAATGAATTCAAGATTTTATGAAAGAAGAAGTGTACAGTTCCAATTGAAGCAATATAAACCAAAAGCGTTTAAAATTTTCAATGACAGAGTCTCCGCTAAAACAAATGAGATAATTGCGTCGAACATTTTTTGGACTGAGCTGGAAGACAAAATTTATGAAAATGTTATGGTTAATGTTGCAGTAACAATGAAAAAAAGGATACTTTCACATTTCAATTTTCAAAAGTATCATCTTACAAAACAAATTCTGGAAGAAATTTGCATGAATCCTGATTGCAGATCTTATTTGCAATATATACGTGACCCTGAGGGTTTCTCAAGGCATAGACTTGAAAACTTTATGAATGCGAAAGTATTCGATCGTTACGGCTCTGATACATTTTATGTTTGGACAGAAAATGAAACACTGCATATTTTTTCACAAATCAGTGTGGTCTTGCGTAAACTTCAGAAGATCCAACTCGGGTCTATGGAGATTTTGAGAAAAGAATTGGTGAAAGAAATAGGCCGTTATGTTTCCTTGAAAGCTCAATCTTTCTCACATATCCTGGAACAAAATGTGGGAGATATCATGAGTTTCAATGAATGCGTAATTGGAAGTTCGGGGGAGGCAAGAAGTCGAATTCAGCAAAGGTTTGAGGATAAAGATCCACGCACAGTTAAATGGATCGAGGGGTCGCCTTTTAGCGATATTTTCAATACTTTATGGGGTTGTTCTAAGGTATGCCCATTCTGTGGTGAACCTTGTCAATACTCAGGACTTGACCATCCCGTTAAGCATAGATGTATTCAACATAGACCAACAGGTCTTCGAGGGACCTCTTGGAGAGAGTCTGGAAAATTGGTCATAGAGTCATGTAACTTTAAAGTGCAAAGTACTCATGCTCGTCATTGTGGACCTTGGTGTGGTTGTACCACAGAAGGATGTGAGACATATCATCCTTATAAGGAATACATCAAGTATGTTCCAGAATGGGATATTTCTCCTCAACCAGATATGATTGGTTCGACCTACTGGGCTTGGGTCATGTGCAAATTTCACAAAGAGTTTGCTGAATATTATGGTGAAGATCCTCCAGATATACCAGAATCCTGGCTAAAAATCACTCAACAGGAGGCTAAGGAAAGCCTAAGCATATTTGAGACATAAACTACCCACCCTTAATAAGTACCCACGTTCTTCTTCTTGTTTTCGAAAAGATAAAGATTTTGTTCTATCCTTTTAATCGGAATATAAAAAGTACTCGTATGTTAATAATATTTTGCTCGCAGAATTACAATTCAGGTACACGTAGTTTAATGCTGAATGGCATATTTACAAAAACATGGTGTTTCTTTCTTGAATTTGAGTCCTTACATATCTATCAGTTTATTTATCAGACTTAGATAAAATTATTCACATAAGAGGATTTAAATACGATGAAATAATGAGAAAGCTAATACTGACAAACGTTTAATTTCCTTTTCCATCATACGTAAATACCGAATACTAACAGAAACCTTTATTCATTTAAAAATGCAATATTTTGCAATATTTTGACTTGCATGTTTCTTTATTTATACATTCGCAAATTTATCATAACATCACACTCGAGCATACCATGAAAATGAATAGCTAAAACCTTGATTCCATGCATTTCAACTACACAGTTTGAGGTATTCTGTCTTTTATAGATCTAATGGCTCATGTAACATATTTTGTGAACGTGAATTTACAAAAAAATGGGTTTCCCCTTTTTACCTGTATATACGAGATGCTTATTCATATTTATATCTGATGTATATTTATTTATCATACAATTCATGAATTTGACTTTTTAGAGGAATACTGTACTCATTCTTGTATGTGCATTTTTTCCACTGATTATTTGTCGAATCATATTACATATATTTATTATATATCGAATTTCAGCTCGAGTTTTTAATTTCGAAAGTATCTTAAAATAAAAAGAGTTGGTATGGTTAGGGTATAGCTTCTATCCTCGTGGAAATTTAAGTGCCCAAACTCCAAACTGTAGTTGCCGGGTTAAACTATGTACAGATTCTTATATTTACCTATTCATTTATTTGGTTTGACAAGTTATTGGCGATTGCCTATGTCAGTATAGAAAAGGCATACTACTTCATTCAAGAGAATTAATGGTAGAGTTGTCTAGCAACAATTAGGTACTCTTATATAATGTTATTTATTATATATAGAAATGCTAGAGTATTCAGATATGTTTACCAATGTATTGAAATTGAATTTTGTGATATGCTTTAATGATGCAGTTAAAATATATCTCCAGTAATACTTAGTTATATCAATGTTTTAAACGTATGCGTATGATTGTACTCTAGTTTAATATTTTGAAATTTTATATGTCTAAAACAATACAGTAAAATATGTATATAGAATAAAAATGACAAACATTTTCGTACGTACGTAGCACAAAAAAGAAGTATTTACCCTTTTCTTTACTAAATCTCTTGTCATAACGTTTTAAGGTAATCTGTATTTCTGGAAGTGATAGATAAACAAAACTGTTTTCTCTATTTTCTAAAACATATACAATGTACTTCTATATCAAACAGACGATGTGAAACATGTTTTTTTTTTATCAATTTTATGTTTATTATATCAATTTTCATATTCATCTGACTGTAAATGTTTTATTGTATTATCCATTCATTTGAAAAAAAAATGTAAAATTTCATTCATAATATCAAGTAAGCGAATTTTTTCAAATGTGATATGTATATTGATATTGATGTATATTCTATTGTCATTCTTTGTGTTGCCAATTTAAAATATGTACGTTGTATTTAATAGAATGGAATGATATTTATCTTTTACTTTTTTTTATTTGGTCGGACAATTTTTTTTTAAACTTCATCAAGTTACCGGTATTGGCGATATGCTATGTAAATAATGGAAAGGCTACTTTGTTCAACAGAAATATCATTAAGTTTTCCGGTAAATAATTCATATACGGTAATCCGAAATCCAACATTTATTTATCTATTACATAAAGTAGTCCTGTGAAAAATTGTTTTATTTTTACTTTTGTTTGCAATCATTGAGTTTAATTTAGCATTTTTTCAATTTGTTTTGTTTTGCATTGTTTTGTTCTTTTTTCTTTTTCTTTTGGTTTTCATTATTTTATCATTGTATTTAACTTACATGCAAAGTTAAGGATCTGCACATTTGTCAGTAATTACTCAATAAGTATCAGATAACGAATCGGAATACGCCTACATGAAATTATTCATAAACCAAAAACGAAGCAAAATAAAAAGATTTATATCATGTTTTAAGTCTTCAAAAAGTATGCAAAATTCTAAGTCGACTCAAAAAGCAATTTCTGATATGAAGATGCTAGTTCTCCTTCAACGATTTATGTCAAAATGAATAGAGGATTTAATTGTGTTGTGGCATACTCTTTAATTATTGAAATTGTTCCCATGAATGTGTTTGGTTTTATTCTTCATAATGAACCGACATTTTCAACTTATTTCAAGATATTTTGAATAACGAATGCGCTTTTTACTGACTATATATTGTTTTATCGATTTTATGCGAGTGCTATATACTGATGATATACTTGAATTTAAATTTTGGTAAACAACTTGTTTTAATTTATTGATTTTAGTCGCTCTCTCATTCTTTTAAAATGTACTCAAATAATAATTTCATGAGACCGTTTGAAATGCATTTATGGGTTGAACTTTATCATTTTGAATAACATTCTGTCAAATGACTTTAAATTTTAAAAATCAAACGCTTTGATAATTCAAATTATATATAGACTTCCAAGAGAATATCTTAGAATGATCTTTTTTCAATTTTAAATCCTATTCGGATAATCAAAAATTCTATTCAATTCGGATTGAAGGTTAACAATTCGCCAATATATAAGGAATTTATCTTAAAGTACACTAAATTGATATAAAAGAGTTTTCAATGTTTGCATAACAATGAAATTCGATGCTTGTTTTATCGTAATTGCATCGATGTTTAACATTGGTTTGTATACTAGAAATCTACAGAATATTTGAATTATGTTTCTCAGTGATGTTAAAAATAGTTATGAAGTAATTACAATAATGATTGAGTTTATTAATGATGAACATGTACAATGGCAGAAAAGACCTTGATTGATATACATTATACTTAGTTTATTAAAACTGAAAGAACAATATTTTGTGCTTTCAAATTCAAAATATAAGGTACCAAAATGCCTTTATAATGCATTAATGGTGCTATATTTGATATATATTCTTTATAACGAAAGATCGAACAATTATATGTATATCAAAGGCAAGGTCCTTGAAAGTCGTACATTGTTATCTTAGCTTGTTACCATCATGTAATAATGAAGGGATTAAAGCTATAAAGAATTATTATAATTACTGCCTTTGTATTTATATCAGTATTCGTTATCCATATTATCGTTAGATATAAACACCAAGACAGAGTTAAGCAACATCGCAAAAAAATCTCTCTAAAGTCATGTGATTTTTTTTCAGAATTTTTGGATACATTAATTTAATCAATTTGTTTCTTATATGTATCAATAATTGCATCACTAGAGAAAATAATTGTTTTGAAAAAAGACTTACATGACAAGAAATTGTATATTCAATTTGTACTAACCTCAGAATATTTAATTTGCTTTAACAAGAATATGTCAAACGTGTAAGGATCCATGTTGCTTACCTTTAGCCCAGGTGTATACAAACTTCACATTATTGCTATGGCAAAGTGACTACACTAGAATTATGTCTCCCCCCCCAACGGAGAGACATATTGGTTTTGCCTTCGTCGTCCGTCTGTCTGTCCGTCTGTCTGTCTGTCCGTCTGTCCGTCTGTCACACATCGTGTCCGGGCTATATCTCCTGAACCGTTTGCCCGATCACTTTCATATTTTAGTATGTTGTTGCTTATGACCCGAAGGTTTCACATCACCTTGACCCAAGGTCATGTGACCAAGGTCAAGGTCACTTAGTGCATTTTTAATGAAATTATGCATACATTCCTGTCCGGGCTATATCTCTTGAACCGTTTGCCCGATCACTTTCATATTTTAGTATGTTGTTGCTTATGACCCGAAGGTTTCACATCACCTTGACTCAAGGTCATGTGACCAAGGTCAAGGTCACTTAGTGCATTTTTAATGAAATTATGCATACATTCCTGTCTGGGCTATATCTCTTGAACCGTTTGCCTGATCACTTTCATATTTTAGTATGTTGTTGCTTATGACCCGAAGGTTTCACATCACCTTGACCCAAGGTCATGTGACCAAGTCAAGGTCACTTAGTGAATTTTTAATGAAACTGTACATACATTCCAGTCCGTGCTATATCCCTTGAACCGTTTGCCAGATAACTTTCATATTTTAGTATGTTGTTGCTTATGACCCGAAGGTTTCACATCACCTTGACCCAAGGCCAAGGTCACTTACTACATTTTTAATGAAATTGTAGATACAATCTTGTTTAGGCTTCATCCCTTGGACCGCATACTGGATTGCTTTCAAGTTTAAGAATGTATTTAGTCATGACCAAAAGGTTTCACCTGGACCCATGGTCATTTGATCAAGGTCAAAGTTACTAAGTACATTTTAATGAAATTGTACATTCTATCCCATTGGGGCTTTATCTTTTTTTACTATTTATCAGATCACCGTCATATTTTAGTTTGGTGTTGCTTATCACGTAAAGGTTTCACATCACGTTGACTCAAGGTCATGTGACCAAGTCAAGGTCAATTAGTATATTTTAAATGAAATTGTATTTGTTAGATGTATTATGTCCAGGCTTAATCTTTTGAACCGTGATCGGACCACATCATATTTTAGTATGATGGTGCCGATGACCCAAAGGTTTCACACCTCCTTGCTCCAAGGTCATATGACTAAGGTCAAGTATTACATTTTTTAATGAAATTGTAAATGCTATTGAGTCTGGGCTATATCTGTGGAATCATACACTGGATCACTCTTATACTATAGTATGCTGTTGCTCAGGATTGGAGGGTTTCTTATCATCTTGACCCAAGGTCATGTGCCCAAGGTCAAGATCATTTAGTTCTTTTTAATGAAATTGTACGTACTAATATTGTCTGGGCTATATCTCCTGAACCCTTCTTACAATTGTTTTCATATTTTAGTATGTTGTTTCTAAGTACTTATCACGTTGTCCCAAGGTCACATGGTTAAGGTAGCTTCTTACTTTGGTAATGAAATTGTATATGCTAAGCATGTCCAGGCAGAAATTGTCTATGCTAATAATGTTTAGGCTTTATATTTTGAACCGTGTATCCGATCACTAATTCAGTTTTTTGTTGCTCATGATCCTTACAATGTTAAACGTCTTCAAATTCAATAGCATCATTTAAAAGCAGATAAGTTTGCAGCATGGACCAGATATGCATGTTTCGGGTACTTAACCCTCGTCAGTGAGTGTAGGTTTCAGATCACCTATATCCAAGGTCATGTGACCAAAGTCAATTTCTTTAAATATGCTTATAATGAAATTGTATATGCCAATCATGTTTGGGCTTTACCTCAAACAATGTGATGAATCACTTTCATGTTATAGTATGATGTTGCCCATGACTCAAAGGTTTCACATCATTTTGCATTTTGGCCCAAGGTCAAAGTAACTTAGAGGGAGGGGGGAGACATCTGTTTTTTTATGAAAAACATTTTGTTTAATTGCACCTAATTCGGATATGACTTTGTCTCTTTTCACAACAAGTGTAATACCTCAATACCTTTTATCCTAACAAGATGGTATGAGCTCAATAGCAAAGATAAAGATAATGGATTTTTTTCTTTTCAAGAAAATATTTTGATTTCGTTCCAAGCAAACGATGAATTTTAGCCCTGTTCGGTCAGGTATATTTGCTACTAGGATATGAGGATGACCGTATTAAACTGCAGTTATAGCTATCCAAAAGAGGCGGACGTAAAATAAGGCAGATTCTTCTCAGACAAATGACATTTTATTCAAAAACAATGCGTTTCGATCATTCTTGTCTTTATGGAAAAGGGAAGGATGTCCAGCATGACCGCCCTTCACTGACCCAGAGGAACAAACCCACAAGAAAGCGACATGTGAATGATATCAGACAAAACTACAAACCGCTACAGGACATAACAATATGCACAACAAAAGAGGGGATCTCCAACAACACCCGGTTGTAGCACCCACAGCAAAACCCCAAAACACCCAATGCAAAAACACAAAGCAGACAAGCACGAAAAGAGACGCATAAGGGACAAGTAACGTCAACGCACAACACAGAAACATCAAACACAAAGGACTACACATAAACCAACGAGGCAAATGGGCAACCGGTGCCGACTTAGGACGGCCACCTGCCACGGAAATAGAAGGTGTGGTTATCCTGGATTACGTGAGCACAAGAACATCATTCAAAATAGTCGAAACAGACGTACACAAACACCAAACATCAATGTTAAAACATAAATGGAAGGAGACCAATGTGCACCCGGTGCCCACGTTGGGCGCCCTCTGCTATCAGCAAATGGTGTGGTAACTCGGATTATAACTAAAGGCGCAAAATTGCTGGCCATAAATATTGATGTAAATCGATGCTGTTTTGATTTATCAAAGGAAGGTCTTGTATTTGCGAAATCTTGTCGAAATTTATTATTACTTTTACGTTGAAACAATACTTTTGCCAAGGAGCAATACGCTTCAGCTTATTTTCTTATCTAATTCTTAAGCATCTCAGCTTAATTGAAATAACGTATTAACAAAAAATCCTAGACAAATAAAATTTTTATTGATCCCGACGTATTTGGATGCAGTTACCACTATTTCGATTAACCCAAGTGTATGCTGTTAATTATCTTTTTACTATCACCGATCTGAACATACATTGTAACATGCCTGACTTAAGGGGTATGGACAAAACGTTATCGGCCATATTGGATTTGACGTTAAGCATACATGAAAATCTGTCGTTCTGCAGAATTAAGACTCCAATTTTAACCATTTTAATACTAAGTTTTCTTTACCTCAACACCGTCAATTTCCCATCTTTTTTTTAGCATAAACTGCATCAATATCTTTTCATGACAACCATTTGAACTTAGTGCACCGAACTGCGCAGCTACAGGTTAGCAGGATTCATGATTAATACTACAACATACCTTAAACGTTAGTATCATCATATGTCTACAAACATTTGTCCTCCAATTTTGATCATACTGTCTCAAAATAACGGGTATCTTCATTTTACACGCGGGGGGCTAGTAGCCATATCAACATAGAAAGTTATCCAGGGGCGAATCCTCGGAATGTTGCACATTTGTAATTTGTCACCAATAATTCACAAGACTATCCCACTTTTCTAATATATATAAGTTAAATAATTAATAAATGAATCGCAAACAGTCAAATCTCTAGTGAATTACCCAAGGAATCTTAAAATCGTTTATTTTTTCTACCTATGTTGGGGCGGATTGGCACGTGAAAATGGCTACCTGTAAAAACTCGTGTTCGAAAAGACCCCGTGTTGTATTAACAAGAGATTTATAAGATTATAAGACCTTGTACTCAAAATCGAAGGACAAATGATTGTAGACATAGTATCAATGTAATGTTTAAGGTTAGTTATAGTATTATTCATTAATTCCTTTGAGGTGCAGCTGTGCAGTTCGGTGCATGAACTTAAAAAATTCTTATGTTAAAATCTTCATGTAATTTTCCGTAGAAAATATGGAAAAATATAGCTATTGAGATTGAGAATACTTGGGGTTAAAATAGTTTAAGTTGGAGCCCTGACTCGGTGTATGGAAAGATTTTCAATAACACACTACATAAAATCCAATATGGCGAATAACAGTTTGTCCATACCCCTTAAATAATAGTAGAGCGACCAATTTAAAAAAGAAGCTTAGTTTTCGAGTTTCATCAACACACCTAACACAGGCCTGAATTTGGTCTGAACGTTTTGCTGAATACCCCTGCTTTCAAATAGAGCTGTCGTAAAGAATATGCCACGGTCAGATTTTGTTTAAATTGGGTAAAAAGCGATAAAATCGTGAAAAATTAAAACGAAATATTTATCGTTTATATCCTCGGTATTCCTATATTTTGTTCTTTTTTGTATAGAAAGTCGTTGCAATTAATGCATTAGATATATACACATGTTATGTAATTGTTTTGGGGGAAGAATATTTTCTCCTCTCTCTAAAATTGCAGTTTTATGCAAATTTCTGTGAAATATGAAGAATCCGTGTTAATATTTTCTCTCAAGCACAGAAACTTAATTTTTGTCTCGAAACATATCGACAAATATATGTTTATTATTTCTAATGCCTTTTTATTGATCATTTTTCTAAGGGGCCATAAATAAATGTATAAAAACCTAAAGCGTTTATCATTTATAATTATCTATTTACGAAATATCTATCAAAACCATCTATTCACACAACATTTGTATCCACAAATACTATCACAAGGGTTATGTTTTAAACATTTTTCTTATATAAGACATATTTTATCATGTCTACTGTGTGTGAAACTTCATGAAAATTATCAAATATATAAATATATATGGACTTTTTTACGGAAGCTTTTAGCTTATAATTGCTACATCACGAAAATTAACAAATAAAGGAGACAGTGGAAATATATATGAAAATTAGTTATTTACAGCTTCAGAAAACTTTAAAACTACACTCTTTTCAAACATATGTAATACGTAATACAGATTTTGTCATATGCTTTATTGACTTATTTTCTTTGATCGCATGCAAGAAGCCTGGACTTGCATGACATTTGTTATACAGGCTTATACAGATAAATAAAATAAAATAAAAAAAAAAAAAAAAAAAAACCTAAAGCGTATATACTTTTGATTTAAGCGTCATTTCACAAATTAGTTTCCGTAGATGAAGATTCGGTCGACCACGTGTTACAGTTTCTATCAAATCGTACCTATCAACCGGTATACATACATATTTTTGATAAAAGTTAAATGCAGAAAGTGGAATTACATCATACTGTTTAAAAATTAATGAAAAATACTTCTTTTTAATATGTCGTGATAAGACCGTGTATGGAAACCAATTCATGACAAGTTGAAATGAAAATACGTGAATTGAAGAAAAATGCATTAAGTTTATATAGAATTATGAAAAGTATCTTTTGACGTTTATTTTGGTACCACAGAGATGTGAATATACATGTAAAGTGCATTGGTCAGAGTTTGGGCTCTTCGTTATCTGTGGTTTAAACATTACGATATACCTTGGGTAAACGTTGTGTCATTTATCCCATTAAGCATCCGCACTTACTCTTCGTTCAGATTTGTAACTGTTACAAAATCAAGTGGATGCTTTTCAAGATATACTGAGTCAGAGAACCCCTTTGATGTCTCCGTGAGATCCAATGGAAAGTCCTCAAGGGTCACGGGGGGGGGGGGGCTTTAATTCATAATGCTGTACATAAGCACAAACACCACATTGTCATATGTAATATTGGTAATTTAATTGGGCAGTTCCTACATTAATAAGGACTACACACGTCTACAATACAACAAATAAAAGGCTATATCACGAAAAGGAACCGTCTGTTGACAACGAAAAATTCGCCGCAACAGGAGCCTGGAATGTTGGCGCGTCAATGGCCGTATTTCCCAAAAAGCATCGAATAAAGAAATAAAATTAGAAAAGTGTTAAATGTATGACGCAAAAATTAGTCGGTGAAATGTATCTAAGAAGAAACTATTCCAACAGCAAAGCATCGATCTTCAACGATGGATATTAAAGAGTCCAAGATGCGATACAACATAGTAAAATCTAACTTTTAATATAACGACGAGACTGATATGTTGACAGCTCAGCGTATGACCTCAGAGAATAGAGCACCCTTTATTGTGTGGACGTCATTTCTATTCTTATATTGCTAAAGATTTGCCTCTCGGTTGGTAGTTTTATGTGAGCGTCTTTAATTCTTTTAAATGTGGTTGTTTGATGTTCACTATTTGTTTGTATCTTCTCCGTTTTATTTATATAGAAACAATTGCAGAGAAATTTTTTTAAAAAAATTGTCCATTATAGACAAGGATGAAGCATGAAAAAAAAAATAAACAGACAGAAAAAAAACCAAACTCAACAAAAAATACAATATCGTATAATGGCCATCAACGATCAACCAATCAGAAACTAGAGAACCAAAACTAGAAATCAGAGGCTATCCCCAGTTATCATTAATTGTCGTAGCAAACTAACCTGACCGGGCGGAGCTAATTCAATCAAGCAATTGAGACGAATTGATACAATTTTAGGGTAGATAGATTATGAATTGCACATCGTAATTAGAGTAAATACTCATTACCTGTAATTTTATATGGCTTTTATCACCTGGTCAGAAGTAAACTCTTGTGATGTTCAGGTGAAAATAAGCTCCGCCCGGTCATGTCAGTTTGCTACGACAATTCCTGTAGAACGATGCCTTTAAGCTACGTTTTAGCGACAACTGTTGTCACAAGGTCAAACAGAGATAGAAAATGCCATGATTGCCTTGAATGTGATGGGGTCGTATAGGCAGTGAAAATAAGCTCCTTCCGGTCATGTCAGTTTGCTACGACAATACCTGTAGAACGATGCCTTTGTCACAAGGTCAAACAGAGATAGAAAATGCCATGATTGCCTTGAATGTGATGGGGTCGTATAGGCAGCTGCGTTACTTACTTGTGGAACTTAAATGCATTGCATAATTCCATGTTTTGTTGATCATAAAATCTTTTTTATTCTTAATTATTTCTAAACTTCGGCTGACAAAATGCGTCCATATCACAATGTTTGAAATTACCAGAACATGATTAGTACAGAAAAAAAAAATATTTTTCAAAATTATTGATGTAAATTTGTCGTCTTCTTTAAAATAAAGCGATACTTTTCATTCATTATTATATGTTAAAACTTAATTTAGCCTTAACTATTTAGTTTTAGTTTAGTTTAAACATATTTATTGCTCAATACAGCATAGGATTGGCGACAAGTTTTTACAACATTAGAAACCGCCTCTCCTAGAAATTACAAATAATATGACATGAATGAATGCATGCGTCAAAAATATATGTAAAAGAAAATTTCAAATCATCTACAAAATTTTTCATCATGAGCTGAAATATTAGTAAAGTGTTGGAATAACTATTTAGTTTTACTCCGTATTATCGAGAAAACATCTCCTAGTTTATATTGCAGTGAATCATTTATAACAAAGTTGGGGGTGGGGCACTTTATTTGCCTGGTACTCCTAAGTTTTTCAATCGATCTCTATCAAACTTTCCTTAAAACACATTCACATATCAAAATAACGTTTCTGTATGTTAATTTTTATCTTCGAATTAACATTCACAATATTGAAGTGAAAGTATTGAAAATTTCAATTTTACCAATTTATCTTAGAATTTGTGCTCATTCATCCATGAAGTTGAAATTAGAAAAATCAATTTGATCCAAAAATTTTCTTTTGACTTCAATTAGCATATTGACATTGATTTCGGTCAGTTTGACTTTTCATTTATTAAAGGATGATAATTTTTGTTAAAATATCTATGATTTTGAATTTTACTAATTTTCCGCTTTTCTCTGAATTTACAGTAATTCTGACCATACGAATTTCTTACGACAGGTCAAATCTGATGTCCCATGTTATATTCTTTCGTTTGATATAAAAATTAGCCCTGTGTTAGGTGGGTTGATTAAAATTTCAAATTTAGCGACTTGGTTGCTCCACTATAACGTTTGGCATATCTAACTCAATGTTTCAGCCTATAGAGTAGAAGCTGGACACAGTGAACACTAGAGACTTTTGACAATAAACTCACGAACAAAGCAACTATGAAATTCGCATACACTTATCATACCAACAAACTTTATGAGACTCCCACATAATATGACAAGAAAACTATATAACATCAATTCGCCGGGAGAACAAAAATACCATGAAAATCATAGACATCTTTAAAAGGGTATATATATTTGGCATCAAATTATTTTAGAAATAAAACAGTCAGTGCAAGCTTTCCATCCCTGTATTGATATTTACTGTGTATTTTTTTTTTACGTTTTCTCAATATATCCTGTTTTACAAAAAAAAAATGCTGGGTGGAAGATTTCATCTCCCATCTTTATATGAATCAGCATAGGTTGTGTACATTTTTAAATTAAGAGATATCTTTTCTGTAGAACTACACAGGGGTATGTTTACATCAGGATTTCCAGAACGGACCGAGAAGCGTGTTTCGCCATGTGTTCATACGTTTCGTATATCGATTAATTGAAACATATAGGTTATGAAATATAATCTTAATTTAATCTGAGATTTTTTTTATCATACATACATCTTTCAAAACATTTTTGTGTTCAAATTCCTCCGTTTTAAGTGTGTATCTATGGTAAACAAAAGAAATGAGGGGATCTCCAACAACACCTAGTCGCAGCATCAACAGCAACCTCCCAAAACACCCATTGTAAAACACAAAGACGGTACGCACGGAAAGAGACGCAGTGGAACAAGGAACGTCAAATCACAGAAAAACATAAAACACAAATGACTACACAAACAAGACCAGTGGGCAAACGGTGCCGACTAAGGACGGCCATCTGCCAAGTCAGTAGCAGACGGTGTGGTTATCCTGGATTACGTGCGCGCAACCCTCCCACTTTTCCGATTACGCAGAGGTCTCGAAGAACGTAAAGTTGTGGGGTAAAACAACCTCCTCGCTATCAGATGACCACACACAAACAAGACCGCAAAACACAGGACCGAAGCAACACAGATGAATATGTAAATGGCTATAAAAAGAGGGCATGCGTCATACAATCTGTGCTCTGCCGGCTGTAGCGAGCTCCTGCATGTTATCACCCGAGGGGTCCGACTGACATTCAGAGAGGACAGGTGGTCGGGGCCCTGTCTTCTCTAAAGAGGTTTGGCCAGGGCCCGTCATGGAGTCCCGTCGTCACAGTCAGGTAGAGTGCAAGTATTAAGGATGCGCCGGTACAAGACTGTAGATTGGTCAAGTACCAAGCCCAGTGTCCGTTTGGTAACATTAGGATCAAATCGACGGTGTAAAAGGCGTTTGATAGTTCTGACGCATTTTTTATGGTAATTCTGTCTACCTTTGATCCTTCTTATTTTGATGATCACGTCACCATAAAATGCAGGTTGCGAAATGCGAAATACCCACATTAATTTACTCTGTTGCTTGTATGGGTCCGAATTTCAAAAGAAGTTGAAAACAATTTTTGTAACATTTCCAGAATGTCTTTACAAGTTTGTGAAAGCGAAAACCTTGACCAAACGTTTCTTGGTTATTTGTAAATTTCTATTATGAAAATCCAAAACATCAGTACATGCTCTAGCATACCGGATGAGCTGCGAAATGTAGATACCATAAGACGGTTATCTAGGAACATCACCGTAAAGCCAGTGAAAATTTACTATGATAAATCCAAAGTCATCTCTTTTGTCATACACACTTGTATGAATCTCTCCATTAACAATTTTGATATTCAGGTCCAAAAATGGTGTTTCTGCATTTGTAACGTTCGCCTTATTAAGAGTCAGTTCCTGAATAATTAACATTTTTATACTTTTCAAAAACAGGATTGTCGATATCAAGAATATCATCCAGGTACCTGGAAGTACCATTGAAACATTTCACATCATTATCTTTTCTTTGTTTTTGAAGATTTTGGATTAATTCTTTTTCATACGTGTATAAAAATAAATATGCAACAAGAGGCGCACAATTTGTATCCATAGGGATCCCTAGAATCTGCTTGTAGAGATTCTCACCAAAAATTACATAAATGTTGTCCAAAATAAAGAACAAGGCTATACAAAGGTCACTACATGTCCATGATTTATATGATTTGTATTCTGTATTGGAAAAGAAACCCTTGGATTCAGATGTACAAATATAAGCCTTCCCCTCTCGATTAAAGCACCATTTAATGAGTTTGGACAATTGATCATTAATTTTATCGTGAGGAAGCGTGGTGTACATATTTGAAAAGTCGTATGAAGAAATCGAATTGGCTTGAAATTTTAAAGATTTCATTTTGTTAATCACTTCCCCTGAATTTGAAATAGACCAAAATAAGTTTACATCATTAATGTTTAGAACAGTTTTACAATATTTTGCTACGTGTTCCTTTATCACCGTGAGTGCTGACGTCAGATTTTTAGACATAATTGTAGTTGGGCAGTTGCTAGTGTTATGGGTCAGAATACCCCAAAACGCCAGCAAAAATCAGACAAAGACAGAATATAAATTTACAAGTTTAATTATGTACAAAATATATATATCTAAAATGATTACAACTTACAATACAATGTCCGGATCAAAGTGTCCGTTACGGTCCACAAAGTCTATCAAAGGTATGGTTTCCGGTGATCACAAACGTTCTCGAAAGATCGGTGTCCAAACGTTGTTAAATAGATTAAAGTCTCAACAAATAAAGTGTCCCAGTATATCAGAATAGATGAATGAATCGTGTCTACGAATGTGTACGAATGCTCCCTTAACACAGTTCCTCAGAGGTATTTATACTTAATAACAATGAATTTACCAGAAGCTTCTAGAACAATGACTCATTACAAATGATTAACAATAGAGTAAATTCTAGTAATCACAGTCATGTGATGATAATGATGTAACAAAGAACATACTGGAATATTCTCTAATGAAATAAACATGACATAGTAAAATCTAGAAAGAATTATTATGAAATCTTTAAATAACATGATTAAGTACATGTGTACCTACACATAAAGTAAAACTAAAATAATACATGACCCACAACACCTCCCCCCTTAAAAAAGTTTGAATGTCAATGAAAACTTAGCTGGTAAATTCTGCAAAAATCACTCATGAAACTCTCGATAGTGCATCTGCAATCACATTGTCTTTTCCTTTGATATGGTTAATAGATATTGTACTCTTGCAACAATAAACTCCACCTTGTAAGTCTTTGATTCTTGTTTGACATTTTGTGCAAAAATGTGAGAGGGTTGTGGTCAGTAAACACAAGAATGGGATGTAAAGTAACATTCAAATAAACATCAAAATGTTGTAAAGCTAACAATAATGCAAGACACTCTTTTTCAATAGTAGAGTAATTCTTTTGACATTTTGTCAATTTCTTTGAAAAATAACAAACAACTCTATCTACACCATCATCATTTTCTTGAAACAAAGCAGCCCCGATTCCTACGTCACTGGCATCAGTAAGCTTAAATTGCTTATCAAAATTTGGAGCTGACAGGACAGGACTTTTCATAAGAACACATTTGATTTTCTTAAAAGATTCGTCACAGTCATTGGTCCATGCAAAATTCACTTTCTTTTGTAACAGATTGGTAAGTGGACCAACAACTGACGAGAAATTTGGACAAAATTTTCTGTAGAATCCTGCCATTCCCAAAAATCTCATTATCTCTTTCTTTATGGTAGGAATCGGGAACTTTGAAATAGCTTCCACCTTGGCCATGATAGGAGTAACAAAACCTTTACCTACTTTGTGACCCAAATATTCTACAGTCGCATGACAAAATTCACTTTTCGCAAGGTTCACTATAAGGTTTGCTTTCGCCAGTATGTCGAAGAAGGTACGCATGATTCGGAGATGGTCATTCCAGGTGTCGCTGTAGATGATGACGTCATCGATGTACGCCTCGCATCCTTCGAGGTGATTTAAGAGCGAATGAATCATCCTCTGGAATGTGGCTGGTGCGTTTTTCATACCAAAGGGCATTACTTTATATTGGTATAGCCCATCTGGAGTCGCAAATGCCGATATTTCTCTGGCTCTCTCTGTAAGCGGGACCTGCCAATAGCCTTTAAGCAAGTCAAATTTACTGACATATTTTGCACTGCCAATTTTATCGATACAGTCATCGATTCGTGGGATCGGATAAGAGTCAGTTTTGGTGACTGAATTGACTTTTCTAAAGTCCGTACACAATCGGTAAGTTCCGTCTGGCTTCGGAACAAGAATACATGGGGAACTCCAATCACTATTGCTGGGTTCAATAATGTCATTTTCAAGCATGTACTGAATTTCTTTCCGCATGTATTGAAGTTTTATCGGGTTTAACCGATAGGGATGCTGTTTGATAGGTGATGCATCACCCACAATAACGTCATGATGAGATGCATTCGTCTTTTTTGGAACGTCCGGAAAGATGGTCGTATATTCCCGCATTAATTGGTGCACTTCCTCTTTTTGATGCACGGTCAGATGTCCGAGTTTCACTTCCGGATTTGTCAGAATTTCGGAATTCTTCAAACGGACACTTTGAGCAAAGTCTTTTTCAACAGTCTCTTCATTACATTCCGGTTCAACACAATTTTCAAATGTATTTACATTGGCCAAAGTGGAAACTGGTTTTACAAAATTTCGGTCACTTCTATCAAAATACTCTTTCAACGTGTTAACATGACACACTCTTTTTTCTTTTCGCCGACCTGGTGTCTTAACCACATAGTTAACATCACTAATTTTACTCTCAATCTCATAAGGACCGAAATATCTAGCTTGCAAAGGATGACCAGGGATAGGCAAAAATACAAGAACTTTATCGCCTGGTTTAAAAACTCTGTTTCTAGCATCTTTGTCATACCATGATTTCATTTTCATTTGTGAGGTTTTGAGATTTTCTTGAGCTAATTTGCAAGCATTATATAATTTCTCTTTGAAATTAGACACGTAGTCTAAGAGATTCAAATCGCTAGTCTCAGTCAACCATTTTTCCTTCAACAACTTCAATGGCCCCCTGACCGTATGCCCAAAAACTAGCTCAAAGGGACTGAACCCCAGGGACTCCTGAACTGCTTCTCGTGCCGCAAACAACACGAGGTGAACCCTTTCATCCCAGTCTTTTCCATACTGGTGACAATATGTTTTCATCATAGTTTTAAGGGTCTGATGAAAGCGTTCAAGTGCCCCCTGGGACTCAGGATGGTACGCAGAAGACTTATACTGCCTGATACCTAGCTCATGCATAACCTGCTGAAACAACCCTGACATAAAATTCGAACCCTGATCTGACTGAATAGCCTTGGGAGCACCTACGAAACTGAAAAACTTTGTAAGGGCCTTAACTATGGTCTTTGCCTTAATATTCCTAAGAGGTATGGCTTCAGGAAACCTAGTCGAAGTACACATAATTGTCAGTAAGTACTGATTCCCTGACCTAGTCCTAGGCAAAGGACCTACACAATCAACTAACACCCTACTAAAAGGTTCCTCAAAGGCTGGAATGGGTTGGAGGGGAGCAGGTGGTATAACTTGATTGGGTTTACCTACCATCTGACAATTATGACAAGACTTACAAAACTCAGACACATCTTTTCTCAACTTAGGCCAGTAAAAGTGACTTAAAATCCTATTATAAGTCTTATTGACACCTAAATGACCTGCCATGGGTGTGTCGTGAGCTAAACTCATGATGTCCCCGCGATACGCTACTGGAACCACTATCTGGTGAACGACCCGCCACACGTCATTAGGGGGTGCATCGGGTGGTCTCCATTTCTGCATAAGGATGCCATCTTGTATGTAGAAGCACTCTCCGACTTTGTCCGCTTCTTCTCGGGGAAGGGCCCTCTTACTTAGCCGGATGATCTCCGGATCTTTAGTTTGCTCGGAGAGGAGCTGCTCACGGCTTAAGGCATCTGTATCTCTGTCTAATGGCGGATGGTAATCATCACCAGGTACTGTCGGAGACTTGTCAACATGAAGTGGTACTGACGTCTCAGGTACGCTGTCGTCAATGATAGACATGAATGTGTCAGAAAGGTCTATATTTTCGGAGGGATGGTCGTCGTTAAGTGCAGGAGTACGCTCAGCCTCTTTCAGTCTTTTCCTGGCCATCGCCCTGGTAACTGCGCAGGCTGGGTACAAGTCGTCGTCTTCATCATTGGACACGACATCGGACGTGATTTTCTCACAAACAATCGGATCGGCTACAACTTTGCCGCCAGCTAAATCGTTGCCAAGCAACAAGGAAACGCCTTGAACGGGAAGAGTAGGTCGAACACCTACGATAACAGATCCAGTAATTAAATCTGACTTCAAATAAATTTTATGAAGGGGAACATCAATGATGCCTAGCTCCACACCCTGTAATAAAACTGACCTACTAGTAAAAGTGTGCTCAGACAAAGGCAATGAACCCTCTAACAATAAAGTCTGGGCAGCACCAGTATCTCTCAAAATCTGAACAGGCAACGCTTCGCTAGAATCACTGAGTGAAACAAATCCCTGTGACAAAAAGGGCTTATAATGATCCTCCACAAAATCATCAGAACTGGACTTAGAACCCTGAATCTCAGGAGTGTCAGAACAAATCGAATCTAAGGCTTTCCTATCATTTCTAACAGACGCACAGGCCTGTGACTTAAGTTCTTTTTTCTTCTTAAGCTTCAAACACTCACCAATAACATGACCTTTTTTCTTACAATAATTGCATGTAGGAAGCGACCCCACCCCTGGGGATGCCTCAGAACGCTCGGACCTAGGACCGGACGTAGAACCACCTTGAGATGGTGACTGGGAACTAATGGACGACTGAGGCTCTTGTAAATTTTTCTTTGGAAAATCTGACGTTTTAGCACTATCGCTAGATTGAGTTTTTGACACAAATTTTTTCTTATGAGTGAGAGCATACGTATCAGACAAAACAGCGGCTTCTTCAAGAGTTTTAACATTTTTGTCTTCCAAATGAGTTCTTAAATCTCGATGTACACACTCTTTGAATTCTTCTATCAGAATTATTTGGCGCAAATTGTCAAATGAATTGGGAATTTTCTTAGATCGAAACCACTGATCAAATAAATCTTCTTTTTCTCGAGCAAATTCAACATATGTTTGATTTTCAAATTTTTTGTACTTTCTAAACTTTTGTCTGTACGCCTCAGGTACTAACTGATATGCTCTCAAAATCGTGTCCTTGACCTTGTCATAGTCTGAACTCTCAGCAATACTGAGCGCCGAGTACACTTCAGCCGCTTTGCCAATAAGTACGCTTTGTAACAAAGTTGGCCAAAAATCGCGTGGCCACTTCAGATTGGCCGCGATTTTCTCAAAATGTGGAAAATATTTGTCCACGGACTTTTCTTGAAATTTTGGTACTAATCTGATGTTTTTGGCGGCGTCGAATTCAGACTTGACAGGCGAAGGAACAGGATTTTCCTTAGCGCTTTTCTCTAATTTTAACTTTTCTAACTCAAACTGGAGTTCTTTCTCGTGCATACGTTCCTGTTTCTCTCTTTCTTCTTTTTCTCTTTGCCTTTCTTTTTCTTCTTTTTCAAATTGTAATTGTAATTTCATTTTCTCTAATTCAAACTCATATTTTGACATTTTGGTTTCGCTTGAAACAGGTTCAACAGGAAAATCGTATGACGAAAAGATTACCTCAGCTAAAAGCTCTTTAGCCACAATATTTCTAATTTCTTGTTTTCTCATAGAAGATTTTACCTCTAACTTCAAGTGAGGACCTAAAACAATCAAATCATCTTTTTTCAATGATTCGAACTCATCTACAGTCGGCGATTTCAAAAATTCAGTGACCGAAAATACCATGATTGATTTCTGCTGGCAAAAGTTTTGCTAAAAAAAAATTCTCCTTTTTTTTTTTTTAACGATCGAACTTTACGTAAAGTGCAAATATGCAGAGATTACTATCCCGGACGAGCCCCCAATTCTGTTATGGGTCAGAATACCCCAAAACGCCAGCAAAAATCAGACAAAGACAGAATATAAATTTACAAGTTTAATTATGTACAAAATATATATATTTAAAATGATTACAACTTACAATACAATGTCCGGATCAAAGTGTCCGTTACGGTCCACAAAGTCTATCAAAGGTATGGTTTCCGGTGATCACAAACGTTCTCGAAAGATCGGTGTCCAAACGTTGTTAAATAGATTAAAGTCTCAACAAATAAAGTGTCCCAGTTTATCAGAATAGATGAATGAATCGTGTCTACGAATGTGTACGAATGCTCCCTTAACACAGTTCCTCAGAGGTATTTATACTTAATAACAATGAATTTACCAGAAGCTTCTAGAACAATGACTCATTACAAATGATTAACAATAGAGTAAATTCTAGAAATCACAGTCATGTGATGATAATGATGTAACAAAGAACATACTGGAATATTCTCTAATGAAATAAACATGACATAGTAAAATCTAGAAAGAATTATTATGAAATCTTTAAATAACATGATTAAGTACATGTGTACCTACACATAAAGTAAAACTAAAATAATACATGACCCACAACACCTCCCCCCTTAAAAAAAGTTTGAATGTCAATGAAAACTTAGCTGGTAAATTCTGCAAAAATCACTCATGAAACTCTCGATAGTGCATCTGCAATCACATTGTCTTTTCCTTTGATATGGTTAATAGATATTGTACTCTTGCAACAATAAACTCCACCTTGTAAGTCTTTGATTCTTGTTTGACATTTTGTGCAAAAATGTGAGAGGGTTGTGGTCAGTAAACACAAGAATGGGATGTAAAGTAACATTCAAATAAACATCAAAATGTTGTAAAGCTAACAATAATGCAAGACACTCTTTTTCAATAGTAGAGTAATTCTTTTGACATTTTGTCAATTTCTTTGAAAAATAACAAACAACTCTATCTACACCATCATCATTTTCTTGAAACAAAGCAGCCCCGATTCCTACGTCACTGGCATCAACAGTAAGCTTAAATTGCTTATCAAAATTTGGAGCTGACAGGACAGGACTTTTCATAAATATTGAAAAATAGGCGCGAACACGAGACTAATGCTCGTAGTAGTCAATAAAGAATCGCGATATGGTCCCCCACATTTCGTATACGCTATCGGAAAAGACTGGGGCAATCTCAGAATTGTTCATTCGGATTACCTCTTATTTCCATATGTGGCGTGACAAAGCTAAAAATATTCTGCAAGACCATGAGCGGAAACACAAAAGGATAAGAAATAAACACCGGACTCGTGCCCGGCGTTAATAAGACAATAAGATTTTGCATACAATAGTTAGTATCTCCAATTCTATAGGCATAATCTTCAAATCAGACTGTTCAATTTTTTATATGTTTTGAATTCTGATAAAGAATTGATATAATCAATATGCAACTGAAAAGAAGACTCTTTATTTCATGTAAACTCCAAGTTTAACGATTTGATCTGTTAAACATCGCTTTCACAATGATGCATAGCTTAGCATTTCGAAATAATAAAATCCAGAATATTTCATATGAATGTAAAAAGTCTCTGTGTAAATTTATTTCTAACTACAACCAAGTCATGTCAAGTTTCAAGGGTATGCGCAACTTTGAATACACATACCATGCCAAATATGGACAATAACCTTATCCAAATGCACAGTAAAATATCGATAATTAAGAAAATCATACGCCGAAGGCATATAAAATCAGGAAAAACAGGAGCCAAAGGAACTAAACAAAAATCTCCACCAGCTTAAAAGAAGCGAAATCCAAATATAGTAGTGAGACCAAGTGCCTAGGAAGAGTCAGCATCTCCTGCTTTTATGCAACACTCGTCGCTTCAATTAGGCAGAACTATCACATCCGGTTACTTCCATTTAAGAAGATACAAGTATATTTGGTGGTTTGATGGTTCAAATAGTCTAAGACAGAATAGCATCAACCTGCTCGACAATTGGACTTTACAGTGTATGAAGAGTTTCAAGTATCGACCTTAGGACTTCCTCCGTGACGATGTTAGACTGTCACAATCGTATCCCTGACTGAGAATCTTATAGGACAGACGCCTAGCTCGCAGAGCAAATTCTGTATATTTGGTACTTGCTCTGGCATAACGTATCAATTGAGATATGAACACGCCATAAGCAGGCGATGTAGGGATATTGCTCTCAGAAAAGGAAAGTTTGTGATGTTGAAACTGAAGTCATGACGTTTGTCATAGAGTGAGGTGTTCATGTGACCATCAGTGTGGAAGGACAGCATTATGTCCAAAAAGGATGCTGAAGTTATTTGTCTCTGTAGTTTCTTTGACTTCGACGACGGATATAATCTGCGTAGGTAATCTGCGAATTTTTGATTGTTCATGGACAGCACATCGCCGACCTATATATCTGTAAGTGAAGTTAAAGTCAGAAGCTACGTATCTTTTCCCTTCAGAGACCAAATATTGACTTAATTCAGCTTCGTACGAGTAAAGAAAAATATCGACAAGGAGTGGTGCACAATTGAGTCACATGGGAATTCCGACAATCTGTTGGAAGACTTTATCTCCAAACACCTATCAGGAAGTTTAACTAGATTGAGTATCACTGACGAGGGATAAATACTCGAAACGTGCATGTCTCGTCCATACTGTAAATTTATCTGCTCTAAAATGATGATAATGAGTTTGAAGACGTTAAAGATTTGTACCATTTGGTGAGCGTCACTGCTGGTGGACTATGAGTACCCGAGGGCACATGTAGCCAAGTTCGATCAATTTCGGTTGGTCGTTTTTTCAAACGCATTTGAAAATTTCTGTTTACAAAATTATCTCTAAAACCTTGGTCATAGCATCATATCCCAGCTATTTTGCTACGTCTTTCGGACAGGTTTTAGCCATATTACATTGTTTAGATTGAGGATCACTGACGAGGGTTAAATACCCGAAATGTGCATGTCTGGTCCATGCTGTAAATTTATCTGCTCTTAAATGATGTTAATGGATTTGAAGACGATTTGAAGACGCTAAAGATCTGAATGATATCTGTTTCATTGTACTTATTATCAGAATCGGACTTTTCATTTACAAAGTAGGTTTTGTCATAGTTATCCACAATGCATTTACATTTGCGATTGCCGTTTAACTTACAATTATTTGCGAGTCTTTCCTTTAATTTAGAATGTTGGATTGTTGTGTAAAGTGTCGAAAAATCAAAGGCTTTGATCGAATGGACTCTACTGAAATGAGTGGATTTCAGGTGCGTTGCTCTAAAACGTTGCTCTAAAACAGGTTTCAGGTGCGTTGCTCTAAAACGTTGCTCTTAAAGTTCTTTCGAATTCTTTACAATGCACGTCTGGTTAATAACGCTTCGAGAATATACTGTCGAACAATATTTACGAAGTCCAGATTTGATTTCAGATAAAACGTTGGTGAGTAAGATCGATACAACTTTGGTAGAGCATTTTGAGGAAACAGCGATAAAACGTTTTTGTACGAATATTTTTGCATTTTAGGTATACAGTGGTAAATCTATATCTAATGTGTTTGTGTCAAAGGTAAATAGATATAATATCTAGACACCGAAACTAACTCATTGACCAGGTTTGACATTTCTGCATGGCCAATATTATGGGTGTTCCTGGCGAACAGGAGATGTTTTCTCTCCCCGTTCATCTGTTGAACATTAAAAAGTACAAAGGTAAGGGTACAGGTTTATAGTCTCGTCAGTCTGAGCCTCACGTGACTTCCACATAACTTCCCTATGAAGGTGCATGCTTTCTCAACTTCCTTTGAGAGGATACAGCAGAGCTGCTGTTTAGGCACTGATGCTAAATTGCCAGCTCTTCTTCTATATCAGGTACCCACTTACGCCTTGGTGTGGAGAGTGTAATTCAGAATAAAGTAACTTGTTCAAGGTCACAATGGTTTAAAAACAATATTCCGAAGTGATACCAGGCTATCTCATCGCAGAATGTTTTTTTTTTGGGGGGGGATCTTTGATGAATGAGTATATGCAATGTTTCTGGGGACTCTACATTTCGCGGTCTTGTTTGTGTAAGATCATCTTACAGTGAGGAGGTTGTTTTACACCACAATCGTACGTTCTTCCAGACCTCTGGGTAATTGGAGAAGTGAGAGGGTTGTGCGCACGTAATCCAGGATAACCACACCATTTGCTGCTTGCGTGACAAATGGCCGTCCAAAGTCGGCACCGGTTGCCCATTAGTCTCGTCGGTTTATGTGTAATCTTTTGTATTTGATGTTTACATGTCGTGTTCTCTTTTCCACCTCGTGCTGTACTCGTCTTTTGTGTTTTTGCATCGAGTGTTTTGGTGTTTTGGTGTTGATGCTGCAACGGGGACTTGTTGGAGATCTCCTCCCTTCTTTTACTTGCAGAGCATTGACTGTATTTCGTACGCCATTTAATCCGTGTGTATCGTCGGTCCCTGCGTTTTCTGTCTTTTTTTGTGTGGTCATCTTACAGTGAGGAGGTTAAGTTACACTACAATTGTGCGTTCTTCGATACATTTGAGTAACCGATAAAGTGGGAGGATTGTGCGCATGCAATCCGGATACCAACACTATTTGCTACAAATGTAGCAGATTACACATTCAGACAATGACCATATCCAAATACACAGTACAAATTCGATAACTCAGAAAACCATAAACCAAAGGCATACAAAATCAGGATAAAACAAGAACCAGCAAAAGCATACAAACAAAAATCTCAACCACATGAAAAGAAGCGAAATCACAATATCGGAGTGAGACCAGGTGTGCAGGAAGAGTCAGCATCTCCTGCTTGCATGCAATTTTGAAGAAATATCAAAAGGCATATCTGGTTGCTTCAATTTCGCAAGATACAAGTTTATTTTGTGGTTGGATGGTTCAAATGATCTAAGACAGAATATCAAGCAATGGGACAATGGGACTTCATAGTGTATGACGAGTTCCCCGTATCGACCGTATAACTTCCTCAGTGACGATGTTAGTCGATCATAAACGTATCCCTGACTAAGAAGCTTATCTGAAAGACGCCAAGCTCTCAGAACAAAATCTCTATATTTTTTGGTTACTCTGGCATAACGTATCAATTGAAATGTGAACACGCTATAAGCAGGCGAAGAGGGAATGTTGCTACTCAGAGTTGGAAAGTTTGCGATGCCGAAACTGAAGTCGTCGCGTTTGTCATAGAGCGAGGTGTTCGTTTGACCATCAGTGTCGTAGAACAGCATTATGTCCAAATAGAATGTTGAATTATTTTTCTCTGAAGTCTCTTTGACTTCAAGCTCTTGCGGATAGATTCTACTAAAGTAATCCCCTAATTTTGGATTGTTGATGGAGAGCACATCGTCTATATATCTGTAAGTGAAGTATCTTCTACATTCAGAGACAAAAGATTGAATGAATTCAGCTTCGTACGAGTCAAGAAACATGTCGGCAAGCAGTGAAGCACAATTTTTGATTCATTCTTTATTTTCATCCAGTATATGTTTATCAATTCATTGAAAATTGGTTCCCATTGGAAATCCTGCAATTCGTTGGAAGACCTTTCCTCCAAACAATACAAAAATGTTGTCAATCAGGAAGTTTAACATCTGAATAATATCAGATTCAGTGTACTTATATTCAGAATCGGACTTTCCTCTTAAAAATTTGGTTTTGTCACAATTAACAACAATCAATTTATATATGCGATTGCCGTTCTTGCTTGTAAACGCATCATTTATAATTTTTGCGAGTCTATCTTTCAGTGTAGAATGTGGCATTGTTGTGGCGATGAAACGTTGTTTGTACGGATTTTTATACATTTTAGGTATGTAGTATAAGTATGGTAACTCTAATCAAAGGAAGCGAAAACTGATTTGTGGTTATCTATTATTTCAAAGGCAGAACGGTTTATTGGGTGTAAGTAGGATTTCCTAGTGTCGAATCTAGACCCAACTCTTTAACAAGGCTGTCGAAATAGTACAATTTGAAGGTAAATGTGTAATTATTTATGTCTGCTGGTGTGATGACATAACGTCTTGGAGGTAGGTAATTTATGTGATAACTTCAGGGTCTTTAAAGATAGATTCCAATCTGGTATTCACTTTTGATTGTAAGTGGTAAGTTTTAGAAAAAAAGTAACCCTCTGATGGATTTTATTTATTCGGAAAGGGTGTCGAGTTGTACATCCTCTATCTTAGCCCAACGTCTTGTATATTCCTCCCACGAGTCTATGATAATTTCAAAATCTTGGTTCCACGTTAAAGATTTATTTTCTCTGTATTTTAGGACCTTGTTTTAACAATTATCTCAACTTGTCGTTCTTGACTATTCTTAGGTCATAAGTAACTTGTCTATAAGTAGAGTAGTTAAAATCCGATGAGGAACATTCGCAAGGAAGTGGATAAAGTGAGGGATTACTTAAATCAATACACTGCAGGAATCGTTTATTATTGCAACTGTTGGTGTGTAGCTGTAGGAATGACAAATATGGATAATGACCATATCCCTGTATACAGCACAAAATCGATAATTCAGAAAATCAGAAACCGAAGGCATACAAAATCAGGATAAAAGAGGAACCAAAGCAAACAAACAAAAACCTCCACCATATGAAAAGAAGCGAACTCCCGATATGGGAGTGAAACCAGTTGCCCAGGAAGAGTAAGCATCTCCTGCTTCCATGCAACACCCGCCGCTTTAATTCTGTAGAACTGTCACATCTGCTTACTTCCATTTCGGAAGACATAGAGTACAATCTTTGGTTGGATGGTTCAAATGGTCTATGACAGAATATCATCCACCATTCTGGAGAGTGGGACATCATAGTGCATGATGAGGTCCTCATATCGACCGTAGAACATCCTCAGTGACGATGTTAGTCGGTCACAAACATATCCCTAACTGAGAATCTTATCTGAAAGACGCCTAGCTCTCAGAACAAAATCCGTATATTTCGTACTTGCTCTGGCATAGCGTATCAACTGAGATATGAACACGCCATAAGCAGGCGATGAAGGGATGTTGCTACTCAGACAGGAAAGTTTGTAATGCTGAAATTGAAGTCGTCACTTTTGTCATAGAGTGAGGTGTTCATGTGACCATCAGTGTCGTAGGACAACATTATGTCCAAATAGGATGCTGAATTATTTGTCTCTGTAGTTTCTTTGACTTCAAGCTCTGAAGGATAGATACTGCTGAGGTAATCTGCGAATTTTAAATTATTGATGGACAACACATCGTCTATTTATCTGTAAGTGAAGTTGAAGTCAGAAGCTAAGTATCTTTTCCCTTCAGAGACCAGAGATTGAATGAATTCAGCTTCGTACGAGTAAAGGAAAATGTCGGCAATGGGTGGGGCACAATTGGTCCCCATTGGAATTCCGACAATTTGCTGGAAGACCTTTCCTCCAAACATAACAAAAATGTTGTCGACCAGAAAGTTTAACGTCTGGATAATATCAGTTTCAGTGTACTTATTTTCAGGATCGGACGTTTCCTTAACAAAGTAGGTTTTGTCATAGTTAACAACAATAAAGTTGTATTTGCGATTACCGTTTTTACTTGTAAACGCATTACTTATACATGTAATTTTTGCGAGTCTTTCTTTCAATTTAGAATGTGGAATTGTAGTGTAAAGTGTCGAAAAATCAAAGGCTTTGGTCGAATGGACTCTACTTAAATGAGTGGATTTCAGATGTTCTAAAAGTTCCTTCGAATTCTTTAAAATCCACATCTGGTTGATACCACTGCGAGAATATACTGTCGAACAATATTTTTGAAGCCCAGATTTGATTTCAGATAAAACTTTGGTGAGTAAGATCGATACAGATTTGGTAGAACATTTTGAGGAACTAGCGATGAAACGTTGTTTGTACGGATTCTTATGCATTTTAGGTATGCAGTATAAGTATTGCAAATCTAAATCTAAATTGTTAGTGTCGAAGCCAAAGGAAGCAAGAGCTGATTTGTGGTTATCTATTATTTCAGAGGCAGAAAGGTTTGTTGGGGTGTAAATGGGATTTCCAGGTGTCGAATTTAAACCCAACTCTTTAACTAGACTGTCGAAATAGTACTTTTTGTAAGTAAATGTGTAATCATTTGAGGCTTTGTCCGCTGGTGTGATGACATAATGTTCTTGAAGTAAGGTAAGCTCTGTGATAACATCAGAGTCTTTTAATTTAGACAAAGTACAACGATGGTGGTTACAAATCGCCGGATGTCGGAGATAAGAGAAATAGAAAAAAAAAGTAAAAGGAAGCGTTTTTAAACATTTTGACGTTCATTCACCTCCCTCGTTCTCGATAAAGCGTGCACTTTTCTGTAAAATGGATATATATTTGAACGAAGCAGGGTCAAAACTAAAATTCACTCGCTCAAAGTTTTATAAATAGGGAAACTTTATTCGATAACATCTCGCTGCAAAGTACGAAAGATGACAAAACTGAGGAAAAATTCTTTTAACAAAAATATTTTAGAGAAACTAAACTTAAAAATATCTTATCTATGATATCGCTAAAATCTCCAGAAATTATCCTTTTTTATTATTGACTTAAATTTACCTACTTCATTTTGTTCCCAAGCAAAAAGCGGTTGAATTTCCGATGATGTCATTAAAACAATACGTTAACGGCGGTAGCCAGGATGTCTCACTTACAGGAATTTTTTTGTATATATATATTTAACGATACATTTGACTCAGATTGTAGATGATAATTATCTGGTTCTATCGATTCCAAACTTTTCGAAATCCGTCAAGAAACAAGCGAATTAGAGGAGTTTGAAGACCGAAACCGCACTTGGTACTATTCGAATCAGTATTGACGCCGGGAATACGATTTTTGAGCCCCCTTAAAAGCAAAGAAGACATGATTTTTTGAAATGTTTCATCGGTACTTCTAGGTATTGGGATAATATTGTTACTATCGACAATCCTGTTTTTGAAAAGTATAAAAAAAACAAGAATTGACTCTAAACAAGACCAACGTTACAAAGGCAGAAACACCCTTTATTAGAACTACATATCAAAATTGTTCATGGAGATTTTCATACAACTTAATAAGTGTGTATAAAAAGTGGGGGGGGGTCCAACATAGTCAATTTCCTTGGCTTGATGGTGATGTTCCTAGATTACCATCATACGGTATATACATTTCACAGCTCATCCAGTATGCTAGAGCATGTACTAATGTTTTGGATTATCATAATAGAAGTTTACAAATTACAAAGATACTTTTAGGTCAAGGTTTTCGCATTCACAACTAGTTAAGACTTTTACATTTGGAAATTTAACAAAAATCATTGTCAACTTCTTTTGAAATTCGGAACATACAAGCAACAGAGTATATTACTTTGGGTGTTTCACAACCTGCATTTAATGGAGACATAAGTATCAAAATAAGAAGAATCAGAGGTAGACAAAATTACTATCGTAATTGTGTTAGAGTCACCAAACGCCTTTTATACCATGGATATGATCCTTCTGTCACCAGACGGACACTTGGCTTGGTACTGGACCATTATGCAGCATTGTGCCAGCGCAATCGTAAATGGTGCTCTTTGACTGACTGTGAAGACAGGACTCCGTGACAGGCCCTATCCCAACCTCTTTAGAGAAGACAGAACTTCTCTGAATCCAAGGGTGACTCATACGCATGAGCTTGCTCCAGCCGACAGAGCATGAACTGTATTTCGTATGCATTTGGATTTTTATATCCATCTAAATATCCACCTGTGTGTTCCTTGGGACCCTGCATCATGTTGTCTGTTTGTATATTCATATTACAGTAGAGAGGTAATTTTACACCTTAATTTTCTCTGGGTAAATCGAAAAAGTGAAAGGGATGTGCGCAAGAAATCCAGATAACCACGCAGTTTGCTACTTGCGTGACAGATGGCTATGGTATGTGACAGTTCTACCGAATTGAAGCGACGGGTGTTGCATGCAAGCAGGAGATGCTTACTCTTCCTGGGCACCTGGTCTCACTCTCATATCGGGAGTTCGCTTCTTTTCATATGGTGGAGGTTTTTGTTTTTGTTTGCTTTGGTTCCTGTTTTGTCCTGATTTTGTATGCCTTCGGTTTCTGATTTTCTGAATTATCGATTTTGTACTGTAGACAGGGATATGGTCATTATCCATATTTGTCATCTTAAGTCGACACCGGTGGCCCATTGGTCTCGTTTGTTTATGTGTGTTTTTTGTAATTCGTGTTTCTATGATGTGAGTATGTATTCCTTGTCCTTTTTGCGTTTCTTCCTGTGCATGTCTGCTTTTCGTTTTTGAATTGGGTGTTTATGGGTTTTGCTGTACGTTCTGCAGTCGAGTGTTATATAGGAGATCCCCTCCTTTCATCTAACGAAATACGTATTTGTGGATGAATTCCACACAGTCAGAAGAAATTTGGGTTGTTTTCTTATTCTAAATTCCGATTCTGGGCTCATATAACGATGAACTTTCGATATTTTAATAAATACAGCGAATACATTGAGTGTCACTATCTACTATAAATTTCATTCAAACACTGAGTTCTGTAGAGCTTGTTTACTAAGATTATATTGTCCTTCTTGATTCTATGGTCTGCTTTTTCTCTTCTTATGAAAATGCGTTCCACATAATCAATATCGCGGGGGTTGGGGGGAGGTTTCTCTATCGTTGTTTTGTTTTTTAAAATACTTATCCAATATGTTTGTAATTTTTGGTTTTGTGTAAGACTTTCATATGGTATAGAATTTTCCTCAAGAAGGTGTAGATTTGGAACCCTTCGACATTATTGATATAAACACTTAATTCACGTTGCAGCGTGGAGTAGTTAAAATCGTTCCCCGTGACCTGATGTTTGTCAATTGTATCAATTACTTCTTTCCAGCTCTGTCACCTGACAGAAGCTTTGTTTTTGCCTTTTATCAATGTGACAGCAAATATATATATTTTTTGCAATTTTGGAAACTAGCCATTTCACAGATAAATATCATCGAAATTAAAGGAGTTTAACATCTTAGAACCATCCCTCCAATGCTATTTGAACATAGATTTTATTTGGATATGCTACTGAATCGACCCTATTAGTCGATTTGAAAATTTCAGAACCTAGAAATGTCTTTTCCTATTAACTTTTTTTCACGATTCTTATCTATGGGATAGTACTGAACGATTCTAGCTTGGTTGCCACTCTGGCAACCTTGGGCAACTCTTTTTATCGGCGTAAATTCAAAATGGCCACCAAATGCCTTCCACCAATAGATGAAATTAAATTCTTTCTATAAATATTAAGTGTAGCACGTCAAACCAGGGGTTTTGAGGGTCAACAAACCCATTTCCGATGTCATTTTTACAATTTTAGTTCATTCAGGACTATAATTCAAGATGGCCGCCAAATTTCAACCTCATTATGGTACAATGTGAATATTTAAATAAAACGTTCGTGAAACACATCTTATTTGAAGTTGCAATGGTCCTAGAATACATTTATTTTGCTGTTTGGTTGTTTTCAGCTAACATATGCTTCTGGAACAACTCTGATTATCGGAGAAAATTCAAAATGGCCACCAAATAGTCTCCTACTACTATGTAAAATGTAATAATTACTTGATATATCAAGTGTAGCACATTTAAGCCGGACTTTTATGGGCCAAGAAATCCATATATGGTGTCATTTGCTTATTAGTTCATTAAAGGCTAAACATAAAATGACTCCTCACTTCAATATTCACATTTCGTTACGAATAATTGTGGTGCATCTTATTTGTGATCCCAAAGGTGGTATAATCCATGTGTAATTTCCTTTTGAGCTTTCACATGCTTTTTTTTACATAAATTGCACATTCTCAAACCGTTAAAGTGCAGAATCTTTTTACATTATAAAGATAAAAATAAATTGCAAATATTGTACATATTAAGAAAGAGTGCTATGAATTGTCCAAATATCATGTCAAATACTTAATAGCCATTCTCTGTAAGGACCAAAATAGTTCGGCACGGCATGTCATGGATTTTGATGATTTTCGGTATAATGGGTATATATTAAGTACTGACCATGAAAATAACACTTTTCGGCCAATGTGACCTCTGGTTGCCATGGTAACGACGTCATTCTATTTATAGCACTTTTGGGACCATGAAATAAGCCAGCCCCGGAGACTTCGTTGCCATGGATACCACTGTAACAGCTTGTTCATCTTTATATAATCTATTCTTCCTTACTTCCATTCTTACTAAGTACACTTAGATATGTGATAATAATTACAGGAAGCTTATTGTATTAAGCCAAAATAAGTCAAAATGAAGCGAAAAAAGGTGAAAATAAGGGCCAATTTAGTGTGTTTTTGACCGTTTTCAATCTTAAATATCACAAAAGGCACCAATAGGAGACTAGTGATTTTCATCAATGGAAATGTTTGTTTATTGACAAATAAAATGAACGAAAAATTGGAGTGGGTATTCAAGAGTTTTACCTAAATTCTGTCGTCAAAGACCGTTGCCATGGCAACATTAGACCTTTTTGCTTATTTCATACTATCTTTGAAATTGATTTTATTCCTCATTAGAGTTACATAAGATTGTCAAAATGTATGCATGTATAGATATGACTTATATCTTTTACATAAGAACAATTAAAATGTTCAAGGTCATTGGCTTGATGTTCAAGGTCATTTATACTTTGAGACTCAAATTTTGCATAAAATATTGATTTTTTAATTTTTTTGTTACCGATTTTAGTGATTTTTTTATTTAAATATTTTCATAGGTTATATATATTATGAAAGCACATGAATATAAGAAAGACAAATCTTAGAATTTATTGAATCGTAGCAATTCAATAGGAAAATATTATTCCGTCAAAAAACAAGAAAAATACAGATTTCGTCCCTTTTTTATCAAAATATTCACCAAGAATTTAGATATTCGATGATGTGAAGAAACGTAATCAATAGTTCTAAGAAATAAGTGATACATTTATCATTTTATGGCAAATAACTGTCAACTTCAATATTTCAAGGTTTCTAAAATATTGACACCTTCATTTTATGAAAAATCAGGATTTTTCGTCAAATCTGGTCACTTAAAGTTTAATTACCTTGAAAATTCAGTGGGTGACCTGTAATTGTCCTATTTGAAAGTCTGCAAAAGGAATTCAAAGGAGAAACGTTCTTCAAGGATTGCTGCATGATCTGTATTCTTGACATAGATCATTTTCCCTGTCACTGTTCTTTTGACTTATTCTCTTGTTCTGTTTTAGATTCATTTCAAACTGGTCACACTGACTACGTCTTACTCTTACTCTCTATGTTGTAAGAAAACATTTGGAATGAAAACCTGTTTAAGATATGATATAGAAACGACCTTCAAACTGTACGAAACACTGATATCCAAGACAACTGCTTTCAAGATAGATTTGAGTTGTACATGCCAAAACATACGTAGTACCATTTCATATTACCACACTTGAAGATACCTCAGATTCAATTTTGAATCACCGTAGAGAAAAACGGAGGTAATCTCCAACCAGAAGAAAAAATTATCCTTAGATGTAATGATAGTAGATGAAATTTTGAAAGGCCTGTTCATTTACGAACTTAACCGGCCTTATGAAGAGAAAGGTGAGTGACAAATATGGATAATGACCATATCCCTGTTTACAGCACAAAATCGATAATTCAGAAAATCAAAACAGAAGGCATACGAAATCAGGATAAAACAGGAACCAAAGCAAACAAACAAAAACCTCCACCATATGAAAAGAAGCGAACTCCCGATATGAGAGTGAGACCAGGTGCCCAGGAAGAGTAAGCATCTCCTGCTTGCATGCAACACCCGTCACTTCATTTCGGTAGAACTGTTACATCTGCTTACTTCCATTTTGGAAGATATAGAGTACAATCTTTGGTTGGATGGTTCAAATGTCTATGACAGAATATCATCCACCATTCTGGAGAGTGGGACATCATAGTGTATGACGAGTTCCCCATATCGACCATAGAACTTCCTCAGTGACGATGTTAGTCGGTCACAAACATATCCCTGACTGAGAAGCTTATCTGAAAGACGCCTAGCTCTCAGAACAAAATCCGTATATTTCGTACTTGCTCTGGCATAGCGTATCAACTGAGATATGAACACGCCATAAGCAGGCGATGAAGGGATGTTGCTACTCAGAAAAGAAAAGTTTGTAATGCTGAAATTGAAGTCGTCACGTTTGTCATAGTGTGAGGTGTTCATGTGACCATCAGTGTCGTAGGACAACATTATGTCCAAATAGGATGCTGAATTATTTGTCTCTGTAGTTTCTTTGACTTCAAGCTCTGAAGGATAGATACTGCTGAGGTAATCCGCGAATTTTGGATGATTGATGGACAACACATCGTCTATGTATCTGTAAGTGAAGTTGAAGTCAGAAGCTAAGTATCTTTTCCCTTCAGAGACCAACGATTGAATGAATTCAGCTTCGTACGAGTAAAGGAAAATGTCGGCAAGGAGTGGGGCACAATTGGTCCCCATTGGAATTCCGACAATTTGCTGGAAGACCTTTCCTCCAAACACCACAAAAATGTTGTCGATCAGAAAGTTTAACATCTGAATAATGTCTGTTTCAGTGTACTTATTTTCAGAAACGGACTTTTCTTTTACAAAGTAGGTTTTGTCATAGTTAACAACAATAAATTTGTATTTGCGATTACCGTTCTTACTTGTAAACGCGATACTTATAATTTTTGCGAGTCTTTCTTTCAATTTAGAATGTGGAACTGTAGTGTAAAATTTCGAAAAATCAAAGGCTTTGATCAAATTGACTCTGCTAAAATGAGTGGATTTCAGATGTTCTAAAAGTTCCTTCGAATTCTTTAAAATCCACATCTGGTTGATACCACTGCGAGAATATACTGTCGAACAATATTTTTGAAACCCAGATTTGATTTCAGATAAAACTTTGGTGAGTAAGATCGATACAGATTTGGTAGAACATTTTGAGGAACCAGCGATGAAATGTTGTTTGTACGGATTCTTATGCATTTTAGGTATGCAGTATAAGTATGGTAAATCTAAATCTAAATTGGTAGTGTCGAAGCCAAAGGAAGCAAGAGCTGAGTTGTGGTTATCTATTATTTCAGAGGCAGAAAGGTTTGTTGGGGTGTAAGTGGGATTTCCAGGTGTCGAATTTAAACCCAACTCTTTAACTAGACTGTCGAAATAGTACTTTTTGCAAGTAAATGTGTAATTATTTGAGGCTTTATCCGCTGGTGTGATAACATAATGTTCATGGAGGTAGGTAAGCTCTGTGATAACATCAGGGTCTTTAAATATAGACACGAATCTGGTGTTCACAGTTGATTTTAATCGGTTAATTCTAGATAAAAGTAACCCTCTGATTGATTTTATCCATTCGGAAAGGGTGTCGAGCTGTACATCCTCTTTCTTTGCCCAACGTCTTGCATATTCCTCACAAGAGTCCATGATAATTTTGACATTTTGGTTCCATGTAAAGGACATTCTTTCTCTGTATTTGGGACCCTTTTTTAACAATTCTCTCAACTTGTCGTTCTTGACTATACTAAGGTCACCAGTAATAACGTGTCCACAAGGAGAGTAGTTGAAATCCGAAGAAGAACATTCGCAGGTAAGTGGATGTAGTGAGGGATTACTTAAATCAATACACTGCAGGAATCGTTTGTAATTGTAAATTTTAGATGCAACTGTTGGTGTGTAGCTATAGGAAATACAAGGAGTTACTTTGCTTTTGAAATATGTTGGGATTTATTCTGTGACAGTTTTGTGATTCAAAATTTGACCAAGATTCAAGTTATCAATACCTTTGTTTGCAAATCTAACTTTTATGAAAGCGCGGTTTGTTTTCTCCTCTGATTTATCTGATCTAACTGCTTGAAATAAACGAAAAGAAGAAATGTCCAAGATGACTCCTTGTAGTCTGTATTCTGGGGAACTTGTATCGGTATATGCGAGGTCCTTCGTATAATCGTAGATTTCGTGTAACTTCCGTAAAGGAACAGAATATAATTTGGTACGAATATAATGCAGGCCTAGAGGCTAATTCTAAAGTACCTTGAGTGCTCATTCTAAAGGCCTAGAGTGCTAACCCTGTTACTAATGGGCAGCCTTCTTTACATCATGCAAGATTCGGACAATAATTGCCCATTAGTGGTACTTCCAGCAAAAATGATTCAAAGGGGCATATTTAATTAATGTTTTTTTTTTTTTTTTTTTGACAAATTTGAAGACATTCTATTCTTACAAAGTTTCATCTTTAGTGTAAATAGCTAGGATAGAGATGAAAGGTTCAGAATTTCATTGCAAAAAGGTACATGTCATCATTAACGTTATACATGAATATAGTAGATAGCTCAAATCAAAATAAATCACACCGAGGGACTATTGTAGAGAAAACACCAACACTTTCCATTGCATTCTTGCCGATTGGAAAAAAGGCTATACAGACCAAGCAAAGAAATTGTCATGATGGTCAAAAGAGCCAAAATAGCCAAGTTACCTCGAATCTACTTGCTTACTCTAGAATCCACTGCGTCAAACAAACTGGTCTTATATCAACATGATCAATAGGGAAACTTTTATTTTTGTCTTTTGAGTACCATTTTAATCAAACAAATGACATGTTTATCTTTGCATTACATTTTGACGAATCTTAGTCTGTTAAAGCTAAAACCATCCAAACATATATGTCACTCTTATTCATTTTTCATTAAGTCTTATGAAATACTAGCTTAAGATATTTCTTTTTACATTTTACTCAGTGGTAGGGGACTATTTGGCGGCTATTTTAAATTTCTAATGATGAAAAAAGTTGTCCTACAAGTATATGTGAACTGGAAACAACTAAAACAGTAAAATAAATGTATTCAAGGATCATTGTAACTAAAATAAGATGTGTAACACCAACTTTTTATTGAGATCTACATATTGTACCATAATGAAATTGATATTTGGCGGCCATCTTGAATTTCTAGCCTAGAATAAGCTCTAAATGTCAAGATGACATTGGAAATGAGTTTGCTGACCTTCAAATCCCCTGATTTGATGTGCCACACTTAATATGTAAGGAAACTCTTAAATTTCACCTATTGGTGGAAGGCATTTAGCGGCCATTTTGAATTTCCCCCGATATTCAGAGTTTTCCAAGTAACATGTGTCAGATGAAAACAACCAAAACAGCAAAATAAATGTATTCTAGGTCCAATGCAACTACAAATAAGATGTGTTACACGGACGTTTTATTGAAATATTCTCATTGTACCATAATGAGGTTGAAATTTGGCGGCCATCTTGATTTTAGTCCTGAATGAACTCAAATTGTAAAAATGACATCGAAAATGGGTTTGTTGACCCTCAAAACCCCTGATTTGATGTGCCAAATTAATATTCAGAGAAAGAACTCAATTTCTTCTATTGGTGGAAGGCATTTGGTGGCCATTTTGAATTTACGCCGATAAAAAGAGTTGCCCAAGGTTGCCAGAGTGGCAACCAAGCTAGAATCGTTCAGTACTATGCCATAGATAAGAATCAACAAAAAAGTTCATATGAAAGGAAATTTCTAGGTCGGCCACATGTTAGATAAGGCTGTCAAATCGACTATATAGGAAATTTGGAGCCGCTCTCTCTGTAATGTAAATGTACAAATCTAAATTCAAAATATTAAAGAGGGGGATACTGCAGTTATTTTAGGTGGCTCCGCTAGAAACATCACTGATGAGAATTTGATATTCGAAACACGTGTCTGGTGCGTGGAAATTGGTATGGAATTTTCTTCAAGAAGGTATAGAGTTGGAACCCTTCGACATTATTTCATTTACAGATCTATAAATACGTGTCGACCGTTCACACACTAGTCAACATGTCTTCTTCAGAATTATACTTTTCCCATTCATCACATGGATGTTTTCAAAAACTCAAAATACGTTTAGGAAATCAGATAAATGTTCCCTTCATAAAGCCATCTTTCATTCAGACTGACGTAATTTCAAAAGGGGTCTGAAGCGCATTTACGAAAATCAATGAAGACCATAATTGTGTTGCTTTATCTTTTGTAATACCCATGTAAGGGGAATGCGAACAAAACCGTTATCGAGACGACTGCTAGAATAAAATCATGCTAATTTGCAAAAATACATTTCTTTATAACGTATTTCAATCTGCAAGACAAGTCGATCTATTGAAAACTTTAACTAAGGGACTTTGGTCCAATATCTATTGACATGCATTTAAATATGTTTCTTCCAATATCAATGTGATAGGAATGAATCATAATCGCACTTGCCAAAAACGAATTATTTTCATGTAAAGTAATGTTATATGGTTTTTTTTTTTCATATTGGATATTTCTTTACAACATATTATCATGTCAATCTCTCATATACAATGGCGGACATATGGAATCGATTTGCGCTTTCTATTCAATATTGATGTGAGATGATATAAAAAAAACATTATGTATTGTCCATGCTCTTGCCTTAATTGATCAAGTAATTTCTGATCCTAAACTAACTGCGTCATGTCTGATTTTTACTACAATCATTAGGGGTTTTTTTCCATTAGTGAATGTAATCAAACATAAAAACCCTTAAAGGGCTGGTAGCATTATCACTGAAGCCCTGTCGATGATTATATTTCGGTCCCTCGTCCAAAATTATACATTGTATATTTAATTCCATTTACCGGTAGTTACCATTTGACGCGTTAGACCTATATACAATAAAATCACAATCTCAATTTGGAAAGTGGATATATTGTCGTTTTTCTTAATAAAAGTTCAGAGTGTTGTTGTTGTTGTTGTTGTTGTTGTTGTTGTTGTTGTTGTTGTTGTTGTTGTTGTTGTTGTTGTTGTTGATAATGATGATGATGATGTTGTTGTTGCTGTTGTTGTTGTAATGTTGTTGTTGTTGTTGTTGTTGTAAGACAGAAGTCTATGTCTTCTTGGCTCAATTAAACAAAACTCAAGAATATAAGTCAGATCTCAAACAAAATTATGTTGACAGACACTCAAACACAAAAGGAAAATAACAACGAGAAATACGCAAAACTTTGTTGTTGTTGTTGTTGTTGTTGTTGTTGTTGTTATTGTTGTTGTTGTTGTTGTTGTTGTTGTTGTTGTACAGAAGTCTATGTCTTCTTAGTTCAATTAAACAAAACTCAAGAATATGAGTCAGATCTCAAACAAAATTATTTTGACAGACGCTCACACACAAAAAGGAAAATAACAACGAGAAACATGCAAAACTTTTACCCCAACAAAGAACAAGAGACAATCATCTGACAACGAAATAAAAAACAAAACCCCAAATCAGAATGAAATAAAACACCGTTAAAGACGGTATGGCCGGATTGCAAAATAAGTTTTTGTCGATAAAAAGTTAAAGAATGCCCATATGTTTGGACCTATATTACTCAAATTAATATCTAAGGTAAGTATGTCTAGTATATTTCATGACTTATGTTATTGATTCGAGAATAAAAAAGACGAAAAATAACAAATTGTCGATGGTAGCTAGGTCAGGTCACTAGGTTAATGGTCATAGTATCAAGTGAAGGTCCATATCACAAGGAATCTGCATATGAAATAGATACAGAGATACAGCTAAAGTGAAGTATTTGTATAAGGTCAAAGGTCGAGGTCATAAGGTCCAATGTTATGACATGTTTTGAAAGGTTTTGTTATGGGCAACCTACACATTCAATATTATGATTCTACTCAGTGGCGGATTTAGAGGGGGGGGGGGGCAGGGGGCCCGGGCCCCCCCTTTTTCAGCCAAAGTTATTGATTCACAATACTCTTTTTATGCTCAATCTCTTTACTTTTGGGGAAATTTTCCGCTCGCTTCGCTCGCCACACTTAATTTCTCATTACCTGTCTATTTTTTCGTCTTCACTTTGTCTTGAACTTTCTTTGTCATCGTGATTGAACGGATTCATATGTCATCAACATATACAAAATTCAAAATTAAATTAACACTTGAATAATTACGAAATGCTTCATTTTCATGGGCCGATCTAACCAGTTTAGACAGGTAGATAGTGGGGTTGCAATGACCTTATCTTCCCTTCCTTCCCCAATTGGTCAAACAAAAATAGAGGATGGAAAATGAGAGAGATATTGTAATCTTATGACAAAATGTAACCATCTATTCCAAAAATTTCCCGGCTCGCTCCGCTCGCCAATTTAGAATAATATATATACATGTATGTATATATACATGTATGGATGACTGAACCAAAAAAAAAAAGAAAACTTCAAATCTTAAAATTTTCCGGCTCGCTACGCTCGCCAGTACACCTATAAACTTAAGTAAACGTATCAAGAAACTCTATCTTCTAAATGCAACATGCAGTTAGAATGACCCCCCCCCCCAACTTATTAATTAAAATCACCAGTCTTGAGCTTCAGGTTTTGGAGTCCTTTTTTCGTCTTCGACTTTTTTTTTTTCTGCTTGTCAGTTTTTTTTTTGAACAATTTTCTTCGAGCTGAAACTTTGGGCCCCCCCCCCCTTTTCTGAAATCCTAGATCCGCCACTGCTACTTCATCTTCAGTTCCTTAGATTTTGCTTAAACCAGAAACTTTAATCAAAAACTAAAACTAGGTCAAATTCCAAGGTCCGGGTCATTTGGCCAAATATTACGGCATAAATTGAAAGGTCTTGTCATGGACAACTTCGTATATAATATTATAATTCTACTAAATACAGTTCCTTAGATTCTGCTTAAACCAAAATCTTAAAGTAGGCCATATGTTAAATGCTTAAACCAAAATGCTAACAACAGATGGACTGACAGACAATCGAACGGACATCGTCAATACATAGACAAGAGTTGCTTTGCAATCCGGCCAATTATCCCGTTAAATAAGACGAATAAAAAAAGCAAAGATATAGTGAAAATATCTCTAACAGTGACAACAATGGAATATTCTCTCACGGGACAGAAAAGGGGGAAAATAGACGGAGAGAACATTACAATCTCACTATAGAAACATGCAGAGTCAAGTGTAAAAAGTAATTATAGATGGCGCCTAAATTAATGCGGCGCCATGTAAAATATACCATGAGTTTTAACAAAATATATTATGACTTGATAATAGAATCTGTCCCCAGATGTGATCTTGGACAAGGAAATCCAATCCGAGTGTCAAGGATTTGCTTGTATCACAACGAGGCTTGCCGAGTCGTGGACAAAAGCAATCCTGGACACGAGGGTTGGATTTCCGTGTCCCTGATCACATCTGGGGATTGATTGTTTTTCTCCCGCTTTAATTAGATTTTATGTATCCTGTTTCATAGTTTTGATCGGCTAACGCAGCAATCGTGTATGGCGTCACAATGACGTTATAGTCAAAAGTCACGTGAAAATGTTATCTTACCCCATAGGGGTAAGACAAGGATATCTTTTCCCAGCGTTTCCATGGAAATCCCAGTCCAAAGTGGGAGAATATTATTTCCGTGTAAAATATATTAGAACTTTGTGGAATACAACTGTTTATCTCTTAAGAATTGAATAATTATTTTTGCCATTATATATTTGATGACGAAATGTCAGTTGTTGCATCACAAATTGTGTAAAACTACATAGCGTAGCGAAGCGGATTTACGCAAAATTTGTGATACGACAACAGACATTCAATCGTCCAATAAAATGGCAAAAAATAAACATTTTAATACTCATAATTACCAAACATATTAATTTATTCCGAATTATCCGATTACGTACAAATTCTAAGGAAAATAAGCGCTCGAGTACGTGGCGTATGAATATATTAAACTGGTACGATTTAGTTTCCTAATGTTCAACAATAATCTTGGCGAGAGAAAAATCAAGCCGGCATTTATTAGGGAAAATGATTCCCCCCTTAACCACAGCATGTTTACCTATTTGCACTTACTACTGTACTGTTATGACGTAATTTGTGACGCGTTGTTTATCGAAGGCATGAAAGAAGAACAAGAAGCGATTTGTGTTGGGATTTAAACGGACTCATAGATTTCTTATTCTTGTAGATCTTATGTGTGAAGAAAACCCACGTTATTAAGATCTACAGGTATCGGAATATCAGCTTTATATTATTTCTTGGAAATCATAACGAAATCGGAATGACAAGTTTGGGAAGTCGCGATCGAGCTGTAGCTTTTGCTTGTATTTTCAAATGTATTCATCCTATATCCATGTGTATTTGATTAAGTTTAGTGAAAACAAATATAGGGCAAGTTTTGGGGGGTTTTTTTCATGCATATTTAGTAGGTCTATCATAATTTCCCTAGAAACACGAGAAACCCGTCAACGAACTGCCGTTCATGTTAACTTGTTGCAGTTTTTAAATCATGCGCTAGCAACCGATGTACAGCAATCACTGCAAACAGTCACAGTACTGTGCAGTGATGTTGATGAATTAATACATGGAGCTTTAAGTTTTATTGGATTATTTGAGACTATTTTGTATTGTGCATGTCATGCGTTAGACAATTCATGTTTTCTTTTGCTTTAGTGTGAAAGCAGTTCCGGTAGATTTTGACACTTTATCATCTCAAAACGGAAGTCACAATAAATGTGATCGACCAATCAAGATGCTTACAGTAGAATCAGATAAACAAACACATTTGGTAATTATTATCTGATGACTTATACTCTGCCAGGTCGGCAAGTGAGAGATAATTGTGTCAATGAAACGAAAAAATACTGCACCAAGTGGATAGAATAAAAGCATAAAGCAAATATGAACGAACATTAAGATCTATATGAAAATATTGCAGGGGGATGGGGTATAACGTTACAAATACAAATGAATATTGATAATTTTTTACTAATGTACGATTTGTCAGGGGCTAGAGGGAAAAAATGTTTAATACTCTGTGAAGTTTTAAGACAATAATGTCGGAGGGTTCCAACTCTCTACCCTCTTGAAGAAAATTCCAAATCAATTTACATGCACCAGACACGTGTTTCGAATATTAAATTCTCATCAGTGATGCTTTCGGCGGCGCCACACTAAATAGTTTCGGTAGCACCCTCTTTAATTTTTTGAAGTTAGAGTTTTACATTTACATTACAGAGAGCGCGCGGCTCCAAATTTCCTCAGCATATCCAAATAAAATCTATGTTCAAAATAGCATTGGAGGGATGATGCTAAGATGTTAAACTCCTTTAATTTCGATGATATTTATCGGAGAAATGGCTAGTTTCCGAAATAGCAAAAAATTATTTTATGTCTCATTGATAAAAGGCCAAAACAAAGCTTCTTTCAGGTGACAGAGCTGGAAAGCATGTAATAATAATGCAATAATAATGCAAATTGTATAGATCATCGTCAGGATCTTCTTTAACTTATTTTATTCATATACACAGATCTCTCTTGTAAAAGCGAAATAAGTTGAAATGATGCACAAACTTAAGATCACTCATATATACAGGAATAATGCACATCTCTCCCCTTAGACAATAAGACAAACGAAAAAATTAACGTCAACCGGAACAGACAAAAATTCAAAACATACACATAAAGGAAAGGGACAATGCGTATTTGGAACCAACTTTTGGTGGTCACCTGGCACATTCAAAGTTAATGTTGTTGTCCGAATATTGTGCAAATACCGAATTGGTCACTTCTTTTTTATTTCTTTATTATTTTCCTTTTCATTTAATTTTGCTGCACGCGGATTTGTGTCTCCTTTTTGTCATGGAGATTAGGGGTTGTAGCAAAGGTGGTTGTAGCAACCCTAGGATAAGTGCGAGATATAGATAATGATTATATAGATATATTATTCAACATATGCAAATACTAAATTAAGAGTTGTAACCAAAGTAAAGTTGCATTTATTATAATTACTCAAAGAGTTCAGAGTTCTACTTTCGCTTTCAACTACATTTGGGAAACCGATCGAATTTGTGCATTTCAAAAATAAATCATTTTCAATTATAAGTAAATCAATCCTTACATTGCATCACATTCCCCTTTTTGAGAGAACAAATATATTTTACTCGAAAATGTAGGAATACCTACTTTCTGCGTTGCGAGAATACCCATCGTGTTTAAACCTTAACAAAATTTATGCTTAAAAAAGGGTTTTCATTGGCTATGATTTTATTATTGATATATTACGTGTACAACATGCGCTGTCAATCAAATAACAGTATTTAAAGAAACAAGGTTGTCTGATAATAAATGTCTAGACTATTGTTTAATTAAAATGATTAATTACATGTATGTTCAAACTTATCTCATGCATTGACTGTGTAATTCAAACAATTGCAAAAGATATGATTGCACCGGATAATTTTGTCTTTACACATATCGGGTACAAAATTAGCATAAAGGGAACATTATGTAAGTGTTCTACTTTAAACAATGCAAATAAGATGTTATCTTTATCTCAGTGCAAAACATTAAAATCAAATTAAAGATTTGCAATATTTGTGTAATTCAGAAATTGAAAGGCAACACAAATCTGAGGCCAGATTCCGGAAAAGTTAATCAAAAGGCTTACAAATTCTTAAAAAGCATGTAAACAGAACTTTCTCACGATTAAAGTAAAATCGGGCAACAAATCGGACACAGTAATAAGATATAATTGAATTTCTCAAGTAATAAGATCTTCAAAAAACATTACTATTAAGATTCTATTTTGAAAATTCATGGAATTTTGTCCAAGAGGACAAGACAATACACAGATCATCACATGTCTATGTTTAGTATGATTGATATTCTGTGGCGGAAAAGAAACCCTTTGATTTAGATGTACAAATAGAAGTGTTACCCTCTCAATCAAATAAACATTTAATGAGTTTGGACAATCGATCATTAAAGAAGTCCTCTACTCGTGGGTATTTTCACTTACATATACTTCGACAAACTCAAATTACAAAGTATTGGTAGTTCCATAAAAATATATTGTCTCGTTTATCCATGAAACAGCGATTTATAGGCCCATATCAACAAGCTAGCGATTTAACACAGAACTAGTCTGCAACTTCCGCCGAAATTGAAAGTACAAATTCGTGACGTCAGATGGGTGTATACACTACACATTCACACGATGACTTAATGTGAAATATAGTACATGAGTCTCTTTGTTTATATGGCACATTTATAATCATTTTTCGATTTAACCATTTTCAAAGTAAATTAGACATCAGTGTTTAAAAAAAAAAGACCTGTATAATTTCATTGTCGGATCCATCCAGGTGGAGGGGGGGGGGGTTTCTTCCCCATCCTGGTAAGACTTACATGAACACGGAAAATATTAAATAATGAAGGGAGGATGAGAGATCGAAATTTTATAGGATATGAAATCCTAAGTAAAGCCTTTCCGAGCTGTCCAGATGGGATCTCAAATTGATATTCTAATCAGCTCATATGGCAAAATAGCGCTCAATTTATTCATATATGCAAATGTATTCATATGACGATTATATTACGTCATATACCTTTGTTTGAAACGCGCCAAATCTTAAACAAGAATGACCCGACGTGCCAGGAAAATCAACTACATTTTAAATACATCAGATCAAATAAATACAAAGAGCAGAATGCGCCCTTGTAAAATAAAACTGTTTCTAATCCAATTTAGCTTATTTATTACCAAAAAAAATTACCCACTCTACGTATGAACTTAATATTATCTTTATCCTGTCAAAGCCGATAAAGTGATTCCATCAATATGACAGGCCTATTTCTCAAAATATCGATTTTTCAACCCAAAAATGACAGAACTTAATTTCATTTTATGATTCTCAAGTTGACCAAATCCGGAATTTGATATCGCGATCTATCCGAAACGATGTGGGCAAATATACAGCTCCCTTGATTTCCTACTGATAAACAAAGTTAAAGTGCGGCTATTGACAAGTTTTGGACTTTCTTAACATCGAGGGTATGGGCAGTATCGCCTCGAATTTTCACCTCAAAAATGACAGAAGTGAAAATTCGTTTATTTATAAAAGATGTGGATTTATAAATTCAGATTGTTGTAGAGTTTCTTCCTATATGTGGACAAATTTGATTGGTGTCATGTAATCGTAAGTATTCTCAATTTATTATTGGCTCCCCATAGACTCCTATAGTAAAAATATGAAGCCTACGGAATCCAATATGGCCGCTATGCAAATTAGGAAATTGAGCGCTATTTTGCCATATGTTATAAATAGCTAGGATTGAGGGGGGGTGTGGCGCAACTGCTTTAGGGGGAGGGTGGAAAATGAAAATTAATGCCATAAAATTGACGACACATTTTTTAGCCGTTTCAGATAATATGAAATATATTTTCTGAAGTTATATAAAGTTGTGAAGGTAAAAAAAAATTAATGATTAGAGTCGACAAAAAATAAATGATATGGCCCGGAAAGTTGTCTGTTAGCTACGTTCAGGATTTCAGGAAAAAATTAACTTTCTTGAAATTCAATACCGGGAGAAGTGATCATGTAATGTATTTCGAATAAAATGAAATTCTAATCGTTTCAGAATTAAACGGAAAGTAACGAGCGTTCTTCATCAACATTAAGTGATCGAGTATCTCAGTACGAGAGAGAGAGAGAAAGATTTTCATTTCCGTGGTACATTACAAGAATTCAAGACGGACTTAATTTATAAATAATACTATCTTCGCTCCAAAAGAATATGATCACTGTGTTGCCCAGAACGATAAGAAAATATATATCCGGAATACATATACAAGTATTTGATATGGTGTCTTGTTTATGATTATCAATTATATTTTTTTTCCGAATTTCAGTCGCGACTCCTTCCGCAGTTAAAATTTACTTCCCCACCCCAATCTATCGAAAATTTTTAAACATGTAACTCTGCATATTGAAAACTGAAGTTCTTGCGTATTTCGATGTTCCACACAGATCCGTTTCAAACCAGGTTTCGTCATAAGCATGTCATAGATGGAGCGTAGTACTTAGGACATCGTTCATTAATAATTCTCGTAAAAGGGGAAAGAAGTCGAACTCATCAGTCGGACAATTTCCAGGGCATTTGATATGGTATCTTGTTTATGATTATCAATTATATTTTTTTTCCGAATTTCAGTCGCGACTCCTTCCGCAGTTAAAATTTACTTTCCCACCCCAATCTATCGAAAATTTTTAAACATGTAACTCTGCATATTGAAAACTGAAGTTCTTGCGTATTTCGATGTTCCACACAGATCCGTTTCAAACCAGGTTTCGTCATAAGCATGTCATAGATGGAGCGTAGTACTTAGGACATCGTTAATTAATAATTCTCGTAAAAGGGGAAAGAAGTCGAACTCATCAGTAGGACAATCTCCAGGGCAGAGAAGGCCATGCGACATAGTCCCAAACCGATAAAAAATGGTACATTAAATCGGCAACTCGCTGCGCCCTAGTGCACATCATTCTACGATGACCGTGTCCATTTTCGGCTTTTAAATCAATCTCTCGTATTTACGTTGTTACGTGGGCATCTGCTCATCCGAGAGGTTCTTTTCTATTATGATACAACATGGATTTTTCTCCAACATGCTCTGCGCCTTATTTAAATCTCCAACGTCCACTTACGTATCTTAAATTTACGTACAGGTACTTGTGTATGCGTTTGTCCGTAAAATTATCATGTCATTTTAACTTAAGTGGTCAGTCAAAGGGCAAATTTGTTTTTGCAGACACGACACTGTCATTTTATTTTCGATCTGGTGGACATAAATTGCATAGAAAATCCTTGGGACAAAAAAAAAAATATTCGATGTTGATGTGTGCGAGAATTCTCGCATCCAAGTAAAATCAATGCGGTTTTTAAGAAAAAGATGCGAGAATCTCGCCCCGAAATGATCCCTGTGTTTGATGAAACATTTGATGGACATTCATTTGTTTACATTCAATAAAAAATTTGTTTTACAAAACAACAATCGTCAAACATCGTATCGTTATTTATGAGGGAGGGGGGTCTGGAGACGAGAGTTATGTCTGGAAATTCGAGCGAGAGGGAGGTTAATATTTGTCTTTAACAGTTTTTGCATACTGCCTTTTTTTCGGAACTTGGGTCCGTATATATGTAAAAAAATCTAGCTTGTATTTTCCTTCTTTCTTTCTTTTTCCCCGCTCACAAAAATAAGTACATTGAACATGTCGATGACTTATATTTTTACATTTAATTCTCACCGATATTTCACAGACATAATTTCTTCCTCTTTTAACATGTACATGGCATGTTTTTTCCAATGTAAGGAAGGTAATATTTATTGAAGTACGTACGTGTCGACTGGAAGGCGGGTGGTACCAATAGGCTGAAACGGGAGGGAGTCAGATTACCGGGGAAATTATAGAATTTTGTAAATAGGTTACCCTCTACAAGCGTGATCTAGACGGTAAGGACGTCATGACCCCTTGGGTCCGCCAAAAATGCAGATACTTTCTTTGTTTTACTAGTACATGTAGCATGTTTTTTTTTCCGAAATAAACAGCTTAACCCAACCGCCATTTTCTTTCCGGGGGAAAGGAAGGTTGATTCCCTTTAAATTTTTTATCTATATATGCCTTAGAATCCCTCTCTGAGATAAACTTTAGGATTCTGGAAGTCGTTTAAAATATATCAAGACATGTACGTACGTATATAAATCAATTATGTTCATGAGTAGTTTTAATGTAAATATTTAGGTTTAATTATTAAATGCTCTTTTATCATATTTATCACTCATACACTCTCATTTGATATGTCTTTTATTTTGGCATTTATAAGAGTACATTAGTACATGTATCCACAACATACATGTACATCTCTATACATAGCGTTATGAAACGTGGTTCCCTTTTAAACACTTCTGACGTACTTCCGGTATGTACAACTATTTTGAGAAATTGAAAAAGGTGGTTAAAATATAAATTGGTCTATATCAGCTCTGAAAGAGATTACAAAATGGGGAAATTTCTTGTTGGAATTTAGTTTGATATGCACTGTAATATACACGAAAATCTCCACGACTAGAGAACTTCTTTAATTTTGTTGTGAGGAAGCTTGGTGCACATATGTGAAAGTCGTATGAAGAAATCGCAATTGCTTGAAAATTTCTTAATGTCATTCTGTCAATCACATCCCCTGAATTTTTGAAAGACCAAAAAATTTTAACACCATTCCTGTTCATGGCAGTTTCGCAATATTTCACCGCATGTTCTTTTATAGCCGTGAGTGCCGACGTCAGCTTTCTAGACAAAATCGTAGTTGAGCACGGAAGGAGCAAGAAAGAAAAAGTGGTTAAGGTGGCTCAATAATCCAAGAATTCTTTGTCAGAGGAGAAAAAAATATTCTTTTTATTTAACATTGATATCTGATGATTTATATTTGTAATTAAGATTACATATCATCGACCATTTGACTGAAAAGTGGTCCTCTGAATATACATATATAAACCAACCCCGAAATATGTCGCAAAACAATGAATTTTGATAGATAAAAACATGTTATATTGATAATGATTCCAGATTGAAACCATTCTTGTGATCATTTTCACCATAATATCATCAAATATGTATATTTCTTTATAGATAATGCTTTCAAAGAGTGAAATAGCTAAAACTGTTCCAGAAAAGTACATTTTAGGTACCCCCACCCCAAAATAAGAATATAAAAAAAGTACTCAGTACCCTTATTTGACATCGAAGTGATAAGAAGTCTTTGTCAGAAGTTATTTTCTTTTACATATTTCTCGACGACAAACTCTGTCCTTCGAAAAGAAATATAAAAAAGTACGTGTTATCGTTCATTCTGATTTAAAATATTTAGTTGTCATAGTAACGATTTTGTAACAATTTGCAACAAGTCAATTGAAATGCCCTGTGCCGTTAGTTGACATTATAACGATGAAAATATTTGTTAAAAACTGTTATAATTGACAGATTTTTCAAGATCAGACTTTAATCTTTAAACAAAAGTACAAGACGTTCCGTTTTACCTCGTTTCCATATTGTAAAAATCTACTTGGTTTATGCCGGACGGACGACAGACGACGGACGGACGACGCGCTATGACAATAGCTCAGGTGAGCTAAAATTCAGATACTCTGAGTCGAGATTATTCTTTCCCAACATTCAGTGAAAGTTTCAAATTCTGATACACGGAAGAATACTTACACAATTATAATTTATTATCGAAATTAAATATAAGAATAAACAAGTTTACAAATGATTTGTCGAAAAAATAAACAAGAAAAGGAAATTAACATGTGTACTTCTAAATATCCTTGGCAAAGCGTTATATTCGACCTTGTCTTTTGTAAACTCAACTTTCATGTTTTGTTAATGTCAGTTAAATGAGTTTTGTCAAATCAAGTTCAAGTCAAAGCTTAAAAAAATGTTTTGGTCATATCTGATTCCGTCAATCTATTTAAAGATAAGAGAAATAGAACTAAGTAAACAGAAGCGTTTTTAAACATTTTGACGTTCAAGGTCAATAAGTGGACGTCAATCCCCTCCCTCGTTCTCGATAATGCGTGCAGTTATCTCGGAATCTGTACGTAATAGAACCTGTTCAGGAAAACGAGCGGGCCTCGTTTTGCTGAATATATATTTGAGACTGAATAACCAATCAGTACTACTATAATGTTTATTTATATTCTAAATAAAGAGAATTGAAATACTTTTATATATTTATTGGCAATGTATGGCCGCGGTGGATATGACAAATTTATGAATTAAAATTATGACAAATTATGAATCATATATGAAATATCAAATTGATTTATGCAAACGTTTTAAATATGACTATTTTAACTTAATATGATAATAAATTATAAGTTATTTTACAATACACATAAAACCAATTGTCTCATAATACATATGACGTCATTGTTTGAATCAAATTTTCGCAATTTGAATGCCGTGCCTGATGACATCTATCATCGAACCAGAAAGTTCAAATCCAAGAAAATTGACATTGTGTTCACAGCATCGCCGGAGAATGCCTTGCGAGCTGGAACGTAATGTACAAAATGTAATTAATCCACATGCAGAATATATATTGAGTGGTTTTTACGCCTTTGTCTATCATCGAAGCAGAAAGTTCAAATCCAAGAAAATTGACATTGCACAAAATTAAACATCAACATCCGTCGATGTTTAATTTTGTGCTCTATTGTGAGTGCTGTTGAGATTATCGTCAGGATCTTCTCTAACTCATTTGTGTTCACAGCATTACGTTCCAGCTCGCAAGGCATTCTCCGGCGATGCTTCAAAATGTAATTAATCCACGTGCAGAATATATATTGAGTGGTTTTTCTGCCACTACGCTATCAGGATACTTTTCCGCTAAATGAGGTCCACAATACCGCCGGTGAAAGCCTTGCGGACTGGAACCCGATGTACGAAACAGTAGATTTTCAAGATAGACAAAATCTTGCTTTTGTGTCTTCGAGAGAAGTTTTGCTCTTTGGTTCTCTGTGGTAGTTCTAATTTTTACTGGACATCTATTGGGGACTGGATCCACCGCGACGGGTCAAGGGGATGCTTCCGTCTAAAGGGATCTGTGGTATATGGGTCTTTCTAAAGGGATCTGTGGTATACGGGTCTTCGGAACAACCATGGCGTCGACCAATCTTCACTGATTTCAAGGGTAGTCAGTTCGTCGAAGATGGACATTTTTCTAACCATAACTGAAAGATATAAAAACAAAATAGCCTGAGTTAATGATTAATTATACTGGTAGCTGAATCCAAATTGTATCATTACCGGATGGGAGGGTGGGAATTTTTCCATGGACAATCTAAAATACGTCTAGCCGGTAAAACGGCTTTATCAAGTGATTGAACCCCAGGTCGGTTTGCGCCGGGGTTAACGGAAGAGGGGTCATGTAGAATGAAATTAACTACGTACAGCAACAAGATAAATGGAGAATGTTCGTAGACATGCTAGAACATTCTAAATTATCTCGGAATCTGAACGTAATAGAACCTGTTCAGGAAAACGAGCGGGCCTCGTTTTGCTGAATATATATTTGAGACTGAATAACCAATCAGTACTACTATAATGTTTATTTATATTCTAAATAAAGAGAATTGAAATACTTTTATATATTTATTGGCAATGTATGGCCGCGGTGGATATGACAAATTTATGAATTAAAATTATGACAAATTATGAATCATATATGAAATATCAAATTGATTTATGCAAACGTTTTAAATATGACTATTTTAACTTAATATGATAATAAATTATAAGTTATTTTACAATACACATAAAACCAATTGTCTCATAATACATATGACGTCATTGTTTGAATCAAGTTCTCGCAATTTGAATGCCGTGCCTGATGACATCTATCATCGAACCAGAAAGTTCAAATCCAAGAAAATTGACATTGTGTTCACAGCATCGCCGGAGAATGCCTTGCGAGCTGGAACGTAATGTACAAAATGTAATTAATCCACATGCAGAATATATATTGAGTGGTTTTTACGCCACATGATCTATGATCACGCCAACATATTTTATTAATAATGTTGGGGAAAAACCAATCAATAGATATTCATTTATAAATATACAAGTTTCTTTTTGTCCTGTTAAACATCTTCAAATTCAATAGCATCAAATTTGCAACATGGACCAGACATACACGTTTCGGGCACTTAACCTCGTCAGTGATCCTCAATCTAACAATGTAATACGACCAAATGGTGTGAATGTCATTAAAATCCAAAATGTACCGAAAGATACACTTATATTTGCGTTTCGTTGCCGTAGCAAAAGTATTTACTGCGTGGCACCAGATATAAGTGGAGCCCGCCAAAAGGTTATAGCTTTGGCTGGCCATGATGTATGAATGAATTGAATGGGCCGTCAAAAATTGTTTTGTCAGGATTGACCTTTTAATGCTCGATTGTTGTAATGATTTTATTTGACATCCGTTATTTACAGTACATTAATAATTAACGATTCCCACCGCGGCCTGATATAGGACAGCAGTCTAGATTTTGTAGTATTATGACATCAGGTCTAAATACGTTTATACTATAAATCTCGATTATACGACGTAAGTCGTAAGGATAATTAAAGGAGAGAGGGAGTTACTTTGTCATCGTAAAGCATATTTTTTCAGCTAATATTTTCAAGAATAATTGAAGCAATGTTTCATGTATACTATGTGTGCGGTTTGTTCGTTTATCTACAAAATTTAGGAGGCCGAAAGCGACTTATGAATTTGTCTATGTTACGGTGGTTTTCTTTTTTTTTTTTTTTTGTATTTGCTTTTGTTTTGTTTTGTTTTTTTTTTAATCAATTGATAATTGATTAATTGATTTATTTATTTACTTATTTATTTATTCATTTTCATTTTTTTTTAAATTTTATTGTTGTTTATTTATTTATAGTTATTTATTTATTTATCTATTTATTCATTTCTTTTTTGATAATATACGTATGTTTCTCTTTATGTATTTGTTCGTTCGTTTCTTTATGTATTCAATCCAGTAATTGCTCTATATTTATTGCTAAAAATGATATCCATTCTTCATCTATTTATCCATTTTGTTCGTTTGTTATCCATTCATTTGTTCCTTCATTTATTCAATTCTTTCATTTATCTGTTTCTTCATTTACTCAATATTATAGGCACTCAATATTTTTTTTTTATCCTACCCGGGTTTTATTGTTTGTATCAATGTTTGACCCCATTTGAGGGCGTTAAACGAGACAGGATTATCCATTTCTGCCGCATCTATTTTTCTCTCTTTTTCTTTTGTACTAATCAAAGTTTCTTTTTTTTTCTTTTTTTTTTTTTGTTTGTTTTTGTTTTTTGTTTTTTGTTTTTTTTTTTTTTGTTTTTTTTTTTGTTTTTGTTTTTTTTTGTACATATATAAATGTACACAAATATTTATCACAAATTTCAAATATTGTTCACAAAACGTGGAATGCCGGTTTTCGTACATATATAGCTGTACACTTATATACGTATCACAAATTTCAAATATTGTTCACAAAATGTGGAATGCCGGTACATGGACAAACCACTATCACAAAAACACAAATCTCAAACAAATTTGCTATTGTATTCACGACATAGCCGGAGAATGCCTTGCGATGTGGAACAACAATAGATAAAAAAATAATGTTAATAAATAATAAAATAATAAATAATAAAATTATGTTAATCACAAATTCACAAATCTCAAACGAAATTGTTGTTGTATTCAATTGTAGCTTCAAATATTATTCACAAAATGTGGAATGCCGATACATGGACAAACCACTTTAACAAAATCACAAATCTCAAACAAAATTGTTATTGAATTCATGGTATCGCCGGAGTATGCCTTGCGATGTAGAACAAAAAGAAATAATAAAATAATGTTAATAAATCATAAATAATAAAATAATGTTAATCACAAAATCACAAATCTCAAACAAAAATCACAAATCTCAAACAAAATTGCTATTGTATTCATGATATCGCCTTGCGATGTGGGACATCAATAATGTAAATTACAAAACTCTAATCAAAGACTGCAGTTACATATACAAATATCACATAGTAGAATGCAACTGTCAAATATATTAATAGTATGGACAAACCAAGTTATACCATAGTGAGACTCACGTACATTTTTACATGTACATTGGAAATAAAAGAGGGAAGATACGTCGTAAATACAAATATCACAAATCTTGTGATATCGTAGGCAATGCACATGATTTATTTTTATTTCAAATTCTTGCTGAAGTTATAAATTATTTTTTTCCGTAAAAGTGTGATTTTTATCAATGCCGTCCAAAGCAATGAAGAATTTAATGATTGCTTCCATAAGTTGATCATAATTGACAATATACCTAATCATCATCATCATCATCATCATCATCGTGTCGTTGTCGTCGCTAGCGTTGTCATTATCATTGTCTTGTTCTAGTTTCGTATCGCCGTTCATATACATGTATTATCTATATCGATGCCGTCATCCGAATCATCCTCTTATTCAGCATAATCATAACAAGAATTTAATGATTGCTTCCATAAGTTGATCAGTATTGAAAATCTACTCAATCGTTCTCATCATCATCATCATCATCATCATTATCATCATCATCATCATCATCATCATTTTCATCGTGTCGCTGTCGTCGTCAGAGTTATCCTTATCATTGTATTGTTCTAGTTACGTCCCTCCGTTCATATACATGTATTATAAGTTGGTTTTTTTTTTTTTGTTAATTACGTTTTCTTCCCTATCTTTTAGTTTTATCTATTAATTCAGGTATTTACTATGCTTATTTATTTATTTATTCATTTACTTTACTTGCTGATTATAATTACTTTATCTGTGATTTTTATCTATTAAATGCTTTATATTTGTATTGATTGATTAATTATTTATTTATTCGTCTATTTATCTATTTATTAATCTGTATATACATGTAGCAATGTATGGCCGCGATTTAATAATGTTATCTATGTACATGTATTTGTTTATTATACGTCTTGTATTCTATCTCTCTGTCTTTTTATCTTTTGTCCTCTTTTTATTCTTTATTTTATTTTATTTTATTTGTTTTTTTTTTTTTTTTTTTTTTTTTTTTTTTTTTTTTTTTTTTGCTCCTTGACTTATTTGATCGTTATTCCTTTATCCTTTATCTATATTACGATTTCTGTATAGGAGGTTATGATTAATTATATGACATGTTGTATTGATAACCTCATCTAGAAATTTGGTACGAAGAAGGGTCGATTCTGTGTCCCGGGTTCCAAGAAAGGGGGGAGGGGTTCAACTAATAATGTTACAGGTGGACGTGTGCCTTATCAATCTATCGTGAATTTGTGTGCCTTATTTTTCTGAAAGTATCTTATTTCTCTTCAATTAACTCTATCTGATTTAAACCACACGACCTAAAGAAAAAGGTGAAATTGAGTGATTATAGTGTTTTTATTACTCGTAAATAATTGATAGTGACGGTTCTGCAGAGCCCTTCTACAATTTGTTTAGGTTGAATTCCGTTCCCACGTACATCCGTATGAAACACGTGCATTATTATCTGATTATAAACCGCTGAAAGTAAAAGAAGTGTCTTATCCCAGATAGTAATTAGCGTATTAAATATACCAAAAACACTGAAAAGAAGTATGTAAATAAATTGATTAGTTCGGTGATATTTGTTTGGACATGATATTGCACAATGGTGAATACATAGTAGTGGTTATTTGTTAGTGATCAAATAAAGAATATGTATGCATAACTGATATGAGGCACAAGATATGTATTATTTCAAGATTCGATTCCTTTATAATTACATAAGATGAATGAATGTAGGTTTGATATCAGATCATGCCAAATTATTTATTAATAACTAATAAACGCGTACATAAATTTACATATAATAATAATATGTAAACTGCTGAAGCTCATAAATGAATTTAAAGATTGTTGGTCATAAGTTACTCGTATTTGGGGGTAAAGGGAAGACGTACATCTTAGCAAAAATGAGACAAATATTCAAGTAGTATGCGTTTGCTTTAACTGATTATGTTCAATGTGGTATTTTTTAAATATCGACACTGCGCAGCTTAATATAACATATGTTTGTGCCTCGAAAGAACAATTGGAACGATACCATAGCATTTGAATTGGTCCTCTTCAAGCGCTTAGCTCGTCTAGATGAAACATCCTCCAACAAAGGCACACGTACAAACCAAAAGTAAAACTCCCAAGTTATAATATCCAGCATGTAAGTAACAAAAACAATTCAAGTAATAAAGCACAAAAATTTTTCCATGGACAATCTAAAAATACGTCTAGCCGGTAAAACGGCTTTATCAAAGTGATTGAACCCCAGGTCGGTTTGCGCCGGGGTTAACGGAAGAGGGGTCATGTAGAATGAAATTAGCTACGTACAGCACCAAGATAAATGGAGAATGTTCGTAGACAAGCTAGAACATTCTAAATTATCTGTGAAATGGATATATCTTTGATCAAAGCTGGGTTAAAACTAAAATTCATTCGCTTAAATTTTTCAAATAGGGAAACTTTATTCGATAACATCTTGTTGCAAAGTACGGAAATTGACAAATTGAAGAAAACTTGAAATATCTTATCTATGATATCGCTAAAATCTCCAAGAAATATCTTGTTTTATCATGAACTTAAGTTTACCTTCTTGAATTCGTTCATAGGCAACAGGCGGTTGAATTTTCGCCGATGACGTTCTAAAAACGATACGTTTACGGCGTTAGCCACGGTGTCTCACTTACGGGATATTTTTGTATATATAAATAAAACGATACATTTGACTAAACATTTATTACACTCAGATTATAGATGATAATTTTCTGTTTCCATCGATACCAAACATGTCGAAATCCGTCAAGAAACAGGCGAATTACGGAGGAGTTTGAAGGCCGAAAAACTAAAAACGGCCACATATAAAAGTACTGCACTCGATATCTGATGACGTCAAACGATTATTGAGCCTCCTTAAACACTAAACATCAAAGAAGAAATTATATCACTCAAAAAGACTTCATCTGTGAGAATTATGATCATCTCACAAATAAGTAGCAAATTATGAGGTTATCCAGATAATGAGCGCACAGTCCTCCCTTTGTCCGGTTACCCAGCGCACAATTGTTGTATATAATACCCTCCTTACTGTAAGATGACCACACCAACAGAAAAGCAATACTCGGGACTTTAGGAAAAGATGAATTAATACATAAATGGATACCAAAGGCAAAAGGGCGTACAAACATAGTCAGTGATCTGCTGTCTGGAGTGAGCTAGTGCATTATTTAATCAACCGAGGAGTAAGACAGACTTTATGATAGAACAGGTGAACAGGGCCCTGTCTTCTATGACGGAGTTCCGACAGGACCCGCCATAGAGTCCTGTTGTCAAAGTCAGTAAATATTTGTCCACGGCATACTCTGAGTAAGCGGATGTAGTAAGTGAAGAAATTCCACTGAAAGTGAATGGAAAGCAAACACTTTACACCTTAGAAATACATCAACACCATTATCAGACGTCAGTAAAAATACAAATGTTTCATCAGGATGTCGTGTTGAAAGAATGCACAAGTCCGCTACAATCGGAGAAAAAGTAACCAAATACGAAAAAAACAAATACGAAAAGGAACGAACGGCGTTTTCATTACCAATTCTACTTTGCTCGAGACTTGATAGTATCCAAATTTTCCGGCATTTTGATGCTGCAAGTAGATCAAATACATAATATATATTCATAAATATATAAAACAGAACTTTCTTGCGTAAACGTTTCGATTGTGTTTTTTTTAATCTGGTCTCGGCTTTTGTGTTTGACTTTCATCCACTGATTGATCATGTAAAAGATCATGAGACTCTTTAATGGTCTTCTATGAAAGATACATCAGTTCCACCCGAAGGGTCTAAAAATCATGTAAAACCCAAGGCTTGCCGAGGGTTTTGCAAAATGTTGAGACCCCGAGGGTGGAAACAATGTTTCTTTCATAGAAGAACATGAAAGAATATATTTTTCTCTCAAATCTAAGGATAAAAAACGGAACTGAAAGAAAAGGGACGAAATTTGATAAATATAAAGTTGATCTAATCGTGAAAATTTTGCGATATTTTGAGCCCCCGAAAATGGTTCTATAAGAATAAACTACGAATGTTAGGCTTTTTAAAATATGACGCAAGAGTATATTGAAAAACGATCTTAAATCGATGTTCCATTGCGACGTCTAGCTTGTTTGTTTTGCTGGTTAAAATCATGACTTACAATAACGTAAACAATCGAAACATAAGCGTCACGTGATATGTGATACAGCTGTCATGTGATTTGTTATACAGAAGTAGCTCACATACCTGTATTTCATAGGCCTACTCTGTAACACATACGCGGGTATGAGAAAAATAACTATTTGAAAAATTCGTTTCATTGCAGTCAGAACAGCTGGTGTAAGCTTCTCGGCCTACAAATCCTGAACACCGCGTTGTGTGAAATAACTTCATTTTTGTTACTCGAAATGGGGCACTTTGGCTGGAAGAGTCACTGATGAGAATTTAATATTCAAAACACGTGTCTAGTACATGGAAATTGGTTTGAGTTTTTTTTTTCAAGAAGGTATAGAGTTGGAACCCTTCGGCATAACTAAGTACACCTCGTCTTAAAAGGGTTATGCACTTGCGAGAATGACAATTACTAGCTTTTGAAACAAGTTATTTTCCTAGACATTTCGTGCGATTTAAAATATCCGATTTATACAATAGATATAAATTAATAAAGGATCATTCATTGAGATTCATTCATCACTTTAATAAAGACGTTGGAGGATGAGAAGGAGAAGCTGGAGCAGTGCCTCATCCTTCTATTCAATAAAGGTTTGCCTCCCATAATTTTTCGAGAAGTATGTAAGATAAAAATAATAAAACGTATAATCAGGTGGCAGCGTGATGTCTTAAGCGTGGGACTAAAACTAATGTTTTTCCTGATTTTTATACAAAAGTCAAACTTTCACAAATTCATGAACGATTAAAAAGCGAAAACTATCTTGGGATGTTATATAAGGTAAAAAGGTAAATTCATTTTTATAGACTTAAAAACAGATGAAGCGTGGGGCCTTAATCTAGACAATGAAATATTGCCAAAGAGTGTGAATATTATTATGTCTAACATATACCGAAAAACGTAGAAGGTTAGATTGGATAGGATATGATGCTACAGGACCAACATTTTAGAAATTTCAAGAGTTTTTGATAACAGAAATTTTCGAATGCGTTGAAGAGACAGACGATCAACCGAAGTTGATCGAACTTGGCTACATGTGCCCTCGGGGACTCTTGGTCCACCAGCAGTGACACTCACCAATTGGTTCAAATGTTAAACAGAGCATGTAGCAGTTCGTGTCTGCCGCCGTTGTGTGCAATGATCAGTAGATCTTTGAGGGTACGATGTTCTCTGGCTCTATTTCTGAGTTTTTGGTTTTGCCTTTTACCGTGAGACCTATGCTTCCGTTAAGTGTTAGAACGGATTGATAAGACATAAATAATTGTGGAGGTCGACGAAATGTTTCCTTGTCCATATATTTGACGGTTTAAGCCAAGGGGGTACACAGTTTGTAATTTGATCATCCAGGCAAGTTCAGCTTGTAAGCGGCGTTTTTTTTTTTTTAATTTCAGTTTTACTTAAAGCTGGCATCAAAAGCCCATTATCTAGATAAATAATTTGATATTTGAGCTTTGTTCGTATTTTGTCACAAGGATAATGCCGCAACATCTGTATATAAAAAAGTTCTTTTATCTTTATTTGTTCAATCATGCATTGTTGAACTTGCATGTAAAGCCCATTATTTAACTAAATGATTTGATATTTGAGCTGTGTGCGTATTTTGTCACAAAGATATAATGCTATACGAAAACAATGTGGATTACATTTTATCCTTACGTATATTTCCTGCATGTAGAACGAATGCTCTAACATCGATTTTAAACTGGAGAAATCGAAGCTTTCTCATAGCGAAATACATGCATCCAATCAGAAAATGAATGAAAAAACCATGAGGGGCTAAGTCACCTGATACTCATGTACACTCTTAGCTCTCTGACAGATAAATACTTAAACAAGTCATGCATTGATCCAAGAAATCAATTTTTGAAATCATTATAAAAATAATTCCCTATCAATCTTTTGAACTTTGAAATTCATAATGATTTGAAATGTAGATATCGGATAACTACCCCTTTAGGAGCATATATTTACATTCTGAATTTTACTCCCCATAGGCTGCAATGTTAAGGGGATGGTTGATATTTGCCCATAAATTACCATCTGCAAAATTATATTACCATCTGCTGGACCAATCAAATGTCTTGCGTCGTAATACAAAAAAAATCAAATTTATAAACAAAATGGCAGCCCCATGTCGGTTGCTAAGGCCTTAAAATTTTAAACTGATTATTGATGATTGATAAAATAAAGTGTTACAAAGATTTTTTTTCAAAGAAATACTAAATAGTAGTCAAAAGCTGTAGTGCAGTATTCATTTTGGTCTTGTTCCTAAATCAAACTACAACATAAATCGAAAATCATTTTTCTTTGTCTGCGTTATGAAAAACCTGAACGGCGAACTTCTATTTAGCTATGCCTATGCCCTGTAGAGAAGTTTTATTCTAAAGTCTTAAGTAAAGACGCTGAATATTTTAACTGCACAGGCCAGGTCAAAACAGTCCTTTAAACATCAAATCAAACGGATCATTACAAATCTCAATTTCAAAACAACCATGTTAAAAATGATTCAATTCTATGCAGATACAAACTCGACCTCTGTGTGTACTTACTGTAAACGTCTGTAACAATGTACTCGAAGATGTTACATAACTTATGTAGGAAGTTGTAACAAAATTTCTTTGAGCTCCTATGCACGACTGCCGCGAATGCATGTGCGTGGTGACGGAATATGGGACAAAGTGAAACTGTCGATGTTTACGTCTCTCGTCTCCTCGCATCTTCCTTAGAATCCACCGATGAGAATCGGAATATCATTTGAATGCAGTTTTTACTCAATGACAAGATTTTGTCACCATGGAATTCAATCACTAACCTTGTAGGTTTATCTTTTGAGAGACTGGCGCCTGTAAACTACGATCACCTTGCGAACAATTTTTGAAACCGAATCACATAGCACCTTCGATATGCATGAACGCGAAGAAATTGACGATTGGAGACGAATGAGGAAATAGTTTACATCGTAAGAATAGTTTATTGAGAAAACATTTCCTTGAAAATATAATGCGAAATTTCTGAAAACTCATTAGTGAAATTACGTCTCGCATAATGGCACTACTTCTTGACACAGTTAGCCGCTTCCTTGGTTACGCCTTCCTAGTAACGCTCTCAAAGACAGCGGGAAATTCAAACTTGAAAAGCATATTTTTACTGATAAAAACGACAAATGAGGAATGTAAATATAAGAAATGAATGTTATTCAGATGGTTGTTATGGGGAATTTATATTACCATCTGGATTTTGATAAATTTATCATGACGCCCTACCGGGCGTCATTCAATTTATCAAAATCCAGATGGTAATATAAATTCCCAATAACAACCATCTAAATAACATTCATTTCTTAATTAAAAACTAAAATGTATCAAATATACAGCAATTCAGCAATGCATGCATTTATTGAATTGATTTAAAAGATGTATGAAAACAACTATGAGCATATCTTATAAAGTGGAACCAAAAATATCAAGAAATTTACATTGTTTCATCTCGTTTCCACTTGGAAACAAATTTAATACCCCAGACATGTGTTTCGAATAGCTAATCCTCACAAGTAGTACTCTAAACCAAAAAGATTTCAGATACTGCTTGAGACATCCTCCTAGATCATTCTGATGCTTTTTGATTGTCGATATGTACATTCCAAAGAGGCTTTGGTTTTCATTTCCTAAGAGGAAATTGGTCAAAGGAGGGTACCCCTGATTGACCTACTTTTGCTTGCATTGACATCGCCTACAACGGATCAAGACAAAATTAAAAACATCGAAAGGACTAGTCAATATTGAAATATATGTTCTATAATACCATTCCAGTGCACCGTATGCACATTTCAACAAAATATGCTTTAGGTCAAAAAAGTGGAAAATAAAATACATGTAATATAAAATTATGAAAATAATTGTAACCAACTAACATTGTCACTGAGGAAGTTCTACGGTCAATATGGGGAATTCGTCATGTACTATGATGTCCCGCTCTCCAGAATGGTGGATGATATTCTGTCATAGACCATTTGAACCATCCAACCAAAAATTGTACTCCATTTCTTCCGAAATGGAAGTAACCGGATGTAACAGTTCTACCGAATTGAAGCGGCGGGTGTTGCATGCAAACAGGATATGCTTACTCTTCGTGGGCGGGCACCTGGTTTCACTCCCATATCGGGAGTTCGCTTCTTTTTATGTGGTGAAGGTTTTTGGGTTTTTTTTTTTTTTTTTTTTTTTGCTTTGGTTCCTGTTTTATCCTGATTTTGTATGTCTTCGGTTTCGGATTTTCTGAATTATCGATTTGGTGCTGTATACAGGGATATAATCATTATCCATGTTCGTCATTGAGTATTTTATTCCTTCGAAGGTTCATTCAAACTTCGTCCATGGTACCGTTTCGGTTCTACGAAAATACCTCCCCATTTCCTTTATTACATAAGAAAGCAATCATAAAAGTCAAATAAATACTTTTTTTAAATTATAGAAAACCCTTTGAATTATTAAACCATCACAAATATACAGTACATAGGTGCACAAATCCATGAGTTATTCAATGAAGCGATTGAAAAATATAGCAATTTCAACACTTCCCGAAAAGACATAAACGCGTTTAATATTGACTACATAATCGAAAAATAACAACCAGTGAATGAAATTCGAACACAGAGCGTACAGATAAATTTCAGTATGAACTAGACATGCACGTTTCGGGTACTTAACCCATGTCAGTAATACTCAATCTAAACAATGAAATATGGCCAAAGAGTGTGAACGTTTTGTCCAAAACTGTCGAAAGACGTAGCAAGATAACTTTCTCATGAGAAAAGAAAAAGAAAACATGACAACACCAAGACATGTCCTGTGACACATCTACGGTCAAATCGCAGTTGCTCAATTTTCAGCTTTCATCAAAGTACATGTTAACCACTGTCATAGATACGTGTACCTCTTTTACGACAGTTATGATGAGCTGCTGTCATAATGTGCCGTCCGTCAACGTCATTCGTTTCCTGTTATAACATGATTATAAGTTTTTAAAAATTCTTTTAGCAGTACCATGTTTAGTTGAAACATTATAATTAATCGCACAAAATCCTTCTTTTTCGTAGGGAAATTGGCTTTAATAAGAAATGAAATTGTCCAATGGGTGATAAGATGATAAAACATAGTATCAAATTTAAAAACAAACCTTCGAAAAAATTGTATTTCGGTTAGAATACTTTTCTTATTTTATTTTTAGAAAATCCTTATGGTGCCTAAAACGGAAATTACTTAAACAGTTCTAAAGGAGTTTAACACATGACCACCGATAATGGAATCTGAGCAATCACAAATTACAGAGGAACCTGGGTCATTAAAGACCCCACAAAAGCCTGGACAATCAACTGTCTCAGCGGAACCCGATAAATCAAATTTAACAGAGGAACCGAAGTCATTGCAGACCCAACACAAGCCTGGACAATCAATTAAGAGCATCATAGAGGAAAGTGAAAAATCAAATGACACAGAGAAAGCTAAAGCGTTTCCGATTTCAGAGGTCTCTGAGACATCTCCTACTTTAACTGAAACGGAATCTGAAACATCAATTGTAACGAAAATACAGGAACAAATACCATTACATACGGAACCATATCTTTCACCTAGCAACATAGAAGATGGATCATTAAAACACGCACAGGAAGCACAATTTTCAAATGTGTCTGAACTAATACCTATCACAACAGAAGCTGAATCATTTTCAAAAGCAACGGAGTTTGATGCATCTCCGACCACAACAGAAACTGAACAGTCACAAGTTATACAGGAAAAAGAGTCACCCATGACATCGAATGAACATCAATCATCACATATCTCAAAGAACCTTGAGCCAATCAAAAGAGAGCCTGAACATTCGATGAGAACAACCATAAACAAATCTGATCCATTACAAGTCGCAAATGAACATGAATCATCATCGTCGCTTACAGAATTTGAACAAATTGAAGGGGGAGCCGAACAGATTTCAGTAGCAAAGGAAACTGAACAATTACCAATTACTAAAGAACATGAAAGTCCTAAACTCAAACAGTTTGACAGACAATCAGCCACTATAGAGGATGCTGAATCATCACATAGCACAACAGAAAAAAATGAGCCGTTAAAACCTCCTGACACAGAGAAAACAAAAGAGGAATCTATGCAATCTTTAATCATAAATGAACCTGAGCCACCTCCGATATCAAAGGGTCATAACACACATTCTGTTACAAAGGAACCTTCGTCAAATGATTCAGAAAGCAACACGGTGAAAAATTTAGGTAAGTATGATTGAAATTTATAAGCATTAAAGTATTTCCTTATATGAAATATGACATGAAAACCAATGCTTTAAATATACGGGAAAGTATATAAAATATTTACCGTTTTATCAGCAACTGTTGGTTTGATGATGTTGTCTTTTTTGTCAATCTTAGTCTATAATTCCTTATGTTTCCCCCGAATCGAAAGTTACTTTTTATCAGTCCAAAAATTGAATCCTTCCACGTGTATAAAACGAAACTTAGCAAGGTTACCTGAAAACTGATAATTTATTACTAAACAGTTTTGATATTTATAAAGAAACTATAAATAGATAAATCAATGAACTTTGATAAACTTAATTTAAATAGATTCAATTAAAGCTTTCGTAGTTATCTCATTAGGTTTTAGGTGTTTTTTCGTCCCCCACAAGGTTGTTTACTTTGAATTATTAGTGCTATTACAAGTAATGTTAGTCATAAGAGCAACCGTAACAATTTTCCAAAGTAGTTTTTTTCTTATGTTTGTTTTTTTTTGTGTCTCCTGATATCTATTGTGAGGGGGTTGCAAGTCTATGATACTGTTATTGGCTTCAATATCTCATAAGTCCCTGTCATAACTGTATGGAAGGCAAATTTCAGCATCCCGTTTATCTGTGTTTTTTTGTGTTTCATTTATAATTTGACATGAAAAAGAGAAATAAATTGAAATGAAAGACAATGTCTGTAAAATATGTTGAATAAGTAACCAACTTCCGATACCCGTAAAATAGCGTTCAATAGATCATAATGTTGTTTATACATTATCAAATACGAATTAACCTCTTTTGAATTGTGAAGATTAAAAATGTAGCACGGAACAAATGTAAACCTTTGCTGTTGGAAAGCAGCTGTTCTAAATATGTTGCATCGGGCACTTATGTTATCTCTTATTAAATCAGGTGCTAAAGAAACATATCATTCCTATAATATTGATCGTAGTTTTATCTTTGAATAATGATTAACCATACAAAAATAATGGACTTGTCCATATTTTTTAATTGTTACTCTAATATGTACTTGTAACAATTCCAAAAGAAACTGCATTGAAATTTGATAGTTTAACTCGCTGATTTACTTTCTTTTTTCATTTTCTTAATTCAAGAGTATGTCGTCCAAGAAGATAACCCCAACGATTCTGATACGAGCAAAAGCACAGTTTCATCCGAACAGCCTTCCAGTATTCCAAGTCAATGTGATCCTAAACTTAAGGTATGTAAAGTCCCATGTAAAACTACCTATATATGTTGTACTAATTTGAAAAAGAGTCGTTTTCTTTATATTTTATTGTACAAATTTAAGCGTATTTATGTAACGGAATGTATATAATATGTTTGCCAATGAAATTCAAATTTCCCAACAAATGTTTGTTACCTTATCCGTTTTTATCGAAATGAGAGCACTTTTAAACCGCATGAACATGCGCACTCACTGTCCTGTTATGTTCACTAACTTGAATGGGAATGCTCCTACTAATCAATATCTCTGTAGTCTGACCAATATCTCTGTAGTCTGACCTCCTTTAGTCTATACTGGAAATTATAATATACTAACATTTACAACTTCCTTCAATATAGCAAACGTTTTGTAGTTCTATTGAATTCTACGAAATTCGGTCCGCCATCATACTCCTACTCTTTCGTTTTCCATCAAGGCAAACCTAACATAATCATACGGCAGTGTTTCAACTCTAAACCTTCTTGAGGAAAATTTCAAATCAATTTTTCTGCACCAGACACGTGTTCCGAATATTAAATTCTCATCGATGATGCTTCCAGCGGAGCCACCAAAATTCATTTCAGGAGCGTCCTCCTAATTTATTTTTTGAATTGTACATTTGCTTTACAGAGAGAGCGCCGCTCCGAATTTCCTGTCGATTCAGTATTATATCTAAATAAAATCTATGTTCAAAATAGCATTGGAGGGATGATGCTAAGATGTTAACCTCCTTTAATTTCGATGATATTTTTGAATGGGATGGCAAGTTTCCGAAATAGCAAAAGAATATAATTTATGTCAAATCTATAAAGGGCAAAAACGTAGTTTCTTTAAGGTGACCGAGCTGGAAAGAAGTAATTGATACACTTCTTAACATCAAGTCACGGGGAACGATTTTAACTGCTTCACACTTCAACAAGAAATAAGTGTTTATAATAATAATACGGCAGTGTAATAGTATGTAAGGCACGGTCCATTTGATATTCGGGGGGCTTTGGAGGGTTTTTTTTCAAAATAGAATAATTTTGCTCACATTTTTTATGAAAGAGATTAATATGCTTAGGTGTGACAGAAAAAATGATCTTGCTCTTACAAATAATCTGAATTTGAAGAATTACCATAACATTTCGCTAAAATTCTCCAGCTCGCTTCGCTCGCCGCAGTTTTCAATTTGTATCAAATATTTTTGACTCGCTTCGGTCGCCATAGTTTTCTATCAAAACATTATTTACTAATGGCAAAGTTCATATATTTGAAGATATTAAAAGTAATACATGTATGTGAATGAAAAAGGACTGTCTTAAAAGCATAAATTATTTTCTTTGTATTGCTATTAATACATGTAGCATGTGTCCCATAGAGTCTTATTTTATGTTCTTGTAAGCTTGGAAGGAGAACTTTAATTATTCACCAATTTTGTTTAAGAGACCTTCCCCTCAGACCCTCTTATACCTGCTATAAACATGTATGTTATATAAAATATTTAGAATTGTATTGTAAAATTCTTTTGTCTCTCAGTTTGAAAGCAAATTATATACTTGCATGAAAATAAACTAATATATTAGTATTTAGAGTTTTGAGTAAAAATATCAATAATTTCTTTTCATAAAACACAAACATTCTTTATACGCGCAACACTTTGTTAAAAAAAAAATTTCTAGTCCAACTAAAAACTCAAGCCCCCCCCCTCCCCCGAATATCAAATGGACCGTGCCTAACAGGGGATTTCCTTTTGTGCATATTGCAATCAAGTGTTTACATTGTATCTCGACGCCGAAATAAATGCAAAAACTGTAAAGATATGCAAGGAACATGCTATTTTGTACATTGCTACGGAAGCCGATTAGTGCCAACCTAAGTTAAATTTTTAAGTCGTAATTACGACTTAGTACGTCGTAATTACGACTTACCTATCTTGTAATTACGACTTACCTATCTTGTAATTACGACTAACCTATCTCGTAATTACGCCTTTGTATGTCGTAATTTCGACTTAAGGGGTAACGAGTGTCTGCTTGTATAAATGACAGAAAAAATTAAAAATCTGAATAATTTTTTTCAGTTATTTGTTATTATTTACTGAAAATATGAGTGGTTTTGAAGCATATGACAGTAATTTTGATACACCTTTCCATCAATACTTCGTCAGAAACTGATATTGAAGATGGTGACAGTCTCATGAGACAATGCACAAAATTTGTACACCTAATAAAAATCTAAAAAAATTACTGTTGCAGAATATTTTTTGGGGGATGCAACTTATGTAATACTCATGTACTGGGACATAAAAAGTAGAAAAAAGCATTAAACACTGAGGTATCCATCAATACTTTTATGTTACAGCTTGGCAAATCTGATCAGCTTCAAAGTTTCAAATACAAAAGTTGCTAGAGTTATCTTTCCTGTATAGTATATTCTTGTGAAGTAAAGGCAATCACACGACATGTCATTTTCTTCTCATTTTCGAATAAAAACCTGATCCTCTTAAGAATTATTTAGACTTTCTAAATGAACGTAATTAGATTCTTGTTTCCTAGGCGAGGGGGGGGGGGAGTTCCAAGCAAATGAGGGGGGTGTTCTCTAACCTATTGTTGTCATAAAATTTATACGTATAAAGACGAGAAAAATCAGCCAAATAAAATTAAATTTAAGGTAATGGGAATACGATTTTGAGGAAATCATCGGGAAAAAGAATAAGTCCTGACGATTTCCACTGATCCAGAGCACCAGACCTGACAAAAACTATGCTATATCAAAAATAGATGTCCTAGTCTTTTCGTTTAACCGTAAAATTTTGAGTGAATGTTCTCATTCTTTAGCGATCAAGTCATTTGGATTTTATCCTCAATGTTTTAAAAAGTTGTGCGTGCATTCCCGCGTTGGACTAGTAAAGGGTTGTCAAATGCGAATATTTCCAGTGCGAAAACTTTTTGGTGCGAGTCAAACCGCTAACTTTTTATGTAACTCTTTATTAAAGAGTTCCGATAATTTGTAAAATTTGACTCTGACTTTAACGGGAAAACAGTTAAACACGGATTGAAACGAAGTAATTGACTGTGCGAGTTAGCTCGCTGACCAGCCACTCGTTACCCCTTAACTATTTCGTAATTACGACTTAGTATGTCGTTATAAAGACTTAACTATCTCGTAATTACGACTTAGTTTTGTCGTAATTATGACTTTACTATGCCGTAATTACGACTTAGTTTTCTCGTAATTACGACTTAGTTCATAACAATTTCCACTATGACAAACATGTAAAGTTTGATTGAATTCTATATTGCAGCTAGGGAGATCTCAGGAATTATATGCAATGAAAAACAGAAAGCCCAAGTTAGCCTATATCGCTCACCTGACAACCATCTTCACATTGTTGAAGAAGAAGAATGAAGAAGAAAATAAAAATTCACGAGAATGACCCATTCACCCACTTTCATTAATCATATTCATGAAAACTAAGCCGTAATTACGAAATAACTAAGTCGAAATAACGAGATAAGTAAGTCGTTGATACGAGATGATTAAGTCGTTAATACGAGATAATTAAGTCGTAATTACGACATATTAACAGCAATTCTCTGTAAGAACCAAAGAATTTCAAAACATTTTGGCACGGCATGTCATGGTTTTTTGAGATTTTTGGTATGGAAGTTCAATATGAAGTACTAGTATGTAAATCAACCCCAGTTTTTTCAAAAAGGTTGTCGTTGCCATGGTAACCGTGTCTGAAGTTTCAAAAATTGGGAAAATCTATAGGACAAGGCATATCTGTAGGCTTCGTTACCATGGAAACAGGTACATTTTAAATCTTAAATTGCTTTAATTATTTTCTTTTTATCCTTATTATTACGCATATTTGTAAAGTTTTTTACATTCATCTCGGATGCCTTATGTATACAAGATGAAAAATTGGGCCGAAACAGGGTATCAAAAGGCTTTGTTTTGGGCACTCAAAGACCCTTTTTTGCATGTTTTTACTGTTTTACAAGGTTGAAAATTTCATAAAAGCACCAATGTTTGAAGTCCTAATTGTAGTTATCCAATTAGTATCATCTTTGAACTCTACTTGAATATAAAAAAATAATTGGGCTTATTTGTCCTTTTATATGCAAAGCAGCATCAAATTTAGTTGCTATGGCAACAATTGGCTGAAAGGTTTCAATACGATGAATTAAAACACAACCTCTATCAAACTATATACGCATGATATTGGAACAGAAGTTCATGTATATATCTCTCAAAGGCGTTTTGATATAAAAATGACCTTGAAAATATTTCAAGGTCACCCGCTGAATTTTCAAGGTCATTAAACTTTAAGTGACCAGATTTGACGAAAAATCCTGATTTTTCATAAAATGAAGGTGTCAATATTTTAGAAACCTTGAAATATTGAACTTAACAGTTATATGCCATAAAATGATAAATGTATCACTTATTTCTTAGAACGATTGATTACGTTTCTTCACAACTTCGAATATCTAAATTCTTGGTGAGTATGTTGATAAAAAAGGGACGAAATCTGTAATTTTCTTGTTTTTTTTGACGGAAAAATATTTTCCTATTGAATAGCTACAATTCAATAAATTCTAAGATTTGTCTTTCTTATATTCATGTGCTTTCATAATATACATGACCTATGAAAATATTTAAATAAAAAAATCACTAAAATCGGTAACAAAAAATTTTAAAAATCAATTTTTTATGCAAAATTTGAGTCTCAAAGTATAAATGACCTTGAACATCAAGCAAATGACCTTGAACATTTTAATTGTTCTTATGTAAAAGATACAAGTCATATCTATACATGCATACATTTTGACAATCTTATGTAACTCTAAAGAGGAATAAAATCAATTTCAAAGATAATATGAAACAAGCAAAAAGGTCTAATGTTGCCATGGCAACGGTCTTTGACGACAGAATTTAGGTAAAACTCTTAAATACCCACTCCAATTTTTCGTTCATTTTATTTGTCAATAAACAAACATTTCCATTGATGAAAATCACTAGTCTCCTATTGGTGCCTTTTGTGATATTTAAGATTGAAAATGGCCAAAAACACACTAAATTGGCCCTTATTTTCACCTCTATTTTTCGCTTCATTTTGACTTAGTTTGGCTAAATACAATAAGCTTCCTGTAATAAATATCACAAAACTAAGTGTACTAAGTAAGAATGGAAGTAAGGAAGAATAGATTATATAAAGATGGACAAGCTGTTACAGTGGTATCCATGGCAACGAAGTCTCCGGATCTGGCTTATTTCATGGTCCCAATAGTGCTATAAATAGAATGACCTCGTTACCATGGCAACCAGAGGTCACATTGGATGAAAAGTGTTATTTTCATGGTTAGTACTCAATATATACCCATTATACCGAAAATCATCAACATCCATGACATGCTGTGCCGAACTATTTTGGTCCTTACAGAGAATGGCCATTAAGTCCTAATTACCAGATAGCTATGTTGTAATTAATAAGTCGTAATTACCAGATAGCCATGTCGTAATTACGATATACATAGTCATAATTACGACTTTAAATTTTCACTTAGGTGGGCACTTATCGGCTTCCGTACATTTTGCAGTCTGTTATTATATGGAAGAAAATAATGCGTAGTAAACATTTATGTTCGTGATATCTTTCTTTTTGTTGATTGCATCAATAGAAATTTGCTGGCGCAGAGTTTCAAAATTTATCATTGAAAACCGACCGTACTTCCAATTGTACGTAAAACAGTCAATTTATCAAAGTCGTGAAATCAGATGTACAGTTAAATAAGCTTAACCATGTTAACTATGATCAATCTGAGTTTATACTTCAAATGTATCATCCGATTGATTAGTAGTATTCAGTAGAAGAATATTCAAGAACATTTGCAAAATTCAAGTCTGATTTTCTATGAACGGCTCGGAGATTCACTCAAGATCAAACATAACGTTTCGCAACCATATTCAATTCTTGCAGAATCGATACTACAATAAAACAAAGACGTATCTATTTTGAATATTTTTAACTATTTTTGAAAATAACAGTATAGTAAATGTTCTGTGTACCATAAGATAGCTGACACGCGAGTGCAAATTTCTAAACTTTCGGCTTCCGCAACCAGATAAAAAGAGAATAATGTCCAGTGGGATTCGTTAGATTAGAATAGTATGCGCATAAATACAAAAATTGTTTTGCTTATTTTGCGGTTGAATTATAGTGTGTGCTAAACATTTGGTCTTGGAAAAAAATTTGTGCAGCATGAATGAATACACCAATGCAAAGGCAAAATATAAAATAGAATCTATTACGATGTTTCGGTTGAGACACGGGAATCTCATCCGAGTGTAAAAGGTGCGCAATCCATGATTCGAGGAATGATGTCAATCTTTTGGACGAGGATGAGATTCCCCTGTCTCAGTCGCATTGTCGTGATTGATTAGTTTTTCTCACCCAGCTCATGGAAATGATTTTTTAAACAAGAGACGAGATCAAAATTTGCAGAAATCTAAAGATGGCGTGACGTTCTGAGGCGTCATAATATGTGTCACATGGAGTGTGAGACAAGAAAATCTGAAACTGCTACGTCTTCGTTTTTCTTTTGGGCATAAAGTGAGTTAGGAAAAAACAATTCATAAGAATCTGCAATAATCCGTCTGCAGAAGAGATCACCAGCAAGGCAATGCTGCAATGACAACAACGGATCACATCCGCAGAATGCAAGGAACATAACAAAACATCAGCGGGGAACGAGACATACAATCACGTCCACACACAACAGTCTGACAGACAAAAAAGCAGACGCACTTAAAAAGGCGACACTAATAACAGTATGTTTGTTAAAAAAACCTGTAAAAAGATATTAAAGGCAATAAGCATGCGAAAAATTATCCATGCTCTACTGGTCAGAGCGAGCTCATGATCGATCACCCGAGAATCCCGACTATTTCTTAGGTAGGACAAGGAATCAGGGCTCAATCTTCTTTGACAAGAATTGGACAGGGTCCGTTTTGTAGTTCTATTGTCGGGATTGAAAAGTGTTCTACAATGGCTTAAGGAAGAAGAATGGTTAATTTTACAGTCTCGATTAAAATTAGATCTGCCTTTGATCCGTCTCATCCTGTTTATCCAGAATGCTTATATGAGTTGTAAATATTTTAATTTTTATTGTTGGCATGAATTGGTATGCTGTACATTTTCTTTAAAGATTGAATATCTCTACTTCCTCTTTTAATTAAATGATTACAATAAATAATTCTGATATGATGTTAACTCATTCATGGGAAAGACTATTCAAGGACAGTTTTGGTACTGTTGTTTCCAAATCTTCAATTCACCGTCCGTTAAAAGCAAAACACAGGTAACTCAACGCAACATATGTCCGTTGACTGTACTTATGTAGTCCTATGTAAGTACTAGGGCTAATTAATATGTCATGAGCCTATGTTTTTCTGGGTTGCAGAAGCTATTTTGCTTAATATATATTATCTCCAAAAAGGACAAACAATCAATGACACATATATTCTTAACTTCTTACACAGTTTTTCTATATGCAAAGTTTCATCAATTTTCTACCGTCCGCTTTGAATTTACATATATCCCTCGAAAGCCCGAAAATGCACCGAAAATGTGACGTTAAAATGAACACACTTTAGCGAATGAAAAATAAATCTTCTGTGGAGGCGGAAGACAGAGAATAATACGAATACTCTTTACCTTCCTGCAGAAAATTTTATACCCTATCATAAACAGACAATTTATCAGGGATGATTCCAGTGAAAGTGATTTTCAGATACAGCCAAAATTCATTTCAGTAGCGCCCTTTGGTTTTATTCTTCAAATTTGAATTTTTTTGCGGTGGTTGCACGTCTCCGAATTTCGTATAAGGTTGTTAAATGCAATCTATGACCAAAATAGCATTGCCTGGCTGAAGCTCAGATATAAACCTCCCTTACTTTTGATGGGATTTTTGGATGAAATTACTAGTTTCCGAAATAGCAAAATAATATCTGTTTAACGTCTTCAGGCTCAATAGCATCATTTAAGAACAGATAAATTTGCAGCAGACATGCACGTTTCGGGCACGTTACCCTCATCAGTGTTCCAGGTCTCCGGACATATGAAGGAAAACAGTTACAGTAAATCAATTTATTTCTTGGTTTTAGCTTTTTCATCAAGAAATACAGAAAGTTTGAATATGGGTCATGTTGCTCAATAACGTGCAGAGTTGTGCCCCTTGAAATTTAGAAAATTCGGTATTTTCATGTTTCTTGACATTTAAAGGAAAACTTTTAAAGACAATCAATCCATTTCTTGGATATAGCCTTTACATAAAAAAGTACAGGTCAAGTTTAAATATTTATAATGAAGCTTTTGAGCAGAGTTATCCGCTTTGAAACTTTTTTCGCTGTTATGTTTTTATGTTGGAATATTTTGCTGTTTCAAAACAAATGCAGGAAACCCCTTTCAATGAATAAATTCATTTTTATATCTAAAACTTTTACTTTGTGATTACTTATATACTGTGAAAAAGGCCGTGTAGGGGTATCATTGATCCTTCGATTAATAATTTTCACTATTCTGTTAGGTAACTTATTTTGCTTTGTTTCATAATTCATGTTACGGGTATGATAGAGAAAAGAATAGCTCGAGGAGACCCTTTCCTTGTATGACTTTCTGTTTGACAACTCCTCTAGATAATGACATCCTTTTCTAATCCAGCTCAAAGTCTGAATCTTATTTTATGTAGCATACAAAGTTCCAGTTGACATTGAGCATACGCAATTTAAATCACAGATAAAATTCGACAAAATTAATTTGTAAGTTGGAACATTATTGATATATGATAGAAATTCTAGGAACAGATAAAATATTGTATAACAATTTGTTACAAACAAAAATGTTGAAACAAGATTATTTGTTTTCATCAATTTCACTGAGCAAAAAATGTAAGAACATTTATCAATGAAATAAATGTACCGTAAAATAAAACACTGTACTATTAAGCGTACTATGTATCATGTTAGATATCTTTTTTTCTTTCAAAAAGTATCTGAATGATCTACTAGTATTCTCGGGCCGTTATTAACTCCGTCGTAACTACATCAGATACAACCTCCAATATTATATAGAAGTAAAGCTGGAAGACATGTTGTTTCCTATTGATATAAAATACTGGAGGTATTGTTCTATTAGTACAATATATTTTGTTTTAATTTCATTGCTTAACAACGGACGCAAATGGCTTCGCCTCACCTGTGTTTTTCGATTAACGGACGGTAAACCCTACATCTTTTAACATATCTCTCTTTAAAGGTTTTGAAAAAACGGTACCAAAACCGTCCTTTCGTATTCCTCTCCATGTCTCTAATACTTACCTTTTCAGATGACCGAAAATCAAGATGATTCCCTAGGAAGTTATAAAAGGTAAGAAAGTTTGAAATTAACACCTTCGATATACTGTAAAATAAATAACATTCGTTTGGAATTTAATTTAACTTGGATGTTTTTAAATCACCTGAGCGAAGCTCAAGTGAGCTATTGTCATAGCTCGTCGTCTGTCGTCCGTCCGTCGTCCGTCGTCGTCGTCGTCGTCGTCGTCCGTCCGGCGTAAACTCTTAAAATTTTCGACATCTTCTCTGCAACCGCTGAACAGAATTTCACGAAACTTCACAGGATGCAAGTACTCAATGCTCTTTACCAAATTTGTGTTTTTGAGCTGATCTGAAATCCAAGATGGCCGCCACAGGCTCTGATTGGCTGACACATTTTCGACTTCTCCTCTGAAACCGCTCCGAAGAATATCTTTAAACTTCACAGGAAGCAAGAACCCAATGCCCTCTATCTAGTTTGTGTTTTTCGAGCCGATCCGAAATCCAAGGTGGCCGCCACAGGCTCTGATTGGCTGACACATTTTCGACTTTTCCTCTGAAACAGCTTCACAGAATATCTCCAAACTTCACCGGAAGCAAGAACTCAATGCCCTCTACCTTTTTTTATGTTTTTGAACCGATCGGAAATCAAAGATGGCCGCCACAAGCTCTGATTGGCTGACACATTTTCTACCTCTCCTCTGAAACCGCTGCACAGAATTTCATGAAACTTCACAGGAAGCAAGTATCAATGCCCTCTACCAAGTTTGTGTTTTTTGAGCCGATCTGAAATCTAAGATGGCCGCCACAGGCTCTGATTGGCTGACACATTTTCGACTTCTCCTCTGAAACCGCTGCACAGAATTTCATGAAACTACACAGGAAGCATGTATTCAATGCCCTCTACCAAGTGTGTGTTTTTCGAGCCGATCGGAAATCCAAGATGGCCGCCACAGGCTCTGTTTGGCTGACACATTTTCGACTTTTCCTCTGAAACCGTTACACAGAATTTCTGGAAACTTCACAGGAAGCAAATACCCAATGCCCTCTACCAAGTTTGTGTTTTTCGAGCTGATGGGAATCCAAGATGGCTGCCACAAGCTCTGATTAGCTTACACATTTTCGACTGCTCCACTGAAACCGCTGCACAGAATCTCTCGAAACTTCACAGGATGCATGTATTCAATGCCCTCTACCAAGTTTGTGTTTTCGAGCCGATTGGAAATCCAAGATGGCTGCCACAGGCACTGATTTAATGACACATTTTCGACTTCTCCTCTGAAACCGCTGCACAGAATTTCATGAAACTTCACAGGAAGCAAGAACTCAATGCCCTCTACCAAATTTGTGTTTTTCGAGCCGATTGGAAATCCAAGATGGCCGCAACAGGCCCTGATTGGCTGACACATTTTCGACTTCTCTTCTGAAACCGCTACATAGAATTTCACGAAACTTCACAGGAATCAAGTACTCATTGCCCTCCAACAAGTTTAAGTTTTTTGGAGCCGATCGGAAATCGAAGATGGCAGCTACAGGCTCTAATTGGCTAACACATTTTCGACTTCTCCTCTGAAATCGCTTCACAGAATTTCTTGAAACTTCACAGAAAGCAAGTACTTATTGCCCTCTTAGTATACCAAGTTTGTGTTTTTCGAGCCGATCGGAAACCCAAGATGTCCTCCATAGGCTCTAATTGGATGACACATTTTTGACTTATCCTCTTAAACTACTGCACAGAATGTCACCAAACTTTACAGGAAGTAAGTACACATTGTCCTTCTCAAAGCTTCACTAAAAGTGATTTTCTTCAGTTCCTATACTGACTTTGATTTAAAACATACATACAGTCTCCTCAGGTGAGCGATGTGGCCCCCTTGGGCCTCTTAATTAGACTGATATGATCCATGCCTAATATTTGTATCGTTTGATTTTCATTGATAAATCTATGTAATAGAGATCGACACATCCATGACTTAGAAAGTTGAGAGACCTTGACAATATTATAAAATAACAATATACATGCATTAAATATGAATCGTTCCATTGTCTTAATCTACGATACTTAGTGTACCAGGCAGAGATATATGTGCGGGAAGCAAGCTCATTAAATTCTCGCCATATATAGTTCTGTCCTGAATTGGTTATTTTTCATGAAAGAAAGGAGGGGATCTCCAACAACACCTAGTTGCAGCATCAACAGCAACCTCCCAAAACACCCACTGTAAAACACAAAAATGACACGCACAGAAAGAGACGCAGTAGTACAATGAACGTCAAATCACAGAAAAACATAAAACACAAATGACTACACATAAACCAACGAGACCAATGAGCAAACGGTGCCGACTTAGGACGGCCATCTGTCTCGTCAGTAGCAGACGGTGTGGTTATCCTGGATTACGTGCGCACAACCCTCCCACTATTCCGATTACCCAGAGGTCTCGAAGAACGTACAATTGTGGTTAAAACAACCTCCTCACTGTCAGATGACCACACACAAACAAGACCGCAAGACGCAGGGGCCCAAGCAACACAGATGAATATGTAAATTGATATAAAAAGAGGGCATGCGTAATACGACCTGTGCTCTGCCGGCTGTAGCGAGCTAATGTATGTTATCACCCGAGGAGTCCGACTGACATTCAGAGAGGACAGTCATGTTTAGAATTTCGCTTTTCACATATTCATTATTTGTGTTTCTTCTATTGCTACCTCGAGCATCACTGATTAGTCAATACTTGTAGAAATGCGCATATGGTGCACTGAAATTATTTCGATAGAATATATATTACAATGCTAATAATTCTCAGTAGGTCACACTTTATGTTATGAATTTTGCGGTTGGTCTTTTTGCACGTTTAAATCGATGACTTTTGATAGCATGCGGGATATGTCTACTTTCCTTGCGCTCCTCACTTTATCTTCTTTATCCCCGTAACCACTTCCCATTGTCTGATTTTACGTATATCTTAATATCTGAGAGAGGAACTTAGGTCACATTCAGCACCTGGAAATCCAACATACACACTTACAAATTTATCTTTATCTCAAATACTATATAATTACAAATATGTTCTTGAGTCCTTCGGTATTCACACTGATTGCTCTGATCTTGAACTACCTTATATCTACTGGATTCCCAAAATGCACAAAAATCCTTACAAGCACCGCTTCATCGCCGGTTCCTCCAGGTGCTCCACAAAATCTCTTTCCATTTTGCTTACGAAATTATTAAGTCGCATCAAGCAAGGTCTTCAAACATAATGCGAGACAACTCATTCCAGAAATGGAATCAATCATATGTGGATCCTTAAAAAGGAACTTTTGGAAAATTTAAAAGCGACCAATTTCAATCACATTACCAGGATAAAGTCTTTTGACTTCTCCACGCTTCACTCTACAATTCCACACCAAAAGTTCAAAAACAGACTAGCCAATCTTATTCGCAACACCTTTCTTTCAAAAAATGGTAATAGAAGATACAAATACCTAGTAATTGGGCAGGAGAATTCTTATTTCGTGAAGGAACACTCCGATTCAAACAAAAAGTATACCGAAGACAATTTCAGAACCCACAGCAAGTTGCAGCACCCACAGCAAAACCCCAAAACACCCAATGCAAAAACACAAAAGTAGACAAGCACAAAAAGAGATGCATAAGGGACAGGGAACGTCAACACACAACACAGAAACATCAAACACAAAGGACTCATATAAACCAACGAGAGCAATGGGCAACCGGTGCCGATTTAGGACGGCCATCTGCCACCGAAATAGCAGAAGGTGTGGTTATCCTGGATTATGTGCGCACACCCTCCCACTTTTATGATTACCCGGAGGTCTCGAAGAAACAACCTCCTCACTGCCAGGTGACCATACGCATACAAAACGCAGGGACTCAATCAACACAGATGAATATGTAAATGGATATCAAATGAGGGCATACGTAATACAGTCCGTGTTCTGCCGGCTGTAGCGAGCTCATGTATGTTATCTCCCGAGGAGTCCGACTGACATTCAGAGAGGACAGGTGGTCGGGTCCCTGTCTTCTCTAAAGAGGTTTGGACAGGGTCCGCCATGGAGTCCCGTCGTCACAATCAGTCAGAGTACAAGTTTTAAGAATGCGCTGGTGCAAGACCGTAGATTGGCCAAGTACCAAGCTTAATGTCCGTCTGGTGACATTAGGATCATATCCACGGTATAAAAGGCGTTTGATGATTCTGACGCATTTTCGATAGTGAAGTTGTCCATCTTTGATCCCTTTATCTTGTTAATTATGTCACCATAAAATGCAGGTTGTGAAATATCCAAAGTTCAAAATATCTGTTGCCTGTATTGGTCCGATTTCAGAAGAAGTTGACAATAATTTTTTTTAAATTTCCAGAAAGTCTTTACTAGTTTGTGAAAGCGAAAACCTTGTCCCATAAGTTTCTTGTAAATTTGTAAATTTCTACTATGAAAATCCAAAACATCAGTACATGCTCTAGCATACTGGATGAGCTGTGAAATATAGATACCACAGGACGGTAATCTAGAAACATCACCGTCAAGCCAGGGGAAATTTACTATGTTAAATCCAAAATCATCTCTTTTGTTATACACACTTGTATGGATCTCTCCATTAAAAACTTTGATATCTAGGTCCAAAAATGTGTTTGAAACATGTCTCTTGTTTCGAATCAATTCTTGTGGATAAATAACATTTTCATACTTTTCAAAAATAGGATTGTCGATAGTAAGAATATCAGCTACCACATAACTAACTCCCCTTTCATGAGTAGCAACATTCCGTCTTCTCCTGGTTGAGGTGTTTTTGTTTCTCAACTGTTAGGTACGCCAGGGCATGTTCGAAATATGAAGATTTCATCATTAGAGCCAGATGACTTGCAAGTAAGCTATTTGTTAAGGGTTATGTTACACAACGGCTGAAATTATCATTGAGGAAGTTATTTAGTCGCTATGGGGATGTAATAAAAGCATATGATATCCCCCTTTCCAGAATGAACAGTGACATTCTACATTGTGATTGCATGGCTGTCATCATCAACAAACAAGACCTGATATGTACATCAAAATGTACATCGAGACAATCACCGATGCAAGATGCAGCTGAAATGTGATCAGTAAATTACTCTTTGTGAAATTGCATTGAACTAAATGTCACAATGGCCACCACTTTTTATACCCTTGTTTATCACATTTTAAAGAGGTCCAACTCAAGTTTAAACATTTTCTTAAAGTTCGAGGATTGTACTTTTAAAAAAAGTAAACAGACATAAAAATCCAGTTAAGCGGATATTTTAACATTTATGCTCTTACAATTGAGCAAAATCACGCAAAATCATGACCTTTTTAGGTTTCAAGTTGGGCCTATTCAGAACAGATTTTTACCTACATTTTGAACACATTAACAAAAAGAATGGCTGATGCAAGCATTTCTTGTTTATATTTATACCATGAATTGACAAATATGGATAATGACCATATCCCTGTTTACAGCACAAAATCGATAACCCAGAAAATCAGAAACCGAAGGCATACAAAATCAGGATAAAACAGGAACCAAAGCAAACAAACAAAAACCTCCACCATATGAAAAGAAGCGAACTCCCGATATGAGAGTGGGACTAGGTACCCAGGAAGAGTAAGCATCTCCTGCTTGCATGCAACACCCGTCGCTTCAATTTGGTAGAACTGTCACATCCGGTTACTACCATTTTGGAAGATATATTGTACAGTCTTTGGTTGGATGGTTCAAATGGTCTATGACAGAAAATCATCCACCATTCTGGAAAGTGGGACATCATAGTGTATGACGAGTTCCCCATATCGACCTTAAAACTCCTCAGTGACGATGTTAGTCGGTCACAAACATATCCATGACTGAGAAGCTTATCTGAAAGACGCCTAGCTCTCAGAACAAAATCCGTTTATTTGGTACTTGCTCTGGCATAGATATAAAAAAAAGAAGATATAAGATATAAGAAAATATCAGTTGATTATAATACCTGTTACAATGAAACAAGCCTTGTGAAAACAAGCCTTGTGAAAATCCCTCATTATCAGTGTTCTCCTGATACTTGAAATTTCATACATGGTTTATATGGCAACGAAAACTGTATTTGTGAAAAGAAAGTTAATCTTCATCTCATTACATCTTATACACTTCCCATTCCAAAAAATCTCCAAAATTGGTGACATGTTATTTCCGTGTGATATGTTCATTTTCTTTTGGCCCATACAGAAAATTTGCATTAATTTCAAAGTGTTTTTCAGACACAGCCAAATTTATTTTAGTAGCGACCTCTATCTTGATTTTATTTTTGATTTTTGTGTATCTACGTAGCAAAGGGTGTGCGGCTCCAAATTTCCTGTTTGGGTAGTTCTACGCTGCAACGGCAAAGAGTTTATTTTTAGTATATTGCTGATAGAAACAAGGCCAATTTTCATCTCATTTGTGCTCTATTTAATAAATTATCATTGCTTTTAATTTGAAATCGAAGTCCGGATTTCGCCGAGTATTCGCCGAGTACGGTTTGGATGTTACATAGAGACATAGGTTTTGGTACTGATGTCTTTTCGTACCGAGTTCTTTCGTACTTATTGTTCGGAAAACCCATGCCTTCCCTCAAAACCTCGAAGAATGGATAGATGAAACGCTAGATCTTCATGATGTCGGGAGAGAAATTCACACTTCCTTCAACGCTTTTACCTTTTTACCTTTTGATGATTGAAATAATGTTTCAATATTCATTCAATATTTATATTCTTCATGCTTGAAATTATCCGCAAATTCTTAAACGGGCTTAAAGTTTGAAATACAATAGAAAAAAGATCTACATGATTTAATCGTTTACAACTGATTACTGCTTCAGTGTTGCAAAGTTTGTATCGTAGAACGAAAATAAAAAATCCCTTAGAACATGAAGAAAAAAAGAATTTGGATCAAATCTGACTCGTTACTTTCTTCAAGAAAATTTCATACCAATTTTGATTTACCAGACACGTGTTTTTGGGATTGTTTAAATTAAAAGGATTTAAAGAATGAAGAAAAGTCCTCCGTAGAAAAGATTATATAAAAAAAATAAAATAAACACTCAATATCAACTAATTTTCGGCAACTAGGCCTTTTTTAAGTGGAAAACTGGAATATAAAAGATCTCATCTAGAACTACTTCCGGGTTGAATCCCTAAGAGGACCAACCCTAGACATGAGGGGTACATTTGCATGCCAAGATTTCTGGTTTCTGGTAATTTTTAGAATTTATTTTAGAAAAAGCTTGATGGAAATGCAATGTAGTAATAGCTGAAATATAACGAATTACCACCGAAACAACGGCAAATACCATCTGCAACTTTCATCATAACGTCGAACTCTTTTCGCTTCGCGTTATGTCATCCTTATCTGTCTTTTTGATTCGGCTTGGCTGGTTGCTATGTAGATTTCTAGTCTAACTTCGTTATTTCCAAGCTATTTCTTTATTTATACATCACAATTGTTATTTCAGAAAATTAGATTAAAATCTGAACTCAATATGAGCTTCAATCTTGCGTTTAAAATTACATTCAGGCATTGCTGTTCAATACTTGTTACCAAGAAAGACGTTGTTTTTTGGGGGAAACTCGTTCAATATTACAAAACGTAGATTGTTTCCATTGGTTTGACGTAAATGTAAAAACAATGAAATTTCCCACTAACATTCTGCGTATTAAAAATTGACCGCTGAATGCAAGGACATATTGATACGGCCTATATCTTGAAGTTGAAAATATCTCTACGTAATTTCCATGACTACTGGTAAAAAAAGCCAAGCATAAAATGAACAAATTATGATGTCACATATAACAATCAACAATGCGTAAACCTCCAAAACCGCGTTACGTAAAACCACTAAAATATTAACCGCTATCGAATGTAAAGAAGAGTATGCTGTATTGATAAAAATAATAATGATATTAACACCAAACGAATTTCAGGAGGTTGGAGACTGGTCTGTCTCACACCTCGGTCCTCTCTTATTACAATAGAATTGACAAATATGGATATTGACCATATCCCTGTTTAGAGCACACAATCGATAATTCAGAAAATCAGAATCCGAAGGCATACAAAATCAGGATAAAACAGGAACCAAAGCAAGGTAGGGCGACGGTTAATTAGCCGAGTCCCACAAGACCGCCCCTCTTCTGATAAGTCGAAGGCCTTTCATGGGAATCGTACACACGATTTTATTGGTCAAAGGATTTATCGCGTTTGCGGTAGCTTCGTGAACTATGGGGAATGTTCGTAACCCATAGTAAATCAAGAAACTACTAGCGCGATAAATCCCTGTGGATATTACAAGTAAAATCAAATAATTTTGTTTTAAGCTAATGTAACGATCGTAAATTTGTGACTGAAGTATGTACTATAGTATGTTATTATATGTATACAGGTGAGTGTTTTATTGTTTTGAGATTTTCCCGGTTTGTTGACATGTTGAATTTTGAGTTAATATCGACAGATTTTATGTTATTTGAAAAATGCATTCTATGATAACAATTTACGGTCTCAATATAATTATAGCATACCATTAATTATGTTATCTCAACAATAGTTGTGCCATATATGCCGGTTTTCGTTCTGCCGGGAACATTTTCAACTTCGATGTCCGCCATATTTTTTCTTCGGTGACGTAGAGGCTCTATTGTCGCAAGTTTATTGTAAATCTAAAATAGTATTAAATGTAATAATATCAAGTTATTCAATAGTAGATAAAGGATAGGCATAGTTGTTACAATTATGTGTCCCCCCCAACGGTGAGGAGACATATTGGTTTTGCCTTCGTTGTCCGTCCGTCAGTCCGTCTGTCCGTCTGTCACAAATCGTGTCCGGGCTATATTCCTGAACCTATTGTTCGATCACTTACATATTTTAGTACGTTGTTGCTTATGACCCGAAGGTTTCACATCACCTTGACCCAAGGTCATGTGACCAAGGTCAAGGTCACCTAATGCATTTTTAATGAAATTATGAATACATTCCTGTCCGGGCTATATCTCTGGAACCGTTTATCGGATCACTTTCATATTTTAGTATGTTGTTGCTTATGACCCAAAGGTTTCACATCACCTTGATCCAAGGTCATGAGACCAAGGTCAATGTCACTTAGTGCACTTTTAATGAAATTATGAATGCATTCCTGTCCGGGCTATATCTCTTGAAGCGTTTGCCGGATCATTTTCACATTTTAGTATGTTTTTGCGTATGACCCGAAGGTTTCACATCAACTTAACCAAAGGTCATGTGACCAAGGTCATGGTAACGTAGTATATTTTTACACTGTTTGTACATGATATCCTGTTGGGGCTGTATCTTTTTTTTTTAACTATTTATCAGATCACTGTCATATTTTAGTATGGTGTTGCTTATCATCTAAAGGTTTAACATCATGTTGACTTAAGGTCATGTGACCAAGGTGTTATGGGTCAGAATACCCCAAAACGCCTGCAAAAAATCAGACAAAGACAGAATATAAATTTACAAGTTTAATTATGTACAAAATATATATATTTAAAATGATTACAACTTACAATACAATGTCCGGATCAAAGTGTCCGTTACGGTCCACAAAGTTTATCGAATGTATGGTTTCCGGTAATCACAAACGTTCTCGAAAGATCAGTGTCCAAACGTTGTTAAATGGATTAAAGTCTCAACAAATAAAGTGTCCCAGTATATCAGAATAGATGAATGAATCGTGTCTACGAATGTGTACGAATGCCCCTTTATCACAGTTCCTCAGAGGTATTTATACTTAATAACAGTGAATTTACCAGAAGCTTCTAGAACAATGACTCATTACACACAATTAACAATAGAGTAAATTCTAGAAATCACAGTCATGTGATGATAATGATGTAACAAAGAACATACTGGAATATTCTCTATTGAAATAAACATGACATAGTAAAATCTAGAAAGAACCATTATGAAATCATAATACAACATGACTAAGTACATGTGTACCTACACATAAAGTAAAACTAAAATAACACATGACCCACAACAAAGGTCAAGGTCAATTAGTATATTTTAAATAAAATTTTATTTGTTACGTGTATTATGTCCAGGCTTAATCTTTTGAACCTTGATTGGATCACTTCATATTTTAGTATGATGGTGCTGATGACCCAAGGATTTACATCACCTTGATCCAAGGTCATATGACTAAGGTCAAGGTCAAGTCTTACATTTTTTAATGAAATTGTAAATGCTATTGAATCTGGGCTAAATCTGTGGAATCGTACACTGGGTCACTCTGATACTTTATTATGCTGTTGCTCAGGATTGGAGGGTTTCTTATCATCTTGACCCAAGGTGATGTGCCCAAGGTCAAGATCATCTAGTAATCCAGAACCCTTCTTACAATTGTTTTCATATTTTAGTATGTTGTTTCTCAGGACTATAGTTTCTTATCACATTGTCCCAAGGTCACATGGTTAAGGTCACTTCTTACTTTCGTAATGAAATTCTATATGCTAATCATATCCAGACTGAAATTGTCTATGCTTATCATGTTTAGGCTTTATATTTTGAGCCATGTATCCAATCACTTATTCAATTTTTTGTAGCCCATGATCCATACAATGTAGGTTTCAGATCACATATATCCAAGGTCAATTTCACTACGTATGCTTATAATGAAATGGTATATGCTAATCATGTTTGGGCTTTACCTCAAACAATATAATGAATCACTTTCATGTTTTATGATGCTGCTCATGACTCAAAGGTTTCACATCATCTTGACCTAAGGTCAAAGTAACTTAGAGGGAGGGGGAGACAACTGCTTTTTTCTGAAAAACATTTTGTTTTAATTCTAATCATTTAGTTAATAAGTTGCTAGGTAGGGCGAGGGTTAATTAACCGAGTCCCACAAGACCGCCTCCTCTTCTGATTGGTCGAATTCCTTTCATGGGAACCTTACACACGGTTTTATTGGTGCACTTGAGGGACAAAAGTCAACGGTTCCATAAAAAATACTATATGTAAACATTGAAGTACGCATGATTTCAAGATACCGAGAGGCTGTACTGCCGTCAGAGAATTCAAGTTTGATGTATGTAAGTGTTTGGTTAATACTCGTGGTTTAAAGAATCGATTACTCGGCTGCATTCTGATGATTCTTTTCACTTTTAATCATATTTTAACTATATCAGTGTAGGTTTAGGAATGTGTGTTAGAGAATAACTGTGATCAATAACTGATTATCTGTGATTTATTTCTCTATTAACATAATAAATTATTGAACTGTTATACACTCTAGTTTGTCACTTTTTGGTAAAAAGTGTCTAGCATCCCCTTTAGCCAGAAGTAACAGATATCATATCCAGTGACTATCCGCTGAGCGTTACATTTACTCATAAAAGAATCATATTAGTTAAAGAGCAGGAGGAAAACCTCCAAGGTCAAATAGACAAAGTACGTAAGGGTGAGTGAGCGTGCGTGACTGAGTGTGTGAGGGCTATGACTATTAGTATTGGCAAATATACACTTTTTCAGAGGGTCAATTTTTTTTCATTTTATACATGTATATACCGTGCTTTAATTTCAAAATTTAGCGTTGTATCTAACACCCTTATAAGTTCATTGTTGGGTTATTTTCGTAGTATGTCGTCCATTTGACCCAGGGGGTTTCCTGCTCTTTGTCTAATACATGATCACTGACGAGGGTTAAGTACCCGAAACTTGCATGTCTGATCTATGATGCAAATGAATCTGTTCGTAAATAATGCTATTGAATTTGAAGACGTTTAACACATGATACTTATCAATTTTTGTGAGTAGATATCAGTATTGACGCCAATGCTAAACGTCTTCAAATCCAATAGCATCATTTAATGCTAGCTTATTACAAAACAATTTAATTTTTACATATAAATATCACTACCATTATATAATACATCAAAGAAGTACCTAACAGTTATTCAGACTCAAAGTCGAGAAGGCAAGGCATTTATATAACATTACCCTTAATACATATATTAAGTCGATTGGCGACGTTCCCATGTTTGTATTTTTCGAGCACATCACACTTCTGTACAAATATAGCTCCCCCTTTTTCAATCTAATTAAGTGTCGTTTTGTAATTCATGTCTCTCTATACTTCATAAGGGGTCCATTTTGTCTAAACGTCTGTTTACCGATATTTGTTTGAATCTCCTCCTCCTGTTTTAATGCATTTTCGACCAATCTCCATTTTCCGCGACCCCGCCTCTTTATTCACATTGCCTTTAATTTTTCCTCTACTTTTTTATCTACGTCTCTTTCATCGTTTGGTTTTGTTTTATTTTCATTTATTCGTACGAAGTTTACCGACTTGATTTATTTATTTATTTATTTATTTATTTATTTATTTATTTATTTATTTATTCACCATACGACTAGTTCATCGTGTATTTGGATGTAGTCAAGGTTTTGTGATCATAGTCCATATATATCTCTTGAAACTTTGATTATTTTTAACAGTACTGCATAACAAAATCTTTATTTTACTTCTTTACGTTCGATGACGGTTAATAGTTTTAGTGCTTTTACGTAACGTCGTTTTTGCAATTTACACATTGTTGATTGTTATATGTGACGTCATACCTGGTTAATTTTACGCAAGGCTTTGTTTACCAGCAGTTATGGATATTGCGTAGAGACTTTTTATATTGGAGTTTTCCACTTGGTAAAGGCCGAGAGGCCGAAAAATTGTTGATATTGATTGATTATTTTTATAGGATTTAAATGTCAATGTCTTTCTTTATGCCTTTAGTTATTGATTTATTTCATATAAAATAATGTCTTTTGGAATGTGATTATACTGTGATAACCTACAATGGGTCCAGGAATTATGAGAAACATAATTTCTGGATCAATTGTAGGTTATCATAGTATAATCACATTCCAAAATACAGTTATTATCTATATTTACATTCCAGTTTTTCACACTTAAATGGCGTTTAGATACATTTAAAACGCCGTGCTCTGTTACTACGTACCGTCATAGTTCAAATCAAACCAAGTTACTATGACGTCATAGTTCAATTTACGCCACCGCAGTTATACTCCTATAATCACTTAGTAAATTCTATGCAAATGATTAGGCATATGTAAATATTACGTGTCAATTATTATCTATGACTCTCTGCACAAAATATATTCATAAACTTTAAAGACATAAACGGGTAATACTTTGCCTCCCACATTGAAGAGTTCTTAAGTGGAGGGATATACAAATATTTAACACATTATGAATGTAATACTTGATAGCTCAGTCGGTAAATCGCACACTGTCGATACCTCGTATTTTTCTCGCTTATTCGCTTATACCAACATAATCAATTGACTATAAAATATTGAATATTTTCATTTTACCATTTTTTAAAGCTCACCTGAGCAAAGCTCAAGTGTGCTATTGTCATAGCGCGCCGTCCATTATCAGTCCGGCGAGCTTTTGTCATAGCACATCATCCGTCGTATGTCCGGCGTGAACTTTTTTCAATTTTTGACTTCTTCTATGCAACCGCTGCACAAAATTTTACGAAACCTTCTTCGAGACCTCTAGGAAATTGGAATTGTGCACACGTAATCCAGGATAACCTCACCATTTGCTACTTGCGTGACAAATGGCCGTCCAAAGTCGGCACCGGTTGCCGATTGGTCTCGTCGGTTTATGTGTAGTATTTTGTGTTTGATGTTTTCATGTCGTGTGTCTCTTTTCCGTCACGTGCTGTACTCGTCTTTTGTGTTTTTGCATCGAGTGTTTTTGGTGTTTTGCTGTCGATGCTGCAACGGGGTCTTGTTGGAGATATCCTCCCTTCTCTTACTGGAGGCAAGTACACAAGGTCCTCTACCAAGTCTGTATTTTTCGTGCCGATTTGTCAACAAATATGGCCGCCGAGGACTCTGATTGGCTGACACATTTTCGACTTCTCCTCTTCAGCCGCTGCACACAATTTCATGAAACCGTACAGGAAGCAAGCACTCAAGGTCATCTACCAACTTTGTATTTTTCGTGTCTATCGGTCTACAAATATGGCCGTCGAGCTCTCTGACTGGCTTACACATTTTCGACATCTTCCCTGCAACTGCTGCACAGATTTCAAGAAACCTTACAGGAATCAAGCAGTCAACGTCCTCTACCAAATGTACATTTTTCGTGCCGATCGGTCAACAAATATGGCCGCCGAGTGCTCTTATTGGCTGACGCATCTTCGACTTCTCCTCTGCAATCGCTACGAAGAATTTGACGAAACCTTAAAGGAAGCAAATACTCAAGGGAATTCACCACAGTGTCCCTTTTCATTCTTTTATCTGCAACTCAGGTGAGCGATGTGACCCCCTTGGGCCTCTTGTTTAGTGACAATATCCAGAGGTTCATATCCTTTACTAACTTCAGTTACCCAGGTATGACCTTAACTACCGATTAGCAATCCGACAATACCGCCTTTAGCAAATTATGATTTATGATATCAAAAAGGATAACGTATTATATATACCTTAGAATTCGGAATTTCACCTTGTTATATGACCGCAGCAGTATTATTTGTTGTCTCCAAAATATAAATAAATTGAGAACATTTACATTTCAGACTCTGTACTGAATCCGAAGAAAACAATACAGCGAGTGACTTCGTAGTGTTTCAGCCTGACGCAAACTACGGTATTGGTGGAAGCCTTGCATATAAGATGGGCAGCGAGGAAATCTATCATCGTGAACGCATTCAAATGCTTAATAGACAGAAAATAGAAAACATAAAACTATCTCTGTCGAAATACCAGGAAAGATCACTTTCATTAGAGCATATAGCAAGAGACATATTCAAAAATTTTGAATCAGGCAAAATGTTTGAATGCTTGATACCTGATAAACAAGCTATGATTTCTTTCGTAGAGAACGTAGGGCGAGATATTTCCTGTTTTCCCCCATCTTTTTACTTGACGAAAATAGGATGCGAATTGCCGAGTAGCATAGAGTTACATCTGCCAACCAACGCTTTCCTGATAACGGAAGACATTTTTGAGAGAAAATCAGTTGATCTTGTTGAAATGGAAGGTGTGTTCACTGTACTGCAGAGGTCCGCATTGCATTTAGAGAAAAAACGGTTTCATCATGCAAGTGAATATGATCAATTTTTGAAATCGTTTCAAATGGTAGGCATTGATGCCTTTTCAGAAATAAATACTTTCCAAAAAGCTAACCAGGATCACAAACATTTGCCAGATAAGAATAATCAAAATTATGAAATGTCTTGTCTGTACTTTGAAACCGCTACGTGGTCCCCAAAATGTGAAACTTCACAAGTAAAAAGTGGAGCTCTACAGAAACTCAAGGAAATTGATAAATATCTTACAAATGGTTTTGTCTGTAAAGCTTTTCAATTGACATCAAATTTTTTCAATCATTTTGGTAGTCATTTCTATGTTGGTGAGGTTGTTTACGGGGGTGCTTTACATTCAGGTGATCACTCAAAAACCAATCTTGAATTATATACAAATGAATCAGAACACCAGATTCTCCAACGATTACTTACCATATCTATTCCTATGGATACATCCAGATCAAGCAAAAAATCAAAATCTTCCGAAAACTCTAAGGCATTTGATAAATCGATAGAGTCTTTTTTATTTGAAACTGCAGGCTCTCGTAAAATATCGCTTCCTTTTTGGCAGATGGTTGTTTCCGAAAACCCAAAATCGTGGGAAAATATTCGATCTGGTAGCTTGAATTCCTCTGACTACAAGTCAATCTGGAACCTTGTCATAGAACAGGACAATTCCTTCATGAACGCGCAGGAACTGTCGCAGTTTCTCTCGATATGCTGGGAGAAATTGAATTCTATTGATCAGGATGCTGTGTTGGTATTTTGTAGAGAAAAGGATTTAGTGCCCAGGATATTGACATTTGTTAAAGAGAATGCTTCTTCTGGTGATATTTCACAGATTCTAACAAATCTTCTGATTGAAGCTACAAACATGTCCAAAGAAGGATTATCAGAGGTGAGGAAGGAATTTGAGAAACAGAATACCTTCCATGTCCTGATGGATAACGCAATAAAACACCCTGACCGAGATGAAACAGTAGTCTATGTTCTTGTTCTTGAACTTATCTACGTGCTTGAAGGTTCCGGATTTGCCCCAGGTGGGAAATTGATTCATTTTGTAATCTCTGCACTACAAAGAATTGCGGAAGAAAACAATACAAGGGCATTTGAATCTTTGAATGAAGTAAAAACGGCACTAGATGAAGTAGTTGAAAATCCATTGATGACCATTCGTCGTGATAAGCCATGGAAAGACTTAAAAATTAGAGATGAAGTCCATGATATGCTTGCCTATGTTCAGTGCGAGTCTGTTGTTAGGAAGTCAATTTTCGCCTTGAGAACAAAAAATACCTGTTTACAGTGGCTTCTTTTTTTAAGACTACTCTTAACAGAGTCATACAACTTTGACATGTGTTCTTTCGAGAGACCTTTTGGAAGGAAAACGATGAGAATATTCATTCAAGCTTTAGGTGCAACAGAAATGCATTTAGAAGAATTAAGATCAGAAATTCCTAGAGTTGATAACAAAAATATGGAACGACGTTTGCAAGCTTTTGTAATGTATGAATTGTTCGAAGCTATCGATCAAAGGGTTCGTAAGGGGTGTTTACAACACAAGACATATACCCCTATTAGATCATTATTGAGTTTTCCGCTGGGACTACATCCTTTCTTGCGGAAACTGGCTTTTGATACAGACCAATCCTTATCAGACATGAAAAGAGAATTTCATAATCTGATGGAAAAACGGAGTTGGGACGTGAAACTTGACATGAGAAATACTGTTTCGTGGGAACATTTTGAAAGGAAACCTCACACCTTTTTTGAGACTGATCAGAAAGAATCTAGCAAAGATGATGATGATGTTACTGTGCATACATGCGGACAAATGAAATTCATGCAATTATTACAATTGATGAATCTATTAGAGAAATATCCTGGTAAGATTTCTTTACAAGACGTCCATGCAATTGATAAAGTTTCCCCAAACAAGTGTACGAATATAGCTGATTTACCCTGGGTTATACTCAGAAAAATCATATCCGTCGATTCTTCTTTTCGAGATGAAGTCTTGGAAGAATTGTTCGAAAAAATGCAGGATGACAGTGAAGTTATCCCAAAATCAGATGATGAAAAGGACAACAAGGGCACAATTGATGAGGAAAGGATATCTCTTTTCTCACTCCATCCTTCTGATGTATTTTTCACGATTTTTCTATGTTGTGATATGTTTCTTCAGAAGACAATCATGACAAAACTTTCTTTTTGCCAGTTTGCTGTTCCTTTCGTCTACCCTCGAATTTACGATGATTCCTTAATGATGTCACTTTGGTCTTTACGAGACATATACATAGATGATGTACAGTCGCTGCCAACCTCCTCTACGAAAAGGGTATCATTCATTCGATTGGGGGAAGTAAATGAACAATCCAAGTCTAAACTAATTGACGAGTTCTTGAGAGATCAAAACGAAGAGCATTCCACTTTTTATCATCATGATTGTCCTCTTGGCGAGAATTTAAGACTCGTTTCGAACGGAATAATTGAGATGTCCTGGTTCATTCCCTCTATAGATGACAAAAAATGGGCTGTATCAAAAGAAGGAGCTGGAGAAAATAAGTCATTGACAGAACCAACTCTCGTTTTCAACCTCAGAGGCGATGGAGCACTACATGTTAGACAAGTTCAGATTTTATCAGAGGTGACAGATATCATGGTTGTGCTAGCAGAAGTTGAATCAATGGATGATGAAAAAAATTGTGACATGCTTAGAGAGATTCACAGGAATACATTTATCATTCTGTTGGTTTCAAGTAAAATAAAAGATAACAAGACGAGAGATAAGATAGCTAATACGTATAGAGAAAGTCTCAAAACAGACGAAGAAAAGACGTCTGTCTTGTTTCTGTTCGATAATAAAAAGAAGAAGAATGCTAGTAAGAGGAGAACAATGCTGCGCTCAGAGGTTCAGAGTATGATGAAAAAAGTTAAGCCACCCAAACCATTGGAACAGATATGCAGCAAACTGAAACTGAAGATCAATATAGATGAAATGGTCCTCGACTGTCAGAAAGGGAAAGAATTTGCAGATTCTCTCTTCAAAACAGTAATCAAGGATGAAGAGTCAATTGAGCCCAGAAAGGAAATTCTTCCACTTCAGGGTGATGATTTGTGGGTAAAATGGAGTCATCTGCTGAAAGAGAAAAGCCGTATCAAAACAAATGTAGAAGGAAAAACTACCGATGAACCTGAATATCGAGAAATGGAATCAATAAGATTAAAACAGATTGAAACCTGCCATCCATTCATGGCTCGTTTTATTGAAGTCATATTTACTTTACGAAAGAATAAAAGAACACTGTTATTTTTCCTCGATTGGACGAAACACATCCTGGAGATGTTATCAAAATTAAAACTACCATCACTAGAAAAGAGTTTTTCCGAGGCGTTTGAGAAGTACGAAAAAAGTCGATCAGAGAGCGACAAATCAAACGTACAAAAGAAAAAGCGTGAATTAAGAGATGCATTATTTGGCATTGAACATATCTTCCTTGAATTAAGTCAGATATATGAATCATTTATCCGACAGGGAGAAAAGAAAGACACATTCATCGCAGAAAAAACGATGATTATTTTGACAGCAATACCGCATATTGTATCTGATCTTTTCTTAAGTGGACAAATTTTGCAGATTTTGGACGGAGAAGCTTCAAATGTGCCACTTACATGGCTGCAGTCTGTATTCGATTGTATAAGATTAAGAAAAGGGAATGTAAAATTTACTTCAGTCTCAATTCTTGGAATACAAAGCTCAGGAAAATCAACATTGCTGAACTCAATGTTCGGCATACAGTTCAATGTAAGTGCAGGTCGATGCACGCGAGGAGTTTACACACAACTAATCCCCGTTCGTTCAAAAAGTACTTTGAAGTCTGATTATCTGATGGTCATTGACACAGAGGGACTAAGAGCTCCAGAACTATCAGATTATAGTTTCAACCATGACAATGAACTAGCAACATTTGCCATTGGATTTGGAGATTTTGCCCTCATTAATATCAAAGGTGAAACAATATCAGATATGAAGGACGTTTTGGAAATTGTTGTTCATGGTCTCCTTCGCCTGAAGCAAGCAAACCAAAGTCTTCAATTCAATCAGTCATGCACATTTATCCATCAAAATGTATCAGCGAAAGACGCTAAAGACAAAATGCTTCAGGGACATCAAGAGACCCTAAAAACTCTTGACGATATAACGAAGGAGATTGCTGAGAGTGAAGGCATTCAAGGAGTTAATGCATTTAAAGATGTCCTTGAATTTCATCCTCATTCATCAATCAAATACGTACCTGATCTTTGGCACGGTAGCCCTCCGATGGCGCCGACAAGCACAAAATACAGTTCGAAAGTACAAGAGATTGTTGATTTAATAAAACTCAAAATGACTGAAACAAGGAATATTCACTCTGTTTTGGACACTTCCACTCGCTTACATGATTTGTGGAAGGGTATTTTAAAAGAGGACTTTGTATTTAGCTTTAGAAACTCATTGGAAGTCAAAGCGTATAATTCACTTGATATTGAATTCAAAAAGTTGGGATGGGAAATGGAGGTCGCAAAACAAGAATGGATTGATACAAATGTCGTCAAGGGTTTAAATGATTTACAAAGAAAAGAAGACCTTCCAAAACTTATTAGTGATCTTAGAATACAATTTTTATTTCAGATGGACAAAATATCCCAAGAAACAAAAGAAAAGGTATCTAAGTTTATCAATGAAGCTGACTCAAGAGAGCAAATGATTCATTGGAAAGAACGTGTTATAAAACGTGTCGATACACTGAGAGAGGAACTAGAGATTGATTATGATAAACGTGTGCAGGAAAAGTCAAATATATGTATCGTGAATTTTAGCGAAAAATCAATCCTTTCTGTGAATGAGAAAATAATCAATGAAAAGGCACAAGACCTCGCAAAAACATTACAGAGAAAGCAACTGTCAGAGGATAAGTTGCGAGAATATTTTGAAGATATGTTTGAAGCAAGGATGCAGGAAATCGAAAAAGAAAATCCATCCCTGCCAAAAGAAGCAGAACAAAATATTGAAGTGGGAATGAGACAAGATATCACAACTGTCTTGCGACATTCATATAGCAACTATTCAGAAAAAATAAGATCCCAACTCCAAAAGAGGCCATTAACAGGGGAAGAAGAATATACAACTCTTGCAGATATTTTTTCAAATACGACACAAACTCAAACTTCGAGTCCATGGCATTTGTCATGGTCATGGCCATTTAGTGATAAAAAAAAGAAAGTTTGGAAGACAAATGTTGCACATATACTAAACGACATTGAATTTCGAATTAACAGAGAGAGAGCTACCAGGTTTCGTCTTAGTAAAACAGAATTTTCGATTATTCTAAAGCATGCACAAGATTTGATTTCAACTTCCAATCAACGAAAACATGATTTGAATATCAATATAAATGTAGAAATAGATATAGCAGTTTTAGTATCCCGCAGATGCTACCATGTGTTTGTTCGTCATAACAAAGAAGTCTTACAACAGAATAGCTTGCGAAATAAACTTGGAAAAATTAAGGAAAAAACATTCAAGAGGTTTACAAACACTGTTCGTCAAAAGCACAAAGATTTGACTGCAGCTGATTTACTGAGCGATGATCTAGCGGAGATTATATGGAATAAGATGGTTCAAGAATCAAAAATGCAGCTGAAAACTTGGATTTTAAGAAGGTACAACTTCTCCAAGTTCAATCTCATGAAAGACCTTTTGACAAAGTTAGTTGAAAAATCGTATTTTGAGTCGTTTGTGGAGTTTATCAAGTTTCCGGCTTCCTACGTCTTACGATTTATCATTACAGAAGCGCAACAAGACTTTCTTGAGCGAAAAGGCGATTCTTCTTCATGTAAATTTAAAGATTGGGCGTATTCCTTTGTAAGTGAGAAGATCGATTACATTATTACTACACTTGACTCTTATTGTAAGATCTCTGAGAATGAGTCTCCTGATACATGGCTCTCAGAATTCGCTGAGGCACTCTCTGAGGCAAAGTTTGATCTGAGTAACGATCCGCTTTTGCAGCTCAAAGATTTTGCGATTACGGATTTTGTTCAATTTAAAAAAAGTGTTACAGAACATTTGTACGCTAAACAAAATCTGCTTTATGAGAAAATCTCTAGCTTTGATCTCAGTGATATGGAAGAGATAGACGATTCTCCTTTCGAGAAAGCTTTTTCCGTGCTATGGGGATGCACGGAAAAATGTCCCTTGTGTGCCGAGCCATGCAGCAGAGAGACAAAACATGAAGGTGATATAAAACATCGATGTGTTCAACACAGACCAGGTGGTATTTTTGGTGTGTATTGGACGCATAACGACACGTTAGTCGAGAGAAACTGCAATTTTCACTTAGGATCTAATGGAAGAATGGTATGTTGCGGTAAGAGAAGCTGGTGCAGAACATGCCCAAAAGAGACAGATTGTGAAGAGGTTCATTTTCTCCACAATTACAACAAATACATCCCAGACTGGGATATTCAACCCCAAGCAGATACAGAAGGTTCAAAATTCTGGAACTGGTTTATGTGCAAATACTCCAAAGAGCTTGCAGAACACTTTGATCATAAAGAGGCAGGCATACCATCGTCATGGAGGGACATAGCAGAAGACGATGCTCTAAAAAGTTTAAATGAAACATACCAGACAAAATTATAAAGGTTTTTGTAAACAAGTTGAACCCGTCTTTCCATTATCACCGCGTGGGATCGAAACGTATGGTGTTGTGATTCCTTACATAGTTTTTTGGTATTTTTTTTTTATTTTCTAAACTAAACTTTACAAAACTGATGAGCCGTTGCAGCAGGGCGATGCCAAATAATTCCATCCATATGGTCCAGGTATATGAAAACTTCATAGTTTTTGCTAACACTTCAATAGTTTGTCGACGACAGAAAATCATGCCCTTTGACGAACTCTTGAAGTGTTTGCAAAAACTACAGACTTTTCATGTATATCAACGATATGGATTTACTTATTAGGCATTACCCTACTGCAACGTCTCATCAATTTTCTGCAGTATGTTTTGCGCATTCGTCAGGTGAACTGCGCAATGCTCAGCATAGGTCGGTTCATTAACATCGACACCTTACTAAGATATATCAGTTCATGATGAAAATTAAGAGGATTTGAAATTACTTTGTTTATATTTTTGACGCATTTTTATAATTTCTAGGAGAGGCGGTCTCTAAGTTGTTATAACTTATCCTTTACTGTAATGAGCAATAAATATGTTCAAACTAAACTAACATACCTTACATATGTATACAGCTGTCTATGAATTTAGTTATCAAAAAAGAGAATATAATCTTTGTGTTCATAAATAAGTGTACATTCCTATATATATTTTCATTAGAATTGTAAATCGTTTCAAAATTATGTTTTAAACATAAACAGATCTTTTTCTCTGAATGAAAGATTTTGACCTTTATCATCGGTAGTTTATCATGGGAAATATATTGATAGGTTATTCAATCTTGAATTAAGATCAGAGGCGTTTCCTCATATGTTCGTATATACATCATTTCATAACCTAACTTGGATAAAAAAAAATACAATGAAAATGACCTTCCTTTTATCGCCCAAAACTTGATTTTTGTACATAGCCCTTTATTTTCGAAATTGTTTCATCTGGAATTAGTACATGTATCCATTGTTACAAAATAAATGCTTGAAGATGAATTCATAAAAAGACATAGATGAACATATAGGTTTGTGCTTCGAACTGAACCTTGATTATGGATTTGAATAATTGTTTGTGAATTGCATGTAAATATTGCATCGATTCTAGTTGTACACGTAGTGTCCAAACTTTTAAAGTACACATTTACTAAATTTGTTACCAATTTTGAATTGATATAATTTGTATTGATAAACTCTTTTTTGATATGTCAAATTTTATAACAATTACCATATTTTATCAAAATGCTAGTATCTAAATTGATAAACATACCTTTTATGTATGGATTTGTACATAGATGCATCACACTGTAAATTGACTTGTATTTACCATGTTTTATTAGAATTTGACAATATAACCAATGTTGTACATGCAGGTAACGACTTCTATCCATTCGAAAATGCACCGCATTTCGCATGGATACTTAATTTTGCATCAATGCTGTACAAATATGTTTTATTATCCCTTTTGAAATGGTTTTTGCATCTTTAAAACATTAGTTCTATGGGAATAACCTAAGGTCAGAGATATAAATTAATTTGTTTTATGTCTAAGTGTGAATTCTATCTGTAATACTCTCCAAGAGGTACCCAATTGCGAAAGAAGAATGATCTCAACATATGAATATTGGTTCCTCCAAATACGAAAAAGTAAGATATTCTCTCTTCAAGGGAAGATAATTATATTCGGTCTTTGTACAATCAGATTCTTTGTTCATGATTATAAAGACACACTCTTGTATTTAAATACATGTTATTTTTATATTATATTTTTGACGCATTTTATAATTTCTAGGAGAGGCGGTCTCTAAGTTGTTATAACTTATCCTTTACTGTAATGAGCAATAAATATGTTCAAACTAAACTAACATACCTTACATATGTATACAGCTGTCTATGAATTTACTTATCAAAAAAGAGAATATAATCTTTGTGTACATAAATAAGTGTACATTCCTATATATATTTTCATAAGAATTGTAAATCGTTTCAAAATAATGTTTTAAACATAAACAGATCTTTTTCTCTGAATGAAAGATTTTGACCTTTATCATCGGTAGTTTATCAGTGGAAATATATTGATAGGTTATTCAATCTTGAATTAAGATCAGAGGCGTTTCCTCATATGTTCGTATATACATCATTTCATAACCTCTCATACGAAAAAGTAAGAAGGATGATTATATTCGGTTTGTGTACAATCAGATTCTTTGTTCATGATTATAAAGACTCGCTCTTGTATTTAAATACATGTTATTTATTAACAAGAGTTTTTTATTTAAACTTTATTATAATTATTTTGTATAATGAAGTAGAAATATGCATATGCCGTTAAATGTATTTGGAGTTTTATACGATGTAACCGCTTTTGGACATAAAACAATATTATTATTTTAAACTAAATTTGCTTTGTCATACTGTAAAAGTCCCTTACATTGCTGTTTTTTATCATTTCTAATCCTTTTTGTGTTTTCGTATTCGCTCACACATGAAACTGTAGGTATGATTTTGATTCAACAATATTTCTGTAAAGGGAAAAGAATGCATGTAACATACAGAAATTATTAAACACGTATTGCTGAATTTGTGGGTCATTTATGAGTAGATGTCCCTATATTCACTTTCTTTTTGCAATTATATATGTACAAAGATATGTAGCTGTTAAATGCTTTTTACGTTAAAGCATAAAGAAACGTCTCGAAAGAAACATCATTAATTTGGATAATTTAACGTGAATATAGAAGCTTTTGATATTAAACAAGAAAACGCTTATGTCATATTTAGAGTTAATACGCCAAATGCTTCAAGTAATCCTTCTATGTCAACGAAAACAAGCGCTTTGCTACATTATCATAGAAATCCCTCTAAATGGCTGCTTGTGAAAGCGTTGACTCTGAACTATTTCCCAATGAAACATTATGAAACTTATATGTTGTATTTTGCATTTAAATGTCAACATGAAATATTTGTGAATTGTGAATCAAAGACATCTAGTCAAAATGAATATTTTTGATTCACAATTCACAAATATCTTATGTTGACAGCAAGTAACATTTATGAAAGTAGGAAAATGTTTACTTTTTAATAATTGGATCAATAGTAAACTGATTTATATAAATGATATTATTGATACAGATGGAAAAATCTCGGAAAATTTCATACTAAATAAACTAAGATACAAAAATAATTGGATTTCTGAATTAGCACAAATTAAAAAAGCAATTCCAAGAGACTGGCAAACCACCATACAATTAGAAAACTCTACAAAAACGCAAGTAAAAATTAATCAAAATTTACTATTGCAAAATTTAGAATTAAAAGATTAGAAACAAAAGATATTTATAAAATACTTATCAGCAGAGATTATGAGATTCCGTTAGGCTTCAGCAAATGGTTCCGAATATTCAGTGACAACAACCTAAAACAAATTTCAAAAGATACATTAAAATTCATACACTGCTATCTTATAGAAAATAAACATAAAATGGTAAGGTGGAAACTGCTTCATAATATTTTACCTAATCAAGCACTTTTGTGCCAATGGAAATTAAGCAATACAAATTATTGTAACTTCTGTAATGTTGTAGAAGATTATAACCATCTATTTCTTACCTGTGACTATATACAAGATTTATGGAACAGACTGTATCTCATCTTTGGAAAGGTACATCTTGGTAGACAAATATTCACTCTAAAAAATATGATATGGGGTTACAAAATTAACCAAAAAGAGTACCATGATATCAACTATCTGTTAACAATTATTCTCTTCACAATTCATAAAATAAATTATGTGTCAGAGCAAAAGAAGAAAACAGTCAATGCGTTTGGAATATTTAAAAATGAATTCATTACAAGTATTTTTATTTATAAAAAAATTCAGAAAAAGAAACATAGTGTACTTTACAGTATACAAGAAATCTTACAAAACATGACATAACTATTAACCTTTTAATTTGTATTAGTGTACTCAATTTTGTTAAACCGTTTGGCAAATAGTACTGGATCAACTCGACTGCCAAAATTTGTTAGTCTTCTGCTGTCAAAAATACTTTCCTTTTCTCCTTTTATCATGTTTATTATACATTAGTCCCTTTAAAAAGAAAATTCTATCTATTTCTCCAAATTATCATTGTTAAATTATGTGAAACTATTTAGATTTATTAGAATATTTTACTTTTTTCGATAGTTTTCCTCCGATAACCATGTGCGTTGATCCTTTTCAAGCGCCTGATCTACGTTGAGCGGTAAATCAAAGTTACCGTTATGTCAAAACACTATTGTGCGCATTATAGAATTTGTGAAATTGCTGACACGTCTGCGCAAAATCTTTATATGGATGAAAGAAATGAATTTGTTATTAGTATTACTTCAAAGTTGATTGTCAGTGAATGAAATGAATCCCCTTTGTTTTGTTAAGTGAAATATTGATTTTATATACATTTATATTATACGAGTCAAAAATAACCATCTTATGTACTCGTATGTATTTTCATAAACCATTTTATGAATATTCGATGTTGTATTTGTTTGGGTTCTTTTTAATGTCAATATAGGATTTCAAATTAATTTTCATTCGTACCATGTATTATTCATGAAATGAGTTGTGTGTTTTATAAAACGCTCAATGAGTTTCATAAAACATGGTATGAAATGAAAATTCATTGAGATTCATATTATCACATGATATTGCCTAAGAATGTGTATTTCTAACGTGTCTGAGACCTAAAGGCCAATCACGCTATGAACTAGGAGTTGATTGAATGCTAGGCCATGAGAAGTATAGTTTCTCATCATAATGATTTTCTGTACGAAAACATGGCAAAGAGCAAACTTTTTCAAATTTGTGTAGTACGTATCATTATGCAAGTATTTATTCAACAACAACAGTTTTAAAGATCACAACATGTCAAAGTTTAGGTGATTAGGTTCTAAACTTGACCAATGGCATTCAAATAGAGCGATATGTAACGTGTTATCATAATTGATTATGAAACTGCATAACGGGTGTATCATGTGATAAAGGTATGTATAACCCGGGGCATCTAAAGGAATTTTGTCCCACTGATGAATTTAACATATATCGCCAAAATTGCAATGCTTTAAAACATTTACAAACAAAAGAAAAGGGCTTTGATTGAAATATTTCATGAGACATAGATAGTTGAGTTTCATTTCAGAATATGAGGTATCGAGATGCACTAATTTTGCATCAATGGTACCATGTCTGATATTGAAATAATAGAAATTGATAATGATATGTTAATATTTGTAAGGTCAATGTCCTTTTTACTTCAAAGATCATTTGTTAACATCATTACCTTTGCAATGACAAATGGTGATTTATAACATTAAAATATTAAAGTCAGATGAATAATATCTTTCTTGTTACTTCCAGCTTATGTGGTACTGAATACTGAAAATGTGATTTTTTTTAAAAACAAGACTCGGAATGATTGGAGATAAATTTGTTAAATATGTAGCCTAAACTTAAATGGACTGGTCTCGGTTATTTGATCTACTTTGACACACTGCACTCAAAAGACAAAAATAAAACATTGATGGGGATTAAACATTAATTCGGCAGATGTCTGGTACACATTAATTTGGTCATGGGGTTAGTACTCATGACACAAAGATGGAAATTACAGCTACTTTAAGGGTTGTGCACACGAAATCCGGATAAATACGCCATTCACTATTATATATAGCGAGTGGTCGTCCAAAGTCATCACCAGGTGGATTTTTGTTTTCCACAATTAAAATGTATGCTTTGTTTGTCGGACTGTTCGGTGTGGATGCAATTGAGAGTCTTGTTGTCCCATTTTGTTTGAGTTTTCCATTCGGATCCCCTCGCCCTCTTTTTATAACGGCATAAAAACGCGGAAGCCAGTAGTGGACGGATTTACATCAAATTGATATAAAAGTAAACAGGCACCTTTTCAACCCTAAAATTTCTCCATTTTGATTAAGTAATATTGTGAGTAACATATTTGTCACTAAAGATCCTGTGTTAGATCTTGTATTTCATGATAGATTAAAACAAAAACTAATAGACCAGCGGAGAACTATTTATAAAATGGCGGCCACTGACGTTCAAGTCCTTTTTCGAAGAATAAGGTCGAGGCTAATTCTAAAGTAGGTTTACGTGTCTGCTGTTAATTGTTTGTAACTATATTGCAGGTGTGTTCCACTGTTGTCAGTTCACGTTTGTCAAATATTCCTTTTAGGGGTGTATATACTATGGAAAGGATTAACAAGATCCCCAACAATGTATAACAGGGAAGATGTACCAATCATATCTCAGGAATCAAAGATTCAGGGGTATATGGCGAAAGTGTATATATTTCCATAAACAAGGCATTCACGAACCCTTGATTATAGACAGGACCAGCATCTATTGCTCGGGAGAAGTGAGCGTCATCTGGCTGCAAGCAACATCCGCCGCAGATGCTGCAAGTAAAAGGGAATGATCTCAAATAGAAATGTGTCCAATCTGGTTATGTCTAAATAGGTAAAAGACGGTCAATAGGAAAGGTCGACTCAAGAATGTCCACTGAGCTAGTAGCTTATTGGTGAGCCTTTTTGTCCTCGATATGAAGTTCTCGTACTACAAACATGCTCTTGCATAGTGTATTAGTTGGGCAATGAATACGCCATAGGCAGATAAAGAGGGAACGTTGCTAAACACGACGGGGAAGTTTGTGATCTAGTGAAATTCAAATCGTCACGTCTGTCGTAAAGAGAGGTGTTCAAATGATTGTTATCACTGATCGATAGTAGTATTTCTAGGTAGGAGGCTGAAGTGTTGCTCTCAGTCGTTTCTTTGGTCTTCAGTTTACTGAGAGAGATGGCGCCAAGGTAATCATGAATGACTGGCCGATAGAGAGTACGTCATCAATGTACCGGTATCTGTACGTCCAGCTGAACTGCGATGCTAGCTTCTTTTTGTTATTTGAAAGCAGACTGCATATGAAGGAATATGTCAGGTAGGGGAGGGGTACAGTTTGTGTCCTTTGGAATTCCAACAGTTTGTTAGAATATTTGGCCTCTGACGACGACGTAAATATTGTCTATATCAAATATTCCAGCATCTTGATGATGTTGTCTTCTGTGTACCTGAGTTCTGAATCACAGCGTTCATTGATAAAATAAGTTTCTAAATGCCTTAAAACGAGGTAATTGTATCTGCGGTTGCAACTTTTGTGGACAAGTTTTTTTAATATGGAAGTCAACCTAATTTTAAGTTTTTAATGAGGTATGGTGGTGTACAGAGTGGAGAAATTGAAAAAATCAATTCTTGTAATTTGGTTGAAAGTCGGATATTTAACTAAAGATCGTCTATTAATTCTTTTGAGATTTCGAGGATTCAAATCTTCTAGAGTGTGCGATAGGACAATACTTCTGAAGATCATCCTTGAAGTGAGTGAGAATTTTCGTAAGTAGAATAGAGAGGCTATCAAGATATCACAACAATTTCAACAAGAAAAAACGCATAAACGTGCACTACTAATACAACAATAGAAACAACTAGAAAGGTTTCTTGTTGCGGTTGCAACAAGAGTGTCTTCCTCCTATACAATTTTTGGTTTGGAAATACGAAGGACGTCACATTACATGTATTTATATTACATATTTAAGTTTTCAAAAAGCAGTAACATTAAATTTTCAAACCGATAATTGTTGGTGAGCAACCATTTGATTTTGGGGGGGGGGGTTAGGAATTCTATTGCCAGCCGGTAAAATTTTTTCAGCAATTTTCTGAGCAGGCCATTTTTTTTCAGCCATTACCAGAGTCTGAGAAAAATTTTCGTCGGTTCTTCGGGCCGGATTTAAACAAATTGTCAAATGTTGTGAATGTCTGTGTAAGTTAAACTCCCCGCTGTTACAGAGTATGAGTTAATAACCGTTCCTTCAGATGTCTCTTTGCAATTAGCGAATTTCAGACAGATTGTATGATGTTTAAATAGAACCTTTTCTAGATTTTTGTGCCTATGCGTATTAGGTCTCTGGTAGATACAGCTATGTGAACAGTTTGTATTTATATTAATTAATTTTTTGACTTTAAATTGTGTGGCACGAAGGGCCAGCAAAAATTTCCATATCATGCAATGTATCCTTACTTTTGCATGGTCCGGGAAAAAAAATTGCCGGCCCTTTGGGCCGGAATATTTTTTTCAGCATTTTTCAGAGCCGGGATTTTTTTTGCAAATTCTTCCTGCCCCCTTCCCCCATAAAAAAGGCGAGCTCGTAGCTGTAGAACCAATTTTATTGAGAAGAGAAATGGTAATAACAAGTTACGTTCAATATATATATATAAATACCATGAGGTTCTCGCTGTGCAGGTTCAAATTTGGAACCCCCCCTTCCCTTTTTTCAAAGTTTATTTTGAATTTCCATCATGGCGACATCGTTCAATATAAACAAAACTGTTTTCGAAAAATGAGGAGAGGGAAGAATGTTGGAGAAATTGTTCATCAATTTGTAAATAAACCAACCGAAAATTATGTTCGAACGTTTGCTAGAATTAGAAATTAAACTTGATGTTCAAAATATAGTTCTTGAAGTTTAGAAACAGGTTTGTAGGTTAGAAATCGGAATCAAACTACCACTTTTTGTGTGTAAATTCTGGTTTGTAGCTGATCTCTTCTAAATTAATCAACTGTTTTAAAATCAAATTGTGTATATCGAAATGTATTTATGAAATGCATATTCATCATTGCCGTGAAATCGGAATTTGAAAATCTCAACACCGCTTTTCTCGAGTCGGACTCGGACTACCAATTTTAGTGTGCGCCCGATCTGTTGGCGTGAAGGTGTATCGAAATACCCAACTCAAAATTTCGACGCTCATATCTTTTCAACAGTTAGAGATAGGAAAAATCAGAAAGACTAAATAAGACAGATATAAGGATAAAAAATAATAATATTGAAATTGTTAGGAAACTTCATCAGCTTAATTTTTGTTTACTATTATAAGCAAAAAAGTGTCTTCCTCCTATGAACTTCTGAATTTGGAAATATGAAGGACGGTGAAGGACGTCATCGTAATAAATCGTTACAGTGTGCATCTAGCATTTCATATCTTGCATGGCTGTCGACTTTCAAAAAGAATGGAAATTGTAGATAGCAAAATACGAGATATTTAAGCTTACAAATAGCAAAACATGAAATTTTCGGTCCTTTTGAGTAATTCGACGCTCCCGTCAAATATTTGAATCTACTAAAAAACATGATGAAAAAAATAACAGAGACCAAAAATAAAAAGACCAATCTAGCTTTTACTCCAAACGTAACGTTGGAGAACTTTCATTGTCCTAGCTTACAGGGTTCTTGAGAAATCGCTGATCCAATTTTCCACGGTTACGAAAACAATAGGTCTTCCGACGGAAGTCGGAAGACCTAAAAAGAGGAGGCAAAACGGGACATTCAAACCACCAGGACCAGCAAACAAACCAAACAAAGATTACCACTTGAATGACAACACATAGCAGAAGGGTTACCAATGTGCAAGCGAAGTCGGCTTTTTATGGTCATCTGCTATATCAATACATGTACCAAACTCTATTTCAAAATTCGTATCTTGTTATACATTATACCATGCGAGAAACAAGTCGAACAAATGGCTCACGATCACAAAATACGGTATGCTATTGAAATGCCATTTGATTATACCACTGTGCAAGTCTTGGCACAAAATATACGCCCGTGAGTGCTGATGTTTAAAAATAAACAGTCTAGCCCCCCCCCCCCCCCCCAAAGGATGTCTTTTCATATGGCATATCACATGTACATGTAGTATTGTTGTTCCTTCTTGTGTTGGTTAAAGAATATCTAATACTAGTCAATCATATTTCAAACTCATGCCTTCAATGACAAACCTCAAAGTCAATACCAGTACTAGGAATCAGATTATCTGAGTAATTATTCTATCGTTATGCAAGATGTCTACCCAATAGTCTCCATGCCCACTAGTATGAAAACTATGTTAGAATTTTATAACAGCAACAGGAAGACAATCTACCTTTACCAGTATGTGGTTCAATGTGACCTTGACCTTGATAATGAATAGGTTTCATCATCTCCCCATAGTGAACATTCATGGAAGGTTTAGTGATCCTACCATAATTGATGTGTCTTCCATGCTGTTCCAAAGCCTTTTCCGCCTTCCTCAATACCTTTTACCTTGAAAATAAATCAATTTAAACCTCTTCCCGAATGGAACTTTTTTAAAGGTTTGTTCGCTTTGTCTTCTATGCTGTTCACAAGGTTTAATCATCTCTTCATAGGGAACTTATAAGAATTTCTAATTATCTTAACTTGGTTGCTTATTCTTCTATGCTGTTCACAAGGTTTTTCAGCGTAAGTCCGCAATGACCTTGACTTTTTAACCCTTGGCCTTGAAAATCAAATAATTTCATTTTCCCTTATTGGGAACATTCTTGGAAGGCTTCAAGATCCTAAGATGGTTTTTATTTTTTCCATACTGTTCACAATTAGGTGTTAAAGTCACGTCCATATTGATCGTAAGAACCTTGACCTCTTGACCTTGAAACTGAAAAGGGTTTGTTCTCTGTCAATTTGGAAATTCAAGCAAGAGTCTATAAACAGCAACGACAAATTATATTAAATGGCCCATCAAAGTAGAACCTATACAAATTACAACTATTCTATTGCATCATGTTCCAACAAAAGTTCAACAATACAATGAATCCCAATTCAATTTGTCATGTTCAAAAACTGGCATTTATATGAACTTCTGGTCCACAGCCGGCCCACCGCTGCAGGGACAGATTTGATTGCAACATTCAAAGTACAGATCAACATAACAATCAGAAAGGGGTGGTACAAAGAAACATTTCAATAAAATTTTCATTTCTGATGTATACATATGTGCTTTACAAATAAAATCTAGGCAACGCAAAGCGTGGCATCCACTCACAAGGCAGGACATTCAATGTGTCTTCTAGGCTGTATACAAGGAAAATCAGTAAGGTTCATCCTCAAGTGATAAGCAATTATTGTATGAAGTTTGGTAAAGGTCAAATCAAAACTGAGCCCTCTATGCTATATACAAAGTTTTTGACCATTTCCAATCTGTGATCATGACCTTTTACTTTTGACCTATGACCTTCAACATCAATAGAGTCCTTCCTCTTGTCGTAAGCAAGTAGTGTATGATGTAAGGTTAGGATCCAATCAAAACTGCACCCTCTAGGCTGTATACAAAGATTTTGACCATTTGCAATCTGTGATCTTGACCGTTAACCTATGGCCTTGACAATCGATAGGTTTCCTCCCCTTGTCATAAGGATTTTGACCATTTCCAATCTGTGACCTTGCCCTTTAATCAATGACCTTGAGAATCAATAGTGTTCTTCCTCTTGTGATAAGCAATAAGTGTATGAAGTTTGGTTAAGATCCAATCAAAACTGCATCCTCTAGGCCGTATACAAGAAGTTAGACCTTTTCTAATCTGTGACCTTGACCTTTGACCTATGCATTTATGTTGCAAGGGGATAATAAACAGTATGTTATTCATTTTTCCAGGTATGGTTGGTGAAGGAAATTATTTAGCCTTATATTTAATGAAGGATTATGAAGAAAAATATGGCAGGAAAAATAACTTTAAATGGAGAATTTCTTCTTGCCTGATCCTATATATTTTTGCTATTTCAAAATTATCCATGTTGCCACCTATCTTTCTTTGCACCCAGTAAACGGACATTTCCTACAGAATAAATCTTAGCACATTTTAAAAGGATATTTTAGTCATTACATCTGCCTGATGATCCTACATTAACGTGTACTTTCTAAGCTTTGATATCTTTTGTGTTGTATTCAAACAGTGGAAATCCCTCATACAATAAAAACCTAGGCAACGCAAAGCATAGAATCCCCTCAGACGAGAGGATCAATGTACCCTCTAGTCTGTTTACAAGGATTTTGACCAATTCCAATCTGTGACCTTGACCTATGACCTTTAAAATCAATAGGGTTCTTCATCTTGTTATAAGCAACAAGTTTATGAAGTTTGGTGAAGCTCCAATCAAAACTGTGCCCTTCTAGGCTGTATACAAGGATTTCGACCATTTCTAATCTGTGACCTTGACTTTTGACCTTAAAAACCAATAGTGTTCTTCTTTTTGTCATAAGCGACAAGAGAATGACGTTTGGTCAAGTTCTGATCAAAACTGTGCCCTCTAGGCCGTTTACAAGGATTTTGACCATTTCCAATCTGTGACCTTGACCTTTGACCTTGAAATTCAATAGGGTCCTTCCTCTTGTCATAGCAGTAAATGCATGAAGTTTGGTGAACCTCCAATAAATAATGTGACCTCTATGCTGTTTACAAGGATTTTGACCATTTTCAATCTGTGACCTTCATCTTTGACATATGACCTTGAAAATCAATAAAGTTCATCCTTTTTTCATGAGCAATAAGTGTATGAAGTTTGGTCAAGATGTTATCAAAACTGTACCCTCTAGGGTGTATATAATGATTTTGAACATTTCCAATCTGTGACCTTGACCTTTGACCTATTACCTTGAAAATCGATAGGGTTCTTTCTCTTGACATAAGCAAAAAATGAATGAAGTTTGGTCAAGATCCAATTAAGTGTGATGCACTAATGCACACACTCCCTTACACAGGAACGACAATGTTACTATATCCCCCTGCAACTATGTTGCAAGGGGATAATTAAGTATGGTTCAAATATTGAGTATTAACAAATCCTATACATTAAGTACTATTTATGCTACAAATTTATACATTAGCTGTACAATAATTCATCATAATTCTTACATAATACACAAATATATACAAATTGCTACGTATAAGATTCATATTTGTCATGCCAGTACTCCTCTGTGGGCATTTGTTCCAAGTCTGTATACTAAAGTAAATGAAACTTTGTCATTTGGTAATTCACCATCGTCCTTACAGCAAAATACCCACATATCACTTCAAACAGAACAAACAACGCTTCTATGATGTACACGGCACGTTCTAGCGGTAGTAATAAAGCCTCGTCATTAAATACCAGGAGGAGGATGAGAGGAAACTGGATCAGCAACGTCAACAGCCAGGATTCTGCCAACTCTGGGACCTGTTAAGGGAATAATAAAATATCATATTTAAATAGGAATTAAAAGAATTGTTTTTCAGAAAAAAAAACGAGATGTCTCCCCTCCCTCTAGTTACTTTGACCCTAGGCCAAGATGATGTGAAACCTTGGAGTCATGGGCAATACCATACTAAAACATGAAAGTGATTCATTATATTGTTTTAGGTAAAGCACAAACATGATTTGCATATACCATTTCATTATAAGCATATTTAGTGAAATTGACTTTGGTAACATGACCTTGATATGGTTGATCTGAAACCTACATTGAATGGATCGTGAGCAACAAAAAAATTGAATTAGTGATTGGATATACAGTTCAGAATATAAAGCCTAAACATGATAAGCATACTAAGACAATTTCAGCCTGGACATGATTAGCATATACAATTTCATTACCAAAGTAAGAAGTGACCTTAATCATGTGACCTTAGGACAATGTTATAAGAAACATTTAGTCCTGAGAAACAACATACTAAAATATGAAAACAATTGTAAGAAGGGTTCAGGAGATATAGCCCAGACAAGATTAGTACGTACAATTTCATTAAAAAGAACAAAATGATTTTGACCTTGGGCACATGACCTTGGGTCAAGATGATAAGAAACTCTCCAATCCTGAGCAACAGCATACTTAAATATCAGAGTGATCCAGTATACGATTCCACAGATATAGCCCAGACTCAATAGCATTTACAATTTCATTAAAAAATGTAAAACTTGACCTTGACCTTAGTCATATGACCTTGGATCAAGGTGATGTGAAACCTTTGGGTCATCAGCACCATCATACTAAAATATGAAGTGATCCTATCACGGTTCAAAAGATTAAGCCTGGACATAGTACATATAACAAATACAATTTCATTTGAAATATACTAATTACCTTGACCTTGGTCACATGATCTTGAGTCAACGTGATGTGAAACTTTCGGGTCATAAGGAACAACATACTAAAATATGAAAACCAAAGTGCAAATGGTTCGAAAGATATAGCCCGGACAGGAATGCAAGTACAATTTCATTTAAATTGTACTACATGAACTTGACCTTGGTCACATGACCTTGGGTCAAGGTGATGTGAAACCTTCGGGTCATACGCAACAACATACTAAAATATGAAAGTGATCCGGCAAATGGTTGAAGAGATAAAGCCCAGACAGGAATGTATGCATAATTTCATTAAAAATGCAATAAGTGACTTTGACCTTGGTCACATGACCTTAGGTAAAAAGGTGAAGTGAAACCTTGGGGTCATAAGCAACAACATACCAAAATATGAAAGTGATCCGACAAACGGTTCAAAAGATATAGCCCAGACAGGAATGTTTGCATAATTTCATTAAAAATGCACTAAGTGACCTTGACCTTGGTCACATGACCTCTGGTCAATGTGATGTGAAATCTTCGGGTCATAAGCAACAGCATACTAAAATATGAAAGTAATCCGGCAAACTGTTCAAGAGATATAGCACAGACAGGAATGTATTCAAATTTTCTTTAAAAATGCAATAAGTGACCTTGACCTTGGTCACATGACCTGTGGTCAATGTGATGCGAAATCTTTGGGTCATAAGCAACAGCATACTAAAATATGAAAGTAATCCGGCAAATTGTTCAAGAGATATATAGCACCGACAGGAATGTATGCATAATTTCATTAAAAATGCCCTAAGTGACCTTGACCTTGGTCATATGACCTTTGGTCAAGGTGATGTGAAACTTTCGGGTCATAAGCAACAACATACTAAGATATGAAAGTTATCCGGCAAACGGTTCAAGAGATCTAGCACGGACAGGAATGTATGCATAATTTCATCAAAAATGCACTAAGCGACCGGGACCTTGGTCACATTACCTTGGGTCAAGGTGATGTGAAACCTTTGGGTCATAAGCAACAACATGCTAAAATATGAAAGTGATCGGGCAAACGGTTCAGGAGATATAGCTCGGACACAATGTGTGACAGACGGACAGACAGACGGACGGACAGACAGATGGACGGACGACGAAAGCAAAACCAATGGGAAACATAATTATCATAATTATGTCCATTTTTTAATCTTACGAAAGACTATTAGAATCTAAATCCAGATGTGAATTAAGAAATGAATCTTATATGTTTTCTGTTGATGCAGGTATCACCCGAAAAATTGGACAGAAAACCGCATCAAAAGTTTTCTGTCCAAATTTTCGGTTGATACCTGCATCAACAGAAAAAATGTAAGATTTATTTCTTATCATTTAATTATGAAAAACAGACTGTTTTCTTGGATCTAAGAACAATCAATCACCGCACTATATTTCGTAAGTCGGAAAGTTTCGCAGTGATACGTCTGCCAAAACAAGTTATGGCAGCCGCCATGATTCAAACAGCGAAAGATCGTCTCTCTATATCTTTGGAATAAGAAATAGTTTGAGCAAATTCTACATGCACTGTTACTTTTTGAGTAAGTAGAAAAGAAATGGTACCATTGAAATGATAAGCAAACATCTACAAATTGTATTTTCAGCAACGAGTTCATTCGTGTTTGAGGGAACCCCCAGTTCTAAAAATAGTGCTATAAATAGACTTCCGTGAAAAATTGTGTTGATCGAGGTATCAACAAAATTTTTCAGCCAATCAGAATCTTCGTTTCTTGAAAATGACAATGGAAATTAATGGTAAGAAAATCCATACAAAGTGTTCCTTCAGGATCCAATTCCAAACCACAAAATCAAATACATATAGTCCATTTTCTAGGTATCAATTGTCATTGTTTATAACCCTAGATTTTTAATACACACAAGACAACAGACATCACATCATTTGGTAACATCTTTTTTTCATCTGTCTGACACCATTTAAAATACATTTTCTTTTGTAGTATCTTTCAAATGCTTTTAAGGAAGTCTTGACAAATATCTGAGGAGCAAATGGCATTTACCTTGTGTCACTCAATTTTAACCTGGATCATATCTTTTGAACTATAAGGAATAGAGCTTAGATATTCTTCATAATATTAAAGAAACCGCAGGACCTGACCATTCTTTTGACATTGGATTTATACTTACTAACTTTTCAAAACATTAAGTTTGGTCTAACTACAGGGGATAGAGGTAAAACATCTCAGATGTTGATACCTTATGACTATTGTAGTCCATTCAAATAAGGCATTGACTTTTGACTTAGTGACCTACATTTCAGAAAAAACTTAAAACCTGGGCCATACCTTTTGAAGTATGAGAGATAGAGTTTAAATACTTCACATCTAGACACCTCATGATCAGACCTTTCACTTGACATTGACCTTGGAATTTGATTTTACCTATTTTTACAGACACTTTAACATGGCCTACACCTACTGAGCTATAAGGGGTAGGACTTTAATCATCACATGTAGATTCCTTATGACCAGAGTTTTCATTTAATACCAGACTTTTTACCTTTGACCTACTTTTGACCCTGTGATCTTGGACTTTGACCTATTTTTAAATAACCTTAGCCTGGGCCATATTTCCTGAACAAGATTAAGGATAGGACATTGATATTTCACGCATAGATTTCTGATGATTAGCGCTTTCATTTGATACCATGGCTTTGGACTTAGTGACCTTGAACTTTGAGCATTTTCTGTATTTTACTAGAAAACACCCATCCGAAAGCTTTGCTGTGTTTCTGACAAGTCTTATTTATATTCTGCAATCTTAACTTAATAATATTTCATATTTAAAGCTTACCCTCTCCGTAAGGTTGCCAAGGAAACCAATATATAACCTTATGACCTCTATAATTGTGTAGACGATGTATATGGAAATCAACATGATGTTGTAGAGTGAAGATAGGTAGGGATACTGCAAAAAAAGAATAACACATGGTTCGTGAATAGGAATAGCCTTTTATATAATTTTTGAAGCATTTCCATTAACAAAATCATAATTATAAATTCAACATCACACACTGATTTTACTGACCTCTAAGTTACATAAACACCAAGAAAAATATTTCTCTTCTTTAAGTAATTAAAGGGATCTAGCATTCATTATTCTACCATAAATTACTAATTCATTCTGTTCATTCGTTCACTCATATCCTAATTAATTAATTAACTACTTCATTCACTCACTACTTCTTTCATTCCTTCATTTATTTATTTATACCTCAATACAGTTACGTGAATGAAAGTTGTGGTCCTTGTAATCGTCAAAAATTGGATAAAATTTAACTTGTAGAATACAAACTTATTTTTCTAGCATTGCCAAAGGTATAATGTAGTTTGCAGAAGATTTCTCTGAGAATATTCTCGAAGCGGTATTGACCAGATGTAGATTCTTAAAAATTTCGACACTTTACACAACAATCCCTCTTTCAAAATTGAAAGACAAACTCACAAAAGTTATACACAATGCATTTACAAGCAAACAATTCAAAATATAAATGTTATTGTTGTTAGCTCTGACGAAACCTACTTTGTCAAAGAAAGGTCTGATTCTAAAAATAAGTGCACTGAAAAAGATATCATTCAGATGTTAAATTTCCTAATCGGCAACATTTTGTGTTTTTTGTCTACCAACAAATAGTCGGCATTCCAAATTGGAATCAATTGTGCCCCTATACTTGCCGAAATTTTTTCTTGACTCGTTGTTACAAAAAATAATTCAGGATTTCGTTTCCAACATTCATTGAAGCGAACATTTTTAAGTGTGTTAGAGAACTACTAGATATTTGCCACGAAATACAAGTTTTCTCACGAAAAAAGAAACGAAGATAGTCAATCTTAAAACAGAGAGTAAACAGACACGTGTTACGTTAGATATGTAGTAAAGACCGGCGGAGTCTGTCGGAAGTTAATTTTCATTAGATACTTTAATCTGCACATTGTTTTTATAATACAAGAAAGAAAATATATCAAAGAATAACTATAAGAATTTTGCCATAATGCTGTCCTATGACTCTGATAGTGACATGAATGCCTATGACAAACATGATGACTTCAATTTAAGCATCACAAAATGTCCTTTTCTGACAAACAATATTCCTTCATCGCCTGCATATGGCGTGTTTACATCTCAATTGGTACGTTATGCCAGAGCAAGTACAAAATATGTTTGTACATATTTTGTTTTGAAGGCTAGGCGTCTCTCGGATAAGCGTCTCAGTCAGTGATACATTTGTGACCAACTAACATAGTCACTGAGGAAGTTCTACGGTCGATACTGGGAACTCTGTGATACACTATGATGTCCAATTGTCCAGAATGGTAAATGATATTCTGTCTTTGACCATGGGAACCATCCAACCACAGAACATACTTATATCTTCCTTAGAGGGAGTATCCGGATGTGACATGTCTGCCGAATTAAAGCCACGGGTCATGAATGCAAGCAGGGGATGCTGGGTCCACTCCCTTATTGAGAGTTCGCTCCTGTTCATGTTGTTGAATTTTTATTTGTTTGCTTTTTTCCTGATTGATCATGATTTTGTATGCCCTAGGCTAAATGATGTTCGAATTTTCCAATTTGTTATGCTTATTAAGAATTCTTGTGAATATTTGTCACTTGTCACATTGCTTTAGCTTTATAATAGTGGAAAAAATCTATTTCAGTTTTAAACCTCAATACGCGTAGCAACTCCAGCTATCTATATAAATAATTGTCATTTCATTCAAGATTTTAAATTGGTTTGAAATTTTCTTCAGGAAGTCTTGGAATTTTGTCTTCCCCCGTTAACATCTCGCGTGCCCTTTTGATAAGCAAATTAGGCAACGAGATGTTAGAGTTTTGATATTCAGAGCCATGAATGCTCTTAATATGTTAATTATGATAACTTAAAAACGACTTAATTACATAGACTAGATTATCCTGATCATTTTGGTATCTGGAGTTTGTTTTACGTCTTGAAATAGTTTTAAAAATTGTGAAATTAAATCGGGCCTATCTATATAGGTCACGTCGTAGTCATGATGGCGAGGGCGAACTTGCGTTGAGATCCCCATACTTGAGGCAGTTATCTTTTGCCGACACCAATACATAAAACAATTTTGGTAAATTTTAAAAAGTCCAACTTTATTTTAAAAAGAACATTTCATAGGTTCATTATATAATAAAACAGGAGCAAACGGATTCTCTGTAAAAACCCTTTTAAAAAATAAGACATATATGGCCACGACATGCCTGAGATTTTGGGCAATTTTAGTAGGCAAGGTGTTTATGCTGTTAGAACGAAATAATCTTCCATTTCTTTTTATGGGATTCCATTACCATGGCAACCTAGGTTTTGTATAATTATCCCTTTCAACAAATCATTTTCATGCATCCTGTTTTCACAGAAACGGATGCAGGATGTATATATAAATTTCTGAACAGATTCTTTTAAAAGATTCTCAAAAGTCAATATTTAATAATTCAATGCTCCTTCTTTTTTTATGGAACTTTGCTTAAATTGAATAAAATTGCTCATTCAAAATGCGTAATTTTTGGACGGTTTGGTCTGATTTGACATATATTTCACTTTTTGGAGATGAATAGTAGTAATGCAGTTCGCACAGGATTTAAATTATAGATTCATATTTGCTGAATGGTACCATCCTAGGACTTCATGGGGATCGAAGGAAATTTATGGGGAAATAAAAGTTTTCTGTTATAATGCCGTTGAAATATTTTACTATGGCATCATTTGATACAAAGTTGGTAATACCTGTCAAACATTAAAAGCTAGTATCTCAAGAAGTGTGCCTGCTATCGTTACAATACTTCCGTATTATTCTTATAAACACTTATTTCTTGTTTTAGTGTGGAGCAGTTAAAATCGTGTTTAGAAGTGTATTGATTACTTATTTCCAGCTCTGTCGCCTGAAAGAAGCCTCAATTTTGGCCCTTTATCGATTTGATATCATGTCTACCATTTTGCTATTTCGGAGACTTGTCATTCCATTCAAAAGTATCATCGAAATTGAAGGAGGTTAAAATCTTAGCACCATCCCTCCAATGCTATTTATTTGGATATGCCACTGAATGGACCCTACAGGAAATTCGAAGCCGCGCACTCTCTGTAAAGCAAATGTACAAAGGACTATATATGGTTTACATAGAAAAGTGGCCCCCTTTTTGGGCAAAATCTTAAATTTACATAAAAAAATGAATTTGTGCCAATATCTATTCTACAATGTAGGCTACTTATGAAATGATACACATCTTTTGATTTCCTTTCTCAATTTCTTGAAATTAGAGCATCAAAAATGGTATATTTTCCAAATTTCTGGAAAAACGTCATTTTTGGGCTTATTTTCGACAAACTTCCTACTAGCTAGTATCGAGCTGGCCTCTGAACAACTTTTATATCTTGATATGTTGTTACAATTGCACGTCTTTAAGTGCATATAAAAGAAAAAAGTTGTTCAAGATCCCGCTCGATGTTATCCCAAAGAAAATAATCAAGAATTATGCTATTTTTCGTGAAAAATAGACAAAATCATCGGTTTTCATGATATTAAGGCAACATTTAGTTTTTTACAATGTCTTAGAAAGCGAGATGTAGTGTTTATGCCTAGATTTCTTAAAACATAGATATTTAGCTCTCTAAAAATTGCAACAAAATTTGATAATTGAGAAGTTGATTTTAGGGGGCCACTTTACTATATAAACCATATATACTCCTTTATATTCAAAAAATAAAAAGAAGAGGGGGCTACTAACATGAATTATGACGACTCCGCTGGAGCAATACTGATGAGAATTTAATATTCGAAACACGCGTCTGGTTTAAATTTTTCTTCATGAAAGTATAGAGTTGGAACCCTTCCGCATTATTGGTATGTAGATGTTTTAAAGACAAATAAATGCCACTATGACCTTGAGAAATGTAAAGGTCATTGGCTCTATTTTCAAGGTAATTGAAAAATATTTTCTCTTTTCGATTCAAAGTTCTATAAAAAGAGAACAGGTTAACGGAAAATGATTGCTAAAACAATGTATCAAGTGACAATATGATAAGTGCATTATTTTGTTTTTGATGAGTACCAATATCATGAAAGTTAATTAAGAACGAAACTAATACATGTATCATATATTTTGCGAGAACATTTTAGGAAATCTCAATTCCATGCTCTCACTGAAAGTATATCACACATAGAGATGAAATACAGTTTTGCAAAACTGTTATGAATTCTATTTCTATTGACAAGTTGTTCAATCAAAAATCTTTAAAATTTAAATATCTAATGAGGCAAGTTAGAAAACGTTAATTCAAAATAATGGAATTTTGTTCATAAAAATGCAGCATTTTAAGTTCATAGTTAATAATTATAAAGCCATGACAACATGCAGAATGCAAAACAATGTCTCATTTCTCATTAACGTATAAGGTTGTCAAAAAATGGATCCAGTTACCATAGCAACCGCTGTTCGAATTGTTCAATTTAGTTTGTTTTCATTGTTTTTATATTCAGTATGATATTTAAAGAAAGATTCTCAAAAATTCATTGTATGCCGTTGCCATCTATTTTTACCCTTACAGAGAATCCATATTAAACTTCTGTTTTGATCAACCGTAGCAAAAATCAATTTGATTGAACGAATTACTCAAGTTAATCTACTTAACCGAGAACTGAGTTGGGAACGTTGGGGAGGGAAATGTATGAAATTTAAAATGCAAAATTCATGGGAAAAAGGCATTCTCTATAATGTGATGATTTTCCGATTTATCTCAAAATGTCGTAGCCCTTTTAACCAGAGTGGTTTACGTTTGCATACGAGAGGCCCGAATTCGCTGTGGCATATTACATGATACGCAAGTGATATGTTCCACGGGAATTCCCTTGGATTAAACCAAGTAAATACTGTCTAAATCTACTTTATATGAATGAACTTTAGGCCTATCTTATGGCCATTATCATCAATTATATGATGAAAGTGGAAGTTACTCTTTATATCATTTTTAAATGTACACTACCTAGGTCACAAGAAAAATGAGGGTAGATATTTTTAAGCCTGGCAATTAATAAGAAAATGTCCCCTTTATAGGGTCACTGGGTACAATTTTCGAAGTACAAATTTTAGGGGATAGGGATACTCTTATCTCTATTGTTTCTAATCTAAGACCTATTTCAATGCATGAACCATCAACATATTTCTAACAGCAGATACAGATAAGGAATAGTTAATCTTAAAAGCTCTCACGTTAGTCCTCATTCATTATTTATACGTATTCTTAGTTCACGATTTTTATCGTTTAATTAACCTTAGTTATTGATTTGCTCACGATATTACCAAATAGTCCTTATTCATTTGTATCAATACTGATTGAAAAACGTACAATGGTTAGCGCTTATCTCATTCACGTTTGTAATCAATGCTTTTTATTCATAGCAGTAGTATCAAATTATCTGTATTCATTGTATCGTGATAAATGAGTAGCGCTAATAAACCATTCTATCGTGAGCGTGCGCGGAAAAAAAAATTCTATCGTGAGCGTATGCAGAATAAACCGTGAGCGTATGCATAATAAACATTACAATGGAGAATAACGTGAATGAATTAATATTACGACTCAAAACTTGCAAAACGAATAAATCTTACTCAAAATCCGAATTTTGTTTATAACCTTATGAAATTTGTACATTTTTATCGGATTTTTTTTTTTAATTTGCTAGCTAACTTTTGCTAGCGTACTTTGTACTAATCTAAATTCATACAACGATAATATAAATGTAATACATGTATTTCTCTACCAAAGTGGTCTGACCGGGCGGAGATAATTCAAGAAAATGAGAAAAGCAAATGAGACCAATCGATAGAAAAATTAGTTTACACACTGTTACATAGAGTATGAAATGCCTGTATAATTATAAAATTACGTATTTTGACATCTTGTATCACCTGCCTAGGATGAACTCTTCCGATGACCAGGTAATACTATGCTTCGCCCTACCACAACAATGCCTGTGTTATTTCAACAATTACCCAGGTTCGGGAGAAGTGCAAAAGTAGCTATTATAGCTATTTATAGCTATAATAGCCTTTTATAGCTATACATTTCATTCGTTTTTCATGGAAAAATCCATTTTCTCTGTAAGTGTTCATTTCCGCAAAACATGCTGATGGGATTAGATACATTTTGTGGGTTCATCATGACTTTCATTCATGAAAATTTCTTATTGGATTGCAACTTTTGCGCTCAAGATCTCCATTTTCAGTGAAAATGGAAGGTTTAACAAATTTATAATTTATCTTGCACAAACCTTTTGAATATGTTCAGTTATCATAGAAAATACATAAAAAGACTGTTTTTAGTCATAAACAGTCAAATCAGTATGATAGATCAGCTTTAAATTACATATTTCCAATGTTCTATTTTTAGATTTGGATTACCCCAATAAAGGACAACTAGACTAAACATTTGTTCAATCCATAAAAAAGCATATTGTTAGTAATTGTTTGGTCTCAAAATGAAAATGAGAATATTTTCTAATTAAATGTATGTATCTACATCAAAAACAAATTAATAAGATTTGAAATACATGTCAAGTTTTACAAGTAGAACACAAATTATATTTAAAAATTTTGGGTTAAACTGCATGCAGCACAAACTGACTGAACAGGAATTCTATATTTAGAACAAATAAGAGCAAGAATTATTGAATAAACTGCAAATTAAACAAATAAATCAAGGTATTTATGGCTGAAACAGTTTATTTCAATGTTTTCTATCATTGAAGTTAATATTAAAAAGGTTTGAACTTAGTTATATTATTACTTGTTAAAACTTGCATTTTTTACTAAAAATGGAGGTCGTGATAGCAAAAGTTGCAACACCCTAAGAAATTTTCATGAATGAAAGTCATAATGAATCCTCGAAATGTATCTAATCCCATCCGCATGTTTTGCGGAAATGAATACTTACAGAGAAAATGGAATTTTCCAAGAAAAACAAGTGAAATCTATAGCTATAAAAGGCTATTATAGCTATAAATAGCTATAATAGCTACTTTTGCACTTCTCCCGAACCTGTTACCTGCCATGTGGCACGAGCTGTTTATCGTGTGTATGCTGCGTGTCAAATCGCGTTATTTTATTTTTAATGCCGAAATTAATTATTAATTATTCTAATATGGTACAGCAAGCTGCTGTGAATATTTAGGAAATTGTCTTTCTCGGCGCTTTGCCTTTTCTCTAATTCTTTATATTGATGATTTTGAATAGTTTAATTTTCATTTAAAAAGAAATTCAGTATTTTCGTATTCCGTTTATGTTGATACACATTTCTTTTTTTATGCACGATATAATCCAAGTTACATGTTGGACAATCTCGCAATGCAGAAATTTCGGTTTTTATATAATTTCATGTACTATAGATTATTTGTCAGAAATAGGAATGCAATGAAGTGTAAGGATGCTTTAGCTAAAAATAATGTATATGAATGTGAAAGTAGATCACCGATCGTTTTTACATTTTTGGAATACAACTCAAAGCTAAGACATTCTTATTATAAATGATCTACGTGTATATTGCAAAGAAATATAGACAAACCGATTAATCCGCGTTGCGCACGAGATTACTTGTCGTGAGTTATTAATAAATATATTTATATAAAAAGGACTAACAGTTTTCAAATAAGTTATTTTCTTCCTCCTGACATTTGTTCGTGCTGAGTGATTGATTGCTGACTTTAATCTTGTATCTATTTATCTTTTGACTTAACAACTTCTTGTCATCATTGTATTTTTTTCAAAGTCTTTATTACATTGTACGTGAACACCATGGCCCGCCTCCGGATCCACAAGCTTTTCAGTGTAAAAAAAAAACGGCAAAATGAATTGTAAGAATTTCGTATCATGACTGCTAAATTTTCTTCCTTAATACCTGGAGAGAAATAGAGAACATCCCATTTACAGTTTCCTTTTAGTTCAGGTCATGGCTTCTCCAAAAAAAAATCCTTCTCCTCCTTTGACAAACATGTACCTTTAGATCCGCCTGTATTACGGAATGCACTCTTTAATCGTATAGGGACAAAAGGCAGGTTACCGCACCTTCTCATTTCAATTCATGAAAATAATGATGAGAAAAGTCTTTAAACTAACTCAGGATCATTAGTCGCTTCGTATTACTTTTATACTAGTATTAACACAACTAGCCCAAGAAACCGGACTCGGATAAAGAGTTATTATCTGTGATTCAATAAATGTCTTTCAATGATCTCAAATTGAGCGATATATACATCTTTTACATGTACGCATGGAAACTTTATATTATTTTTTTGTCTCCAAGATAATCTTTCGTTTTAATATCACAAGATCAAATCAAACTTGTTCAACAATGGTCTTAGAATTCATAAATTTTGCACAATCATCCGAGGCTGACTTCAGACAAACCCCTACCCCCCCCCCCCCCCGTTCCGATTCGGCGCTTCGCGCCTTGACCAGAGTCCTCCCGGGGAATATACACTCCTCAGTCAGGAAACGACTTTTTTTTCAATTTTCTTTCATCGTCTTTTGAGATGTGTGTATATAACTTACTAGTTTTTTAAATATTTTTTTTCTTACTTGACAATGTAAAGATTTACAAAATACATATACTGCCCTCAGTGACCGATCGATATGATTTAATTACACAGCGAGAGCTTTTACATCAGACGAGGTATAAATTCTTTTTCAGAAGAATTATTTCACATTTTTATGAAAAAAATCATCTGTTTCCCTTAATTAAACTGAATTGGACTGATTTGTCAAGAAATCCCCAAATCGTGTATTTGAAGATGATGAAAGAACGTTTTCAAAGAAAAAAACCAGTGTAAAGCAAACATTCCTGTAACCCCCATGCCGACCCCCTGATCGATTTGAGGCTCGGATTGGATTCCATATTTATCTGCATCTTTTCAGAATTACCTTTATACCACCTTGCACCTTTGTATTTTTGTTGGTTTCAATATAGAATTTCACTTACATGTATTTGTTTATTTTTCTTTTGTTCAGGTATCCCTTCGTTTTTGTTTTTTTTTTTTTTGGGGGGGGGGTCGGGTAGTTTGACATAAAACAGAAAACAGGATCATATACGAGTGAATAAGTAGGTAGTGGGATGTACGGGGACCTATAGTTCTCTCTTACGCCTTCATGTGCAATTTTTCTTTTCTATTTAGATTCTGTTTACTTGCGAATTCAGTTTGTTCCGCCGATGGCGGGGGGGGGGGGGGGCGAACTCAGAAACGGTAAATTGAATTTATATAAAATCCTCAATCTCACATACACATAATATATGCACGAATGTTCAAAGAAAGATTAATTATGTATGTAAAATACCTGCCGCAGTGGCATCAAATTAGCAAAGTTTGTAAACAAATGAAAGGGGAATGTTTATAGTCCACGACCTTATACGGGCCTCTCCGTGTAAAGGGGGTGTTAATTAATATACATGTACAGGTAAAAGAGCGGTATGTACATTTGGAACCTTTTGAAGTACCAGACCAAGGCGCACGTACTACTTTTTTCTTTTGTATAATCGGATGTCTTTGGAACTCTCTTTTACTACATCTTTTGATTGCGTGTTCACTTGAGACGTTAGTACGTTTGTTTGAAAAAAAGCAAGCAAGCTAAAAAGAGAAACTGTTACTAATTCATGAACCAATACACAGACGAACATTTTATAATGGTAATGTCGTTATATTCAAAAGAGTCAACTGATCGAAATTTTGTCCTCGCTTTCGCAAGATAATTTCTGCGTCCGGAGAAGGAGACAACTTCCTATGTATGTATAAATAAAAAAAATGGTAAAAAATATTTCGTTACAGGTACAGGATGCATTTCAATAGACACATTTATAAAATCAAATATACATGTACATGTAGTATACATGTTCGATTTTCTGCCGGTTTGTTTTGACTGTGAAATGCGTACATGTACATGTGTATTTCCGATCTTGACTCAAGTGAGTCGATGTTTGACGGAGTTGGAACCACAAATTTATTCTCATAATTAATTTCAGGGACGAATACGTGTTCCAAGTAATATCTTACTGAAGGTTTTCTTTGATCTTAATAATGTGCTAATTATCTATTATGATCTTGTAAACAATAACGTACACTTATTAACAGGGACGTATACTTTTTATATACGTCCCTTGTATCAATAGATTAAAAAAATTACATATTATTAATTTCCCTAAATGAAATAAAAAATAGACATATACGCAATATCGTTACACATATTTCTAGCGAAAAATTAAAAAGCCATGGTAGAGCTGTACATTTGTAGATTGACGTATAAAGCTATATGAGTGTAGATTTGATCACACAATGTTGGTCATGCATGTATAGATGGACCAAATCGGTCAGAGGCAGGGCTTAGAATAATGTCGAAGTATCAATTACATTGATCCCTTAAAAAGAATCGTTCTTTCAATGTTGTCATCAACTTAAGCTAGAATTGTTTTTATTTTCACATGTGTATATTTTCCGTTATTACTTCTTTTAAAAGTAAAGTTTCGACCCTCTAATGGTGTCAACCCCCCCCCCTCCCCCCCCCCCCCCCCGAAAAAGTATCTAGGTTCGCCCCCCCCCTTTTTTTTTCATTTAAACTAAATATATTTTGTTGGTTTTTTTTATCTAGCAACGATATTTTTATGTATATCTAAATGAAATATTTTGCATTGACATCGGACCATGCCGATATCTCAATTAATAATGCGACATAATTAAGATGACCTGCCGGTATGTCTTTGATGTCACGTACCGCTCGCGACTCTGGAAGACGTCGCTATCTACAAAACCTACCAACCATAAAGAATTGTGCTTTTTTTCAATTAATCATTTCATAAGCTAATCACTAACTTATTAAAGGAAAGCGGCCCAAAAAAAAAAAAAGAAATTAGGAACCACATGTATGCATTGCCGGAGTCCATGAATTTAGTAAAAGAAAAAAAAAAGATAATTAAAAGTGATATGAGTTAAACAATAATTTTTTTTTCTTAATATCATGATTTCCCTCTTCAGTTTCATTCTTTGTTGTTTACTTGTAAACATTGATTTAAATTCATAGACAAATATATATTTTTGTTTGGAGCCGGATTAATATAAATTTAAGATTCACGATAGAAATAACAAATCGAAAATTCTAAGCGTAGCGTCTAGCTCATTCACGTTAGTCATTCGCCATACGCCAACGATAGTCATTATTCATACACATAGCAATGCGGAATATGGTTAGAGTATGCGGAATAAGCATATGGTTAATGACATGCGTTAACTATGAGGAATCTATCAGTAATTATTGTATGCCTACATTCACGTTAATTATTGCATATCTAACCATTTATTCACCATTTGTCGCGATTGGTCCTCATTCATTTTCGTTTATTATTCATAGAATCTGTTAACATTAACTGTTCCTTATCTGTACCATTGACTCAAATCAACAAAATATAGGTTTGCATGCAGAATAAGTACTCCGTCACTGGGATTAATAGAGATATTTCTGTGTTTTTATTCTAGAGACTACATATAAAATTAGATATGCTAAGCAAACTTTCTCGAGTCTCTGTCCTCCCGTAGATCAAAGATAACATATTATCCAATATATTTATACAGTCGTCTTATTTTTACAACAAACGAAACAGAGAACTGCAATCACTGCAAATTTGCACAATTTGAGAAAATTTAAGATAATGGGAATAGGACAAATGTTCCATATTTTCACTTAATTAGTCCTATAGTTTTGTGTGAAGTTACTGTACCAATTTCCAAGTAAGAGTGTATATCATTGGTCTATCTCTTTTAAACGCATGTATCCATAATACTTACTAGTATTAAACAAATCAAAAGAAGATTGAGAAAGCAGATTAGATACACCTATTTACAATAGTCTATAGCTAATACGTTATCGTTCTGTAGATGTTTGGGGGATAAAAATTTTATAAAAAGGGTATATATATATATATACATGTAAATGTATGTATAGTCTGACTATCCAAGGTCCATCGTTATAATTTGGGCGTTAATGTACCGTTTGTGCTTTCTGTTTATATGTATTTCAGTACCGCATTACCCTAGGTACTGTAATCCACCCACCCATTAGTACATAGGGTAAATCCACAACCGAGTGATCACGAGTCCGATACGATAGAGCCTTCACTTCATTTTTTTTGTGAGTCGAGATGGTGTAGTAGATAGAGTGCCGGACTCTGATTGCAAGGCGGAAGATGCCGTAGGTATTAGGTTCAAATCCCTTGCAGGGAGGAATAGGTACATAGGGTACTTTGTTATATACATGTTTTTTAGTGTGTGTTGTATTTGTTTATTTTCTCATATATGTTAATTTCGACTATCCAAGGGCCATCGTACTAATTTGGGTGTTCATGTACTGGGATCACGAGTCCGATACGATACAGCCTTGCAATAAAAATTTCCTTTTTTGTGAGTCGAGATGGTGTAGTAGATAATGTGCCGGACTCTGATTGCCAGACGGAAGGTGTCATAGGTAGTGTATTCGAACCCCTTGTAGGAAAGAATAGCTAAATAGTGTACCTTGTTATATACATGGTTTTCTTGTGCTTTGTATATGTAAGAATAGGTTAATATGGTACTTTTATATTTGTCCTTTTTAGTTCCCTTTAATTGCCGTGGGATAAGCCTCAATTCATAACATATGAACACGTGTTTCAGAAAATGAAATTTCCCATAATCTTGCGAATATCTTACCAATGCTAATGCTACCTCATAAAATGGCATTATTTCAAATTTCATGCATGCAATACGAAGTTCAAGGCCCAGCACCAATTAATAAAAAAAATTGACCGGGCCATGTCAGGTCAGAGGTTTAGCAAAACTCTTTACTGAAACCTATGAGTTCTTCACTCAAATGGCCGAATTAATCCTCAATACGCTATGCTATCATCGATAGACTTCCGTATCAAATAAATTTAGATACTCTATTTATAGTAATGAAAACCTCTCCTGTGTTAGAAACTGCTCATATTTGCGTATATTCAAAATTAAAAAAAAATACTTATCTAACCCGAACAGAGGTGTCCACAGATCTGCTCGCTCTGAGAGTAATATAATCTCACATCACCGTGAGGGAGGGATGGCGATTTCTCAACCCGAGTGTTCAAACTTTGCAAGGCCTGCCGAGTCATGGACAAGCAAAAGTTTTACACGAGGACTGAGAAGTAGGTGTTTGATTGATTTCCTCCCACGTCGTTTACTAGAAAAAACTACTTATAGTGTATGTCTGTTTGTTGCTTTACTTCCATAATATCGCTTTGTCTTCTATGACTCATTTGTGTCACACTTATGCCCTTTGCCGTGTGGAGCTCGTAAAAAAGTTCCCCGCGAGGGGTTTGACAGTAAGTGTTTTGAAAATTTTCCCTGACATGGTCGCCATAGCACTTACTATATAGACATAACCTCAGACAGTGCATGTCTTTTGTTCTTTACTAAGTTATGTGTTGAGATTTTGTAGATAATGCATTTATTAGTAGCTTTAAGCCCTTTGAAAACTCCAAAATCGGGCAATTTTCCATGAAATTGCAGCAAAACCTACACATTCCCTCAAAATCAGTACTGGCCACATGCATCGAGAAAGATGAAAAATTTACAAATGAAAGATAATCATAATATCATCTTTTCATAAAAGTTTTATGTCTCCCGACGCATGTGGCCACATCGAAATTATCTACTTAAGATACATTTTCGAGCATTTTTGACCATGTTTTCAATAACGTCACATTGACGTCACATGATGAGGTCATAATACTCCCTATAATGGTTCGGTAGGTGATATGTTCGTTTCATCAAAAGCGGAAAACATTCATTATATTTCATGTATATTATATCAAATATTTCCCTTTAAGTTTAATTTTAAGGATAATTGCAGGGCCGTTTTAGGTGCTTCGTGGCCCTACCCCTTTGTAGCAAATGGAAAGGATGGTAGATTCTATTAATCTCAGAGAAGAATCGACATAAACTCTTACTTTTGCTATGTATCATTTCAGTATATCCTTTATTTCTTATCGCTCATCTCTTCCACTGATGTTTGCAATTGACATTAACACGTACAGAGAAAACTAAGAATGGGTTTCCGTCAATGGGCGATGTGACTTTATTGATTTTAATTGTTTAATTTGTGTTATTTTCTTATGATAACGACATAATTATTATATCACATTTTGTTCTTATTTATTAGCATCGAGATGAAGGGTGTGAGTGACAACATAGTGCTCCTACCTGATATAAACGATACCTCACCTGCATCCATTGGTCCAGATATTGGCGAAACAGCATCACAAAATCTTTTGCTCATCCAGATGAACAATAGACAGAAAATAGAAAATGTGAAGCAGTCTCTATTGAAATATCATAAGGGTGAACTTTTATCGGCAGATTTCCTACTAGAAATATTCAAAATATTTGAAATAAACAAAAGCCAAGATCATGTTCAAAGTTTGAAATGTCATGAGTCAGATTTGAGTTTTATAGTAAATCAGTTAGATCGGGATGTTTCAAACTTCCCTCGGTCTTTCGAGTTTACAAACTCCGTAGGTGACTCTTCGAATTGTATGAAATCGCATCGGTCAATCAATGGATTTTTAATGTCTGAAATTCATTTAGAAAAGAAGTTTGACCTTTGTGAGCTACATGGTGATTTGAAGGTTCTTCGAGTAGTTCCATATTATTCAAAGAAGAAATGTTTCCACCGTGTGAATGAATATGATGATTTTTTGAACGCGTTTCACACGGTCGGTATAGATGCTTTTTCTGAGATTTATGCCATGAGAGCTGTTTGCCAGGATCGATCGAATGTTGTAATTGAACAAGGCTCGTGTCTTGCAGTATCTTGTCTGTATTTTGAAACCGCTAAGTGGATTCCAAATCTTGCAACTCTAACAATAAAACGTGAAGCTTTACTGAAACTGTAATTGATTGATAAATACCTTGAGAATGGCTTTATTTGCAAAGCCTTTCAATTAACCTCTGAATTCTTCAATCATTTCGGTAGTCATATTTACATCGGAGGGTACTCATATGGGGGCATGGTGCAAGTGCGAGAATTTTCTAAAGCACATCCTGAAATATATGAACACGAAACGCAACATCCCACTCTTCAACAATTACGTAACATGCTTCTTACTTTGAGTACATTTAAATCAAACACAATATCAAGATATACAAATATCGAAGAACATAACGTGCACGATAAATCCATGGGACGTTTTTTATTTGGGCACTCCGTTTCTAGTGAAATGCTACTTCCTTTTTGGCAGATGGTCGTGTCTGAAAATCCCAATTTATGGGAATCTATCCAGATTGAAAGCTTGAATCCCTCTGACTACCAGGGGATCTGGAATCTTGTTGGTGAACAGCAATGCTTTTTAAATGCTCAAAATCTATCAAAGTTTCTCTTTTTACACTGGGATAATTTAAATTCGGTCGACCGGGATTCTATATTGGTTTTTCACAATGAAAGGAAAACTCTACCTAAAATGTTCTCGTATGTACTAGAAAAATCTCGTTCAGGGCACGTTTTACAAATACTTTCTGAACTTGTATTCGAACTTGCAAATATTCCAAAAGAGATACCACTGCAGATGAAAGGGAGCTCCGATATTTCCCAGCTCTTTGATACTCTCCATTTCCTTATCGACAATGTTACTCAACAATCTTCAGATGACAAAACAGAGGTATGTGTCTCTTTAATGGAACTTATTTGTACGCTTCAGAGAAGAGGATTTCAACCGGATAGAAGATTTCTTCATTTTGCAACGACTGTATTGAAAAGATTTTCTTTGAAAAACTTTGGAAAAGTCTGTAAATCCTTGAATGAAACACGGCTTGCACTCATTCAGATTATCGAAAATCCTATGATAGTAATTCTGCCGAAGGAAGCAAAGAAATATGTGCATGTGAAAAATGAAACTAAAGATATGCTTGTTTATATTCTGTTTGAATCAATCGTTAGGAAGGCAATATTTTCCATGAGAAGGAGAGATACCTTATTATCATGGATTCTATTGTTAAGAGATATTTCCACTTATTCATACAATTCTAAAACTCTCTGGTTTGAGAAGCAAATCAGAAGGGATGACATTACCAGATTTGCACAGGCATTATCTGCATCTGAAAGACAATCATCAGATATATATATCATATTTCAACCTCACCTATAGTTCAACAAGCAAGAGCTTTGTTTGAATTGTTCGATGTTTTGCAACAGAGAGAACGTACTGGACATTTACAATCAATTATATACACACCAATCGTATCACTATTTGCTTTTCCTCTGGGACTACACCCTTTCTTACGACAGGTACTTTGTGATACGGAAAGGACTCTGTCAGAAATCAAAGAAACATTTGGATACACAGGTGAAATGATAATAGATGAATCCGATCAGATGAAAACTTTCTCGTGGGATTACTTTGAAAATAAACCTGTCAGTTATTTGGAGCAAAACGAGGGGAAGAAAGTGAGACTCATCATGAACGTCATCCCCCTATCCAATTACCGGATGAGTTTATTTCACAACTAAAATTCATGGGCCTCGTAGGAAAATATCCTGGAAAGATATCTCTGCAAGATATACAGACACTAGATACACATGTTCAAGTACAGGATATTGGAAGAGCGGATATACCATGGATAATACTCAGAAAAATTATAACTGTGGACTTCTCTTTCCGGTTTTGAATGCGTTTCTAGATTTTACTAAAGCCGATAGCTCATCTAGCATTGCAGATGCTCAAGATGACACGCACGCATTCTTCATTTCTCTTCACCCCTCTGACATTGTTTTTACCATATTTCTTTGTTGTGATATATTTTTGCAAAGAACATTAATGAAAAAGATCTCTCTTTGTCAATTTGCAATTCCATTTATTTACCCATCAATCTCGGATGATTCATTGAGAGTGTCTCTTTGGTCTTTACGGGATATATGCATCGAAGAGGAGGAAAATTCTCTGGCAGAATCCTCTGTCAAGAGGGTATCTTTTATACGATTAGGACAATTAAATGGACAGTCCAAGTCACAACTGATGAACGAAATTCTGAGAGATCAAAACGAAGAACATTCAACATTCTATCATCACGATTGTCCACTCGGTGAATATGACAGAATTTTCTCTAATGGAGTTGTTGAGATGTCATGGTTCATACCTTCAATAGATTATCAAACGCGGAGAAGATCTGAGAATTTACAACTTCACAGCAAATCATTCCATGAGCCATTTCTCCTTTTAAACCTAAGAGGTGAAGCTGAACAGTACTACAAACAAGTTGAAATAATATCAAAGATATAAGATGTTATCGTGGTACTATCTGAACTCGATTCTTTTTCTTCAAAAGAAAATCGTGATTTATTAAGGAAAATACACGCAAATTCTTTATGCATACTCTGTGTGACCAACAGGTATGATTCCAAGAGTATCAAGCAGATGCAAAGGACATACATGGAAGATAAACGAACACACGAAAAAAGAACATCCTTTCTGTTTTTGTTCGATGAAAAGAAAAAGAAAAATGCAATCAAGAGAAGGTCCATGCTTCGATCAGAAATTCAGAGAATGATGACGAAGGTGGAAATCTGTCAATCATTAGAAACGGTGTTTCAAAAATTAGACATTATAAAAGACGAAGACTGTCATGACTGTAAAAACGGTCAAATATTAGCTGATTCCATTTTCCGTCAAATCTCGGAAGGAAGTAATTCTTTTAGATCAAGGAAGGAAGTTCTGATGCTTCAGGGAAAAGATTATTGGGTCAAATGGAGTGATATGTTGAAGGATCATAACAGGAAGGGGGCTACAAACTGCAACTTAAAGGAATGTGAAGTCCAAGATATGGATAGTATTAGGTTAGAGCAGGTAAGTTTGTGTTCAAAATCAACCTTAATGGCATTGTTAGTTGACATACTATTCACATATGCTGAAAATAAAAGGGTTTTGCTATTCTCCTTGTCATGGTTGAAAGATTACTTCGAAAGAATGTCGAAGAAAACATTGCCATCTCTTGAGACAGAGTTTCGCAAAGCTTTAGCTAAATATGATGAAACGAGATCAAATGATGAGAAAACAAAATTACAAGAGACGAAATTAAAACTAAACGATGCATTTTTTTCTTTAGATCACGTTTTTCTTGAGTTAAGTCAAATATACGAAGCCTTCTTAAGTCAGATAGACAAGAAAGGCAACTATATCAAAGAGAAAAGTATGATTGTTTTAACATCGTTACCGAAAATCATTTCTGATCTTCTCTTATGGAGACAAAGTTTGCAAGTAATGGATGGAGAAGCTTCAAACGTTCCTCTCCGATGGATAAAATCTGTTTTTAGTGGTATACGATTGAAACATGATCACGTAAAACTCAATACAGTATCAGTTCTTGGAATACAGAGTTCTGGGAAATCAACACTTCTAAATTCAATGTTTGGTTTACAGTTCAATGTCAGTGCTGGACGATGCACTACAGGCGTTTTTGCGCAGTTGTTACATGTTCGTGACAGAGACTCACAGGCAGCAAACTACGTTATTGTCTTTGATACAGAAGGACTCAGGGCTCCAGAGAGACTCTTAGAATACGACCCAAATCATGATAATGAAATTGCTACATTTGTGATAGGACTAGGAGACATTGTGTTGATGAATATAAAAGGGGAAACTATATCTGATATGAAAGATGTTCTTGAAATAGTTATCCATGGTCTTCTCCGTCTAAAAAATGCCAACCGAAATCTCCGTCTAGACCAGTCATGCATATTCGTTCATCAGAATGTTTCTGCAAAAGATGCTAAGACTAAATTACTTCAAGGACACCAAGAAACACTGGCTACTCTGGATGAAATTGCTATACGTGTTGCTGAGGATGAAGGAATTCAAGGCATTAAAGCTTTTAAAAATGTCATTGAGTTTGACCCAGTAAAGTCGATCATGTACGTACCTGATCTTTGGCACGGTAGCCCTCCAATGGCACCTACAAGTACAAAATACAGTTCAAATGTCATGGAGGTCCTAAACCTTGTGGCGTCCAAAATGGTACAAAGAAAAAATGCTCTTACAGTATTAGACACTTTTAATCGCTTGAACGATTTATGGAATGGAATTTTAAAGGAGAATTTTGTGTTCAGTTTTAGAAACTCCCTTGAAATAAAAGCATATAATGAATTTGATATCGCATTCAAAACTTTCGGATTAGAAATGGAAATATTAAATCAGCGATGGATTGATTCAAATGTTAAGAAACAACTTGATAAATCTGAATGTAGAGACGATCTTGCAAAACATAAAATAAAATTGAGAGAAGACTTTCTAAAACACTTGGACGAAATATCAAAAGACATCAAAATAAAGCTTACCAATTTTGCAAGGTGCTCAGATTTGAAAGAACTAATGAGTCACTGGATAGATTATTTTAAAAAACGTGTCGATGCATTGAAGCACGACCTAAAGGCTGATTTTAACAAAAGAGTTGAAGAGCATGCAAATATTTGTATTGTTAGATTTAGCGAAAAATCCATATTTAAACAAAAAAGGCAAGAGATTCACGACAAAGCTATGAGTTTAGCCAGATCTTCTCAAGAAAAAGACATGACGGAAGAAGACCAAAAAATCCAGTTTGATGACATGTATGAGAAATGGATTCAGGAAGTTGAATTGGAAAATCCTTCACTCGCAGATTTGCCTGAAGAACGCATAAGTGCAGAAGTTTATGGGGATATCTTGGCTTGTTTAAGAAATACATATGAAAAAAAAATGGGTACGTTACAAGGTGGACTACAGAACACGCCAATGAAAACGAAAGATCAATTTTCCAAACTTCAAGAAAACAAAACTTTCGTTGAGGATATAATCAAGTCTAGAAATTGGATTCCATCATCGTTATTTGATGCAATGAAAAAACACATTCTAAAAGCTCTAGCATGGATTGATGATAAAATTAAAGATACAATGAACACCCAGCAAACCGTTGGGAAGACAGAATTTAGGACAGTCCTTGATTATTCCAGAGAGTCCTTATCATCGTTTAATGAAGGAAGATTTTTTATCAAAATGAATATAAAGGTTGAGGTAGATATCATAGTTTTGATTTCCCGTAAATGTTACCATACTTTCGTAAACCATAAATTGAATATAAAAAGAGAAAACAGTTTGAGAAGTCGGTTAGCAACATTCAAGGTCGACACATTCATGACTTTTAAAGATATCGTTTCTAAAGAGCACGAAGATTTCATTGCTGCGCATGCTGTAAGTTGTACCTTGAAAAGACATGTATGGAATGATATTCTGACGAAATTGCCTGAGCATCTAAAGAAGTGGATTATTTCAGTGCATTCCTTACAAAAGTTCCTTCTTGTCAAGGATATTTTAAAGCAATTGACATCGCAATCAAACTTTCAATCATTTATGGCCTTTATTGAAAATCCTCAAAGGTATGCTTTGGATTATATCACCTCGTCAACCGTAAAAGGGTTTTTTCAAACAGTTATGAAAGATTCAAAATCATCTCCATTTGAGGAATGGACAAATACAATCATAGATGAAAATCTCAGTCTATTCAATAAGACCATCCAAATGCTTTGTGAGGAATGGAATTCCAAAAATAGGTCTCCGACAAGTTGGATATCAGAATATACGAAGGTCCTTCGCGAGTCAGTGTCATACATGTCTGATGATCTTGTTTCAGATTTGGAAAAGAATACCATCAAAGACATTAATCAGTTTAAGGTCTACTTGGTCGATCAGTTGGAATCAAAACGAAACGAGTTAATAAGAGAAGTTGTAACGATGAAATATCTCGACATAAAATGGGTTGGACAATCACCATATGTTATGGCGTTAGAACGAATATGGGGATGCAAAGAAAAATGCCCTTGGTGTTCGGAACCATGTTGTAGGGAAACTATCCATGGAGATGAAGTTCAGCACCGGTGCATTCAGCATCGTCCAAAAGGCATATGCGGTAATTGGTGGATTCAAAGTAAACAATTATGTATCGAAAACTGTAACTTTGCGGTAGGATCAACTACACTGAGACAATGCGGACAGTGGTGCAAAACATGCACAACTGAAACATGTTCGGAATGGCATCCTTATGCTGAGTACGATAAATACATACCAGAATGGGACATAAGACCCCAGAAAGATACTGAAGGCTCAAAATTCTGGAACTGGTTCATGTGCAAATATTCTGTCCAACTAGCAGAGTATCATGAATATAAAGAAGCAGACATACCATCTTCCTGGAAAAATATCAGTACAAGTGATGCTTTGAAAAGTTTAAATGATTTATATACTTAAATCATTAAAAGAAGTAAGTTTGATATCTACCCCCTATATAAATTTCAATCGGAAATTATGCCGACAAAGAAGAGAAAACCTCAATTTTCCGATTTCTGAAGTGAGCTGCGCGGACAGTAGTTTGATATACCTAATCAAGGGTATGACTTTTAATCTTTTAATTACTTTAATTAATTTTATTCGTTTTTATCAATTGTCTGGTTGTTATCCTTGATGTTTTCCTTGAGGCGTTATAACTCGTAAATTGAAAATGTCTGTTCGTACAGAGGTTGCTATCTTTTTGCCTAGGAAAATCTCTATTTTACGCTCATTGTTCATTGCAGTATAGATCTTAACAATGTCTCGAAAAACGTCTTTTCTTTCTAAATCGTGCGTTTTTAGTAGCGCCATATGCACCTACAATATATCCCTTACTTGCACTGGAGATTGTTCATCAGATAAAAGTTACACTGGATAAAATTGACTTTATCTTTCTATTGAGCTGTGTTATTGCGTTCGTCTGTATGTCCGAATTTTCTTTTCTTTTGAATTGTTCTGTTTTATATTTTCAAAAATCCGGCTAAGGTACCTTTTAATGCAATTATACATTTAAAAAGTCACTAAAAATCAGTGGTTTGTCCAAATTGTCTGAAGTCGAAAAATGCAAAATATTTTTATATGTGACGAGATTTGCGATTTTTAGTGTGTTATGTTTTCTTGCTGAGACTTAAGATACAATGAACTAGCTACAATAGCCAATCCGTTTGAGCTCATTTGAAAGGAAAACGAATGTTGAACCACGACGGCAACCAAAATTTCTGTCATTGTCGGCAGTTGTATCACTGCGCAACCCCTAAAAAATTCGAAATATAGAGATAGTATAGTAGATTCAAGGGACAGTCCGTCTTTCATAAGTAGAAGATATAAAATAAGAAGAAATGTTTTTTATTTCTATTCATGCAAGTTTCATGAAAAATTGGACAGAAGACGTGTCCATCAACGCGCACCGATCAATGTAGTTTTCTGTCCAATTTGCATCGACCCAAAAAGTAATACATACTGAAGTAACCTGAGATATTCATGGTAGAAGTTGTCTTGATCAAGCGTCTACGATTACAATTGTTAATCAATCTCATGAGAGTAAATTGAGATTATTCTTAAACTTCCTGTCAAATATGGTTCTCTACTTTTCATGTGGTGGATGCTTTTGATTGTTTGCTTTGGTTCCTTTTTTATCCTGATTTTATATGCCTTCGGTTTACGATTTTCTGAATTATCGATTTTGTACTGTGTATTGGGATATGGTCATTGTCCATATTTGTAGTTTCTTAAACATAAAATTTTGTTTATCAGTTTAATGAAAAAATACCAAGTGTTATATGAGCAATAGAAATTACTGTGTGTGTTCTGTCTAATCAAAAACCGTCTACCTCAAACGACTTGTTAAAATATTGGTTTTGAAGAACAAAGAAGTGTTCAAGTCAAACATGATCATGCATGCAAGTCAATATTATCATTTCGTCTACTGTAGAACTTTGAAATTTGTGTATGTGTACGGTATTTCTGAACTTGTAATATAGTTCCCATTTCTTCTATTGAATATTTCATTTTTGTAGACCCTTTGATACTGTTTCATGATAATATTTTACTGATTTGTGTGTTCCATATGTAAGCACAAATAAAGACATTTATATAACAAGGTATGTTGAAACATGCTAGTTTTCCTTCGAAATGTTTTGGCCCGAGGGCTAATACATGTGGCTCGCAAATATATAAAAAAAATATATTATTGTTTCCTTGACTTTTATGCTTGATGCCATATTATTTGATAACGTTACGTACCTTTACATCCATATGTCAAAAAGGAAAGTAACTCTTTATCAAAACTAAAAAGACATACAGTACTGCAACCCACTTGTTTGACAATTCTATCCTATCCTTTCCACCATCCTACATCCTACATCCACCTCCTATCCACTCTATCCTATCCTATCCTATCCTATCCCATCCTATCCTATTCAATCCTATCCTATCCTATCCACCTCATTCCAATCCAATTCTATCCTACATCTTATCCTACATCCTATCCTACACCCTATCCTATCCTATCCTACATCCTATCCTACATCCTATCCACCTTTTACTACTTCTCATCAAATAAAGCGAGATTATAAAAAAAAACTAAATGACTTGATACAAATTTATGCATAAGTAGTAAATTATTTGTAATTATCGCTAGTGCTGTTTTTGGATTTTATTAAAATGAAAATTATTTAGATGATTAAATAACGTTTTTTGCACTTGTAGTGATCGAAACAAAATATCACAACAAATCTCCAAATTTGTTTTTAATTGAATTACAATTTATATCACCCATTATGTCAAGTAAGAAATTTCAATGGATCAAATTTAATCAAATGAGTATGTTTGTCTGCTAAAAACTTAAGAATTAAAAAAAGGAAAGATTGAAGTGGATAGGATGTAGGATGTAGGATAGGATAGGATAGGATAGGATGTAGGATAGGATAGGATGTAGGATAGGATAGGATGTAGGATAGAAATGGTTAGGATTTAGGTGGATAGGATAGGATAGGATGGGATAGGATAAGGATAGGATGGGATAGGATAGGATAGGATAAGATTCTATCCACTTTCTATCCTACATCCTGCATCCTACATCCTATCCTATCCACCTTTTTGTCAAGCAAGTGGGTTGCAGTCCTGTATGCTTCATAGATGTAAGAGTATATTATGCATCCAATGTACAAATTTTTATGTTTTTTCAGCCTGTGCAATTTGTGTTTGAGTTTTTTTTTTTCATTGTTTAATCATAATTATGCCTACTGTTTCCTATTAGAAAATAAGATGAAAGAATAGAAAATGTGTTAGATTTAGATGTATATATGAGAATGAAAGAGAAAACGAATACAAAGATTACCAGAGTAGAATCTTATTAATATAATAATTATTATTGTTCGTCTCTGGCTATAATTTGGATAATGTTTTGTTGGATTCGATCATTTTTTGTTTTTATTCTGTCTTGTGTCCTTTTGAAATTGAGAAAGCTACCTGCCAGCCAGGCCGAAAAACACAAAAATGTAAAAAGCAAAGTTGCAATTTTATATTGTAATTTATCTATATTTTGCAGAAATATATCTAACAGAAACTTGTTTTATTTGATTTTTAAAAGATTTAAGTCAGCAAAAGAATGATAGATAATGCAATATCTTGAATCATTGCACTGTACTTTTACATTTTTACATGAAATATACAAAAAAGCTTCGATTTTTGTAGAAAAAACAATTTATTTACGTAATATTTTCTTTTATTTTGTTTTGTTTTATGACATTTGGCTCAAAACCTACCAGCACGAGAACGCAAAACAGAGAATAACAAAGAAATGGCCTTATGATACATATTAATATCGATAAACATAGAGCTTAGTGATCTGATGTAGTTTACAATTTATCTTTATTTTTCACACACAATTTTATTTTATTAGTTCTGAAGGGGAGGTAAACCCCTGAAATAGAATGAACTTCATTTTCCTGACATTTTCCTGACATCTTGATACGTTTTACATCCAACAAGAAAAGGGGAAAGTGTACAACACTAGAGATTTAAAAAGAAAATGAAAAAAAAACTGAATAAAGAAGTCTATGTCAATATTGAAATATATGTTCTATAGAACCAATTATTTTTTTTACTAGACACATGTTTCGGATATTGAATCCTCGTCAGTAGTATTTCATGTCAAACAGTTGAAAAAAGCCAAAGTGAATTTTCATGGCGCCATCTACAATACAGAATTTTAATGCATGCTGGCAATGGCGGATCCAGCTTTTCAGTTAGGGGGCATAAAGAATTAGCGAGGGGTCTAGGAACCGCCTAGGTTCCCAGCGGTTCCAGGGCAGAGCCCTGATAGGGGATTGGATTTCTGCTTTATGGACCTATTTTCGTGACTGTAATTGTTTAAAGAATGAAAATTGATAGATGTAACAATTTTATTTACTAACAGTTAATTAATGTTCACTAATATTTACTAGTTTTTGGTTGAAAATGATCGTTTTACCCATGATTGGAAAAGTTAAAGGGGGCCTACGCCCCTACCCATCCCCCTTGAATCCGCCACTGGCTGAATACATGAAAGAAAAGTGAAACGAAAACATTTTGAATGGAGAAAATTAGCATTTATTTGCTAAATATTATCCCAAGATTTCAATATTCAACAATGCCGCAACTTAAGATAATCAGCCAGGTTGTTATTTAGATAAATTTCTCAACATAGGACAAATATTCAATACGAAATTTTCATCCAACATTATCATATTTAAAACGCAAAATAGTATAAACTATTCAACTATACGAATAAGAAGATAAAAAGAGGAATAAGCAAGTAAATAGAATGCAATCAAGCTTTATTTAATCATCTGTATTGTAGGAGCGGCGAAACTGATAATAAGTATTTCGTGACTGAAACTTCCTTTTTTGACTTTTGCTATTGTCAAATTACAATTGAACAACAGATGTACAATAAGGAGGAACGGGCCTTGATTGAAATATGATACAAATGATTTTAAAAGTCTTCAAATTCAGAATATAAGGTACCAAGATGCAATATTTATGTATCAATCATACCACGTCTGATAATTAGACTTATTAAAATTATAAAATGATCAAGGTATTTTCACTTATTTATTACATCAGACAAGGTATTTATGGTTTTGCATAGATTGTATCAACAGTATTTTTGTTCTTGTTTTTAACGTATATATCTTTTTGCTTTACTCGAATATGTATAGTATACTTGTAATATTTGTTTAATATCTATACCAAGTGCATGCAGTATTCTTATTCATATGCTGCACGATTTCCTTGATATAGCATATACATGTACTTATCTAATGACAAATACTCAAAATGAATAATGCTCATATATTTATTCAGAAATCCCTTGGCCTTATTTAGAAAATGCTGAAAACTTAAAAAAATCAAATCATCTCTAGTTTGAACATATTGATTCTGTATGATATTTGTCGGTTGTCAACATGATCAAGATATTTATTTAAAGGTGCACAAAAATCGATAGGTAGCATTTGGATTATGACGATATTGATAAGAGGTGTTTGGTTTATTTATGAAAGACAAAAATGTCCATTTACCAAACTTTATTATGCAATAGCTGATGTACAAGATGGTGGAAAAGTCCTTGACTGAGAAAAAAAACCCTAAGAAGTGATGCAGCATATTTACGTATAAAAGTTGGGAATATAAGGTATGAAGATGCAATATAGATGCATCAATGATACCAATTCTTAAAGTGATACTAAACGTATAATTGATAAAAGGTCAAGGTCATTTTCACTTCGTACATCAATAAAAGTATTGATTATTTGTTACCATGATTTATCTTGCAATGTAAATTTGAACATGAAATAGAAAGATTAAAATAAGATCATTTGTACTTTTTATTTTCATACTTATCTCGATTTCTGAATCAGTGATCGTTGGACGACAAGTTGGAGCTTGTCGAAGCTTTTGCTATTTCTTTATTTCTCCAAAGAATAGTTCACATTGGTATCGATGATATGATTGTGAGGAAGTTAACATACACGACAATTTTACGTCCTCTGATACCTCTAGATAACCAAACAATGGGAGGGTTTTGCGTACATGATCAGAATAACTACTGTCCGCACAGCTCACTTTAGAAATCGGAAAATTGAAATTTTCTCTACTTTGTTGGCATATTTTTGCGATTAAAATTTAAATTATGGGAATGATGTCGAACTCTAATAACTAACGATGTATGATATATGTACCTACGACTAATACTACTAGCATCAGTATGCCCAGCCCACTGTTTGGCCGGGTTAGCAGTGGTAGCGCGCTCGCTTCTCACCTCTAAAGTCCCGGGTTCGAATCCCAGATTCGGCGAAGCGTCTTATGTGGGAAGGTAGATGGTTCCCCACACAGGCCTCGGCAGGGGGTTTCTCCATTTACTCCGGTTTCCTCCTGCTCCGTAGACCCCCTCACGCCAACATCTGAGCCAACGTGAGACAATATTACATGTAGTTGTGTAAATTGTTAGTTGAACGTTGTAAAATAAATAATGTTTAAATTTACGACTAATACTATGCTCACAGTGAAAGAAGATAGCTTTAGATATGGAGTATTCTATGTTAATTTTAGTGCGACATCGCCGATATCTAACACTGAGTCTATGGAGAACGTCGACGAAGTCACGCTAAAATTAACATAGAAATCTCCCCATCTAAAACTTTTTTCTTTCAATGTGAGCGTAGTAGGAACATATAACTGACACTGTTACTTATGAGAGTTCGAGATTTATCCCCCTATATAAATCTTAATCGGTAAATTTACCAACAAAGTAGAGAAAACTTTAATTTTCCGATTTCTGGCGTGAGCTGAGTGGAGGGTACACAATTTGCCACTAAACTTTCAGATTGCCATCTTAAAGTCGGCACATGTTGGTGTGTTATCTTTTCTGTTGTACTATGGATACTGCAACTAAGTCCTGCTGGACATCCCCTTCTTCTCATGCATGCCTTGGATACAATGTAAGAGGGTAGTTCTAATGGTGTAGGATGGAAGTGGGGGAGATATATTGAAAAAAAATCATAATGTCAATCTTTTTCTCACACCATGTCATTTTAGAATGATCCTCATCAATACAATATTTCAGGCAAAAGGTCTAACACAAATCACAAATCATACTTCAAAATCACTATTCATGCGCATATACGACTTGAAGTAAGAAAAAAATAGCAATAAAATTTTCAGCAATGGAGCAAATAAAGTGTCAGTAAAGAGTAGCCATTTTATGCTTGCTTACAACAAGCGGTATTAGTTAACAAAATCACATCAGTCAGGCCCAGGATATCCAATCAATTTTTTGAAACGCTGTTAATGTAAAAATGGAAAATATCTCCTACAAAACTTTGCTGCGATGACTGCATTGGAACACATGCACACAATGTAAACACTTTTAAAAGCAATGACATGAGCAGTCGGATACAAAAGATGGCAATCACACAAATTACATATTACCGATATAGCAAAATAAAATATTATGTTTTTTTGATAATAGGCCAAAACAAAGCTTCTTTCAGACACCAGAGCAGCTAAAAAGTAATTGCTACACTTTTAACATCCAGTCATGGGGAACAAGAAAGGGGGTTCTCCAACAAAAGTTGGTTGCAGTACCCCCAACAAAACTTACAAGATACCAAATGCAAAAACACAGAGAAAACACCTACAAAAAGAGACGCAAAGAGACAAGAAGCACCAACTCACAACATAGAAACATATAACTCATAGGACAACACATACACCAACGAGACCAGTTGAATAACTCCACACTAGAAAAAAAAAGAAATAAATGTTTATAAGAAAGGAGGCAATCTCCAACAAGATTCGGTTGCAGCATCAATAGCACCACACCAAACACCTCAAGCGAAAACGCAGAGAAGACATACACAGCAAGGTACGATGAACAGCAAACAAACCATCTAACACAAAATACCACACATAGACCAACGAAACCAATGGGCATTCGGTGCCGAATTAGGACGGCCATCAGCCACGTTAGTAGCAGATGGTGAGGTTATCCTGATTAACCCTCCCACTTTTCCGGTTACCCAAAGGTTTCGAAAAATGCACAATTGTTGTGTAAAACAACCTACTCACTGTAAGATGACCATACAAACAAGACAATACAACACAGGGGCCGAAGCAACACAGACGAATATGTAAATATATATAAAAAAGGGGAATAGGGCGTACGAAATGCAGTCTGTGCTCTGTCGGCTGTAGCGATCTCATTCATGTTATCACCCGAGGAGTCCGACAAACATTCAGAGAGGACAGGTGGTCGGGGCCCTGTCTTCTTTAAAGAGGTTTGGACAGGGCCCATCATGGAGTCGCGTCGTCATAGTCGGTAATAGTTCAAGTCTTAAGAATGTCTTATAATAATCATACTGAAGTTTTCCAACTCTTTAAGAAACATTTGAAAACTATTTTTGTAGTACATGTATTACTTACGTTCCAATATTGTAAAACAGCACTGAATATTACCTCAATGTTATCATTAGAATGTTAAACGTCTTTAAATTCAATAGCATCATTTAAAACCTGATGAATTTACAGCATGGACCAGACATGCACGTTTCGGGTACTAAACCCTCGTCAGTGATCCTCAGTCTTAAATATGTAATACGGCCGAAAAGTATGAAAAATATGTCCAAAAATGTATCAAAAGACGTAGCAGAATGTTGTTTATTCTGTGCATGTCTGCTTTGTGTTTTGCAAAGGATGTTTTCGGGTTTTTCTGTTCGCGCTTAAACCAAGTGTTGTTGGAGATCTCCCTTTTAGCTCACCTGAGCCATAGGCTCAAGTGAGCTATTGTCATAGTGTTGCGTCCGTCGTCCGTCGTCGTCGTCGTCCGTCGTCCGTCGTCGTCGTAAACTTTTCACATTTTAAACTTCTTCTCCACAACGGCTGAAGGGATTTTGATGAAACTTGGTAGGTATGAAGTACTCATGGTCCCCTACAAGTGTTGTTGTTTTTCGTCCGGATCTGTCAACAGGTGGCGCGACCACAGCCAAAAGTAGGTCACGGAGGGTACCCTCCTTTGACAAACTTCTTCTTCAGAACCGAAGCATGTATCGACAAACCGAAAGCATCAGGATGATCTAGAGAGATGTCTTAAGAAGTGTTGTTATTTTTGGTTCCACTTCGAAGTCAAATTTTTGACGCGTTTTTGACGTCTTTTCGGACTTTGTCAGAAATGCACATTTTTGCACTATTTCTTTGAATAACTCAATAAGTGTATGATTTTACACACTCATTTACTACATATTTATCATATTTAAGTTACTTAATGCGTGATATGTATTTTATGCTTAAAATTTATTTTTTTGATTTTTTATGAATTTTTTTCTTATGTAAAAAGGAAGGGGGGGGGGGGTTGATTTTCATACATTTTCTACTTCTTTTCTATAACCACTCTTCAGATTGTCATGACAATTTGTAGGTATGAGGTACTCATGCATGGTACCCTACAAGTGAAAGAATTTTGTCAAGATATCCACTTTTGGATTTTTAAGGAATATTTTTTAAGATTGTACATAGGTATAATGTATGTTTTCCATGCCAAATGGACCCATGGGGAGTAGCTTCAAACCCCGGCGGGACCCCAACAATTTTTTTTTCCCTTTTTCAGTTTTTTTTTCTCTTTTTATTTTTATATTTATCGCTAGAAATGAAACTGTGAAAGAATTTTGTCAAAATATCAACTTTTAGATTTTTAATGATTTTTTAAATAAGACAAGCTATAGCTAGTTTGGCTTTGTGTACTTATTTTCATACTTCGAATTAACTTGGCCACATACGCTATCAAATATACGCTGAATTTATTTTTAAGATGTTGACTTTTTGTGTCGCCTGCGAAGCACAGCGACACTTAGGGATCACTTTGTCTGTTGTTCGTCTGTCCGTCTGTCCGTCTGTCTGTCACACTTGGGTGTCACACCCCATAACTTTTGATTGGTAAGTGATAGGGCTTTGATATTTCACATGTGTATTCCTTGTGACAAGACCTTTATACACATATCATAATTTTTGACCTTTTGACCTTGACCTAGATATTTGACCTACTTTTCTAAAAATTTAATATTGGCTATATCTCTTGATTGATTAGTGATAGGGCTTTGCTATTTCACATGTGTATTCCTTGTGATTAGACCTTTCTACACATACAATAATGACCTCGTGACCTTGACCTAGATATTTGACCTACTTTTCAAAAAATCTAAGATTGGCTATATCTTTTGATTGGTATGTGATAATGCTTTGATATTTCACATGTGTATTTCTTGTGACAAGCCCTTTTTTCACATACTATCTTTTTTAACCTTTTGACCTTGACCTAGATATTTGACCTACTTTTTAAAAAAAACCAAGATTGGCTATATCTATTGATTGGCAAGTGATAGGGCTTTGATATTTCTCTTGTGTATTCCTTTTGACAATACTTTTCTACACATACCATAATTTTGACCTCATGACCTTGACCTAGATATTTGACCTACTTTTCAAAAAAATTAAGATTTGCTATATCTTTTGATTGGTAAGTGATAGAGCTTTGATATTTCATATGTGTATTCCTTCTAGTGACAAGGCCTTTCTACACATATCATAACTTTTGACCTCATGACCAAGACCTAGATATTTGACCTACTTTTCAAAAAATCTTAGATTGGCTATTTCTTTTGATTGCTGAGTGATAGGCTTTGATATTTCACATGTGCATTCCATGTGACAAGACCTTTCTTCACATACCATCATTTTTAGCGCACCTCGACGAAGTTGAGTGAGCTTATGCTATAACCCCACGCGTCCGCGTCCGTGTCCGCGTCCGTGTCCGCGTCCGCGTCCGGTTAAGAAGTTTGGGGTAGCTCAGTATCTGACAAAGTACTAACGCTACAGTAACCAAACTGGCACAAGTTATTCATCTTTGGATGCTAAGGTGAACCCATGCATCGTATGCAGCATCTGACCTACATTTTCCGCTTGAGTGACTTGGTTAAGAAGTTTGGGGTAGCTCAGTATCTGACAAAGTACTGATGCTACAGTAACCAAACTGGCACAAGTGATTCATTTTTGGATGCTGAGGTAAACCCATGCATCGGATGCAGCATCTGACCTACATTTTCCGCTTGAGTGACTTGGTTAAGAAGTTTGGGGTAGCTCAGTATCTGACAAAGTACTGATGCTACAGAACCAAACTTGCACAAGTGATTCATCTTTGGATGCTGAGGTGAACCCATGCATCGGATGCAGCATCTGACCTACATTTTCCGCTTGAGTGATTTGGATAAGAAGTTCGGGGTAGCTCAGTATCTGACAAAGTATTAATGCTTATAATTTTTGATAGGAAGGTGATAGAGCTTTCATATTTCACATGTGGATTCCTTGTGACAATACTCTCCATTGATACCAAAATTTTTTACCTCGTGACCTTGACCTTGACCTTTGACCTACTTTTCAAAAACTTTAACATTGGACATAACTTTTGAATGGTTAGTGATAGGGCTTTCATATTGTACATGTGTATTCTTTGTGACAAGATCTTTCCATTGATACCAACATTACTCTGACCCTGACCTCTCACATACTTAACAGAAAATGGTGTTTATACCAACATAGATGCCACCGCGGGGCATTCGTGTTTCACAAACACAGGCTTTATTATTTTCTGGCATACTAGCTATTAATAATGAAAGGTTTGGTGTTCAATTTTAAATAAACTTAATATATGAAATCATTTCATTGTTTTATTCTGTTTCTGTTGCACATTAATGTGGAATTTTACAAAATGATTTTACTTTTGATGTTGCATAATCGAACTATACTAGCGGGGCATATGACTTTGGATCGCATAATCCATCTTTTCAAATCAGTAAAAAAAGTTGTTGTTTTGAAATGTGACTATTTTCTCTTGTTTGTACTTTTAAAGGTTGTCTGAAAAAAAAAACTTGTCTGCATCCGGCAAAAATCTTGTTAGAAAGGTTGTGGGCTAAAATCCTGGTACTGGCACTATCAGTATTCAATGTCAGTATGTCCATTAGAGCGTGCATGGGTATCAGGTGAGCGTTGTGCCCCCTGGGGCTCTTGTTTATTTTCCACCTGATCCCATCTCTAGCTTAGTGTCACTGCTGGTGGACCAAGAGTCCCCGAGGGCACATGTAGCCAAGTTCGATCAACTTTGGTTGATCGTCTGTCTTTTCAACGCATTTGAAATTTTCTGTTACAAAACTTCTTGAAATTTCTAAAACGTGGGTCCTGTAGCATCATATCCCACCCATTCTGCTACGTCTTTTGGTACATTTTTGGACATAATAGTTTTCATACTTTTCGGTCATATTAAATTGTTTAGACTGAGGATCACTGACGAGGGTTTAGTACCCGAAACGTGCATGTCTGGTCCATGCTGTAAATTTATCAGGTTTTAAATGATGCTATTGAGTTTAAAGACGTTTAACATTTGAACTACTTGTCGAGTGTCACTGCTGGTGGACCAAGAGTCCCCGAGGGCACATGTAGCCAAGTTCGATCAACTTTGGTTGATCGTCTGTCTTTTCAACGCATTTGAAATTTTCTGTTACAAAACTTCTTGAAATTTCAAAAACGTGGGTCCTGTAGCATCATATCCCACCCATTCTGCTACGTCTTTTGGTACATTTTTGGACATAATAGTTTTCATACTTTTCGGTCATATTAAATTGTTTAGACTGAGGATCACTGACGAGGGTTTAGTACCCGAAACGTGCATGTCTGGTCCATGCTGTAAATTTATCAGGTTTTAAATGATGCTATTGAGTTTAAAGACGTTTAACATTTGAACTACTTGGTGAGTGTCACTGCTGGTGGACCAAGAGTCCCCGAGGGCACATGTAGCCAAGTTCGATCAACTTTGGTTGATCGTCTGTCTTTTCAACGCATTTGAAATTTTCTGTTACAAAACTTCTTGAAATTTCTAAAACGTGGGTCCTGTAGCATCATATCCCACCCATTCTGCTACGTCTTTTGGTACATTTTTGGACATAATAGTTTTCATACTTTTCGGTCATATTAAATTGTTTAGACTGAGGATCACTGACGAGGGTTTAGTACCCGAAACGTGCATGTCTGGTCCATGCTGTAAATTTATCAGGTTTTAAATGATGCTATTGAGTTTAAAGACGTTTAACATTTGAACTACTTGGTGAGTGTCACTGCTGGTGGACCAAGAGTCCCCGAGGGCACATGTAGCCAAGTTCGATCAACTTTGGTTGATCGTCTGTCTTTTCAACGCATTTGAAATTTTCTGTTACAAAACTTCTTGAAATTTCTAAAACGTGGGTCCTGTAGCATCATATCCCACCCATTCTGCTACGTCTTTTGGTACATTTTTGGACATAATAGTTTTCATACTTTTCGGTCATATTAAATTGTTTAGACTGAGGATCACTGACGAGGGTTTAGTACCCGAAACGTGCATGTCTGGTCCATGCTGTAAATTTATCAGGTTTTAAATGATGCTATTGAGTTTAAAGACGTTTAACATTTGAACTACTTGGTGAGTGTCACTGCTGGTGGACCAAGAGTCCCCGAGGGCACATGTAGCCAAGTTCGATCAACTTTGGTTGATCGTCTGTCTTTTCAACGCATTTGAAATTTTCTGTTACAAAACTTCTTGAAATTTCTAAAACGTGGGTCCTGTAGCATCATATCCCACCCATTCTGCTACGTCTTTTGGTACATTTTTGGACATAATAGTTTTCATACTTTTCGGTCATATTAAATTGTTTAGACTGAGGATCACTGACGAGGGTTTAGTACCCGAAACGTGCATGTCTGGTCCATGCTGTAAATTTATAAGGTTTTAAATGATGCTATTGAGTTTAAAGACGTTTAACATTTGAACCACTTGGTGAGTGTCACTGCTGGTGGACCAAGAGTCCCCGAGGGCACATGTAGCCAAGTTCGATCAACTTTGGTTGATCGTCTGTCTTTTCAACGCATTTGAAATTTTCTGTTACAAAACTTCTTGAAATTTCTAAAACGTGGGTCCTGTAGCATCATATCCCACCCATTCTGCTACGTCTTTTGGTACATTTTTGGACATAATAGTTTTCATACTTTTCGGTCATATTAAATTGTTTAGACTGAGGATCACTGACGAGGGTTTAGTACCCGAAACGTGCATGTCTGGTCCATGCTGTAAATTTATCAGGTTTTAAATGATGCTATTGAGTTTAAAGACGTTTAACATTTGAACTACTTGGTGAGTGTCACTGCTGGTGGACCAAGAGTCCCCGAGGGCACATGTAGCCAAGTTCGATCAACTTTGGTTGATCGTCTGTCTTTTCAACGCATTTGAAATTTTCTGTTACAAAACTTCTTGAAATTTCTAAAACGTGGGTCCTGTAGCATCATATCCCACCCATTCTGCTACGTCTTTTGGTACATTTTTGGACATAATAGTTTTCATACTTTTCGGTCATATTAAATTGTTTAGACTGAGGATCACTGACGAGGGTTTAGTACCCGAAACGTGCATGTCTGGTCCATGCTGTAAATTTATCAGGTTTTAAATGATGCTATTGAGTTTAAAGACGTTTAACATTTGAACTACTTGGTGAGTGTCACTGCTGGTGGACCAAGAGTCCCCGAGGGCACATGTAGCCAAGTTCGATCAACTTTGGTTGATCGTCTGTCTTTTCAACGCATTTGAAATTTTCTGTTACAAAACTTCTTGAAATTTCTAAAACGTGGGTCCTGTAGCATCATATCCCACCCATTCTGCTACGTCTTTTGGTACATTTTTGGACATAATAGTTTTCATACTTTTCGGTCATATTAAATTGTTTAGACTGAGGATCACTGACGAGGGTTTAGTACCCGAAACGTGCATGTCTGGTCCATGCTGTAAATTTATCAGGTTTTAAATGATGCTATTGAGTTTAAAGACGTTTAACATTTGAACTACTTGGTGAGTGTCACTGCTGGTGGACCAAGAGTCCCCGAGGGCACATGTAGCCAAGTTCGATCAACTTTGGTTGATCGTCTGTCTTTTCAACGCATTTGAAATTTTCTGTTACAAAACTTCTTGAAATTTCTAAAACGTGGGTCCTGTAGCATCATATCCCACCCATTCTGCTACGTCTTTTGGTACATTTTTGGACATAATAGTTTTCATACTTTTCGGTCATATTAAATTGTTTAGACTGAGGATCACTGACGAGGGTTTAGTACCCGAAACGTGCATGTCTGGTCCATGCTGTAAATTTATCAGGTTTTAAATGATGCTATTGAGTTTAAAGACGTTTAACATTTGAACTACTTGGTGAGTGTCACTGCTGGTGGACCAAGAGTCCCCGAGGGCACATGTAGCCAAGTTCGATCAACTTTGGTTGATCGTCTGTCTTTTCAACGCATTTGAAATTTTCTGTTACAAAACTTCTTGAAATTTCTAAAACGTGGGTCCTGTAGCATCATATCCCACCCATTCTGCTACGTCTTTTGGTACATTTTTGGACATAATAGTTTTCATACTTTTCGGTCATATTAAATTGTTTAGACTGAGGATCACTGACGAGGGTTTAGTACCCGAAACGTGCATGTCTGGTCCATGCTGTAAATTTATCAGGTTTTAAATGATGCTATTGAGTTTAAAGACGTTTAACATTTGAACTACTTGGTGAGTGTCACTGCTGGTGGACCAAGAGTCCCCGAGGGCACATGTAGCCAAGTTCGATCAACTTTGGTTGATCGTCTGTCTTTTCAACGCATTTGAAATTTTCTGTTACAAAACTTCTTGAAATTTCTAAAACGTGGGTCCTGTAGCATCATATCCCATCCATTCTGCTACGTCTTTTGGTACATTTTTGGACATAATAATTTTCATACTTTTCGGTCATATTAAATTGTTTAGACTGAGGATCACTGATGAGGGTTTAGTACCCGAAACGTGCATGTCTGGTCCATGCTGTAAATTTATCAGGTTTTAAATGATGCTATTGAGTTTAAAGACGTTTAACATTGCTACGGGTCCATCAATGCTCAGTTTTGTGCTCTATTGTTGAGTGCTGTTGAGATTATCGTCAGGATCTTCTTTAACTCATTTGTGTTACACTTATGTCCTTTGCGGTATGGAGCTCGTATAAAAGGTCCCCGAGAGGGGTTTGACAGTAAGTATTTTAAATGTTTTCCTTGATATGGTCGCCATAGCACTTTCTATATAAACATAACCTCAGAAAGTGCATGTATTTTATATAATTGTTGTCATTTTCGTGTATGTATATCGACGGCGGGTGCGGCTAGCCAACAGCGGATGCTTACTCCTCCCGGGCACCTGATCCCACCTCTAGCTTGCTAGGGGTCTATCGATGCTCAGTTTGGTGCTCTATTGTGAGTGATGTTGAGATTATCGTCAGGATCTTCTTTAATATTAACTCATTTGTGTCACACTTATGCCCTTTGCCGTGTGGAGATTGTAAAAAAGTTCCCCGCGAGGGGTTTGACAGTAAGTTTTTTGAATGTTTTCCCTGACAATGTCGCCATAGCACACTATATCAACATAACCTCAGACAGTGCATGCATTTTATATAATTGTTTGCGTGTATGCACATCAACGGCGGTTGCGGCTAGCCAACAGCGGATGCTCTATTGTGAGTGATGTTGAGATTATTGTCAGGATCTTCTTCAGTATTAACTCATTTGTGTCACACGTATGCCCTTTGTATATTGTTTTCATTTTCGTGCATGGACATCGACGACGAGTGCGGCTAGCCAACAGGGGATGCTTACTCCTCCCGGGCACCTGGTCCCATCTCTAGCTTACTAGGGGTCCATTGACGCTCAGTTTGGTGCTCTATTGTGAGTGATGTTGAGATTATCGTCAGGATCTTCTTTAACTTATTTCCATGAACAATTAACAAATATTCACCCCTATAAACGTATTTACTCAACAGTTTCATGTTTTAAGTCGACACTCCGTGTCGGGATCTTTGGTATCTTAAACGGGATTCAAAGGGTCTTATTACCTTCTCGGTACCCTTCATCCGTAGAAGACGGCAGTTGTTAGATTTTAAGGACAATTGGTCAGAATTAGAAAAATCTATTCATATGAAGCTGATTGGATAACATGAATCTCAGAAATTTTATTGCCACACGATGGAATACTACGCTTCGCGTGACTGTGTTTTTATATATCGTAAAATTAAAGTGAGCAGAATCCTCTTAACTTGCGTTGTGTTTTTAGACTTCTGTAGGTCATTGCATCTTCTGTTAATCCGGTTTTTTTTTTATTTCATTCTCCCTATTTACATTTATTTCATGAAACGTGCATGTTGTCTTGTTACAAAACTTTTCTCCTAGTTCTCATCTTTTTTTTTTTTACTCTGATATCTTTATCTTAAGAAATAATCAATAATATTTATAAATTCTTTTTTCAGTAAGATGTTAGCAAAGGAAAAGGAAACAATATTGTTGAGAATCTTTAACATAAAATAGTGCGATACGTTATTTCTTTGTTTAAGTATTAATCGTCACAACAAAAAATCATGAAAAAGCCATGTGGGTGTACATTCATTCAAGTTCACATTGTCAAATAAGGCATGCTACTCGTTCAGGGTTATATCAATTAACGTCTGCAATCATCGATGGGTAAGTTCTTTGGTCGCTACGGGGATCGTATAAAAATATATATCCCTCTTTCTAGAATGATCAGTGACGATCTGGATTTCGGTTAAATGGCTGTCAACTTCACCAAACAAGAGATCAAATTTTCTAAAATTTCTAAAACCTGGGTTCTGTAGCATCATATCCCAGCCATTTTGCTGCGTCTTTCGGTATATTTAGGACATGATTTATACATATTTTGGTCATATGACATTGTTTAGATTGAGAATCTCTGACTAGGGCTTTTTACCCGAAGCGTGCATGTCTGGCCAATGCTGTAAATTTATCTGCTCTAAAATGATGCTAATGAATTTGAAGACGTTAAACATATGTACATAAATATGTACATCGAGACATTCGCCGCCTATGACATGTTTTCGTGGAAATGCTACGACGGGTTTTGCATGAAAACAGGAGACGCTTACTCCCCCAGGCACATATCCTAAGTATTCACTTCGGAAAATGTCTTTACACCTGGGTTCGGGACTGTTCCGATGGAAATATAATGATATTGCCTTGCCTTCACGACTTAGAAACTGAATAACGGATTGGTTATTCTTTTATGTTTATAGATAAATATATGAACATGAAGATCTTTATGCATCTTAGTACAATATTGCTCATCATTCGTACAAATTTTGGATAATTGTGTGATTTTTGTCCTAATAAGTACCACATGCACAATCAAATTAACAATTTCTTTTTAGTGATACCAAAGCTTAATAAATGAAAGTAATCAAAATAATAAATATTAACACATACATAAAACAAGTACATATAAACCGACGAGGCCAAGTACTAAAGTAATTCAATTAGTACGTTGTTTGCAAATGAGCAAAACCTTATGTTGGATAAAACATTTGTGGTAGGGAATAACCTTATCGCTGTTAACTTAGGATTCATAAATCTGAATGATTATAAAACACTCGGTTGCAGTACCCACGGCAAAACTCCAAAACACCCAATGCAAAAAAAAACCGCAGAACAGACATCCACAGAAAGATACGTAAAAGAGGCAAGGACCACCAACTCACCCTATAGATGACAAATATGGATAATGACCATATCCCTGTATACAGCACAAAATCGATAATTCAGAAAATCAGAAACCGAAGGCATACACAATCAGGATAAAACAGGAACCAAAACAAACAAACAAAATCCTCCACCATATGAAAAGAAGGGAACTCCTGATATGGGAGTGAGACCAGGTGCCCAGGAAGAGTAAGCATCTCCTGCTTGCATGCAACACCCACCGCTTCAATTTGGTAGAACTGTCGAATCCGGTTACTTCCATTTCGGAAGCAATAGAGTAAAATCTTTGGTTGGATGGCTGAAATGGTCTATGACAGAATATCATCCACCATTCAGGAGAGTGGGACATCATAGTGTATGTCGAGTTCGTTCCCCATATCGACCGTACAACTTCCTCAGTGACGATGTTAGTCGGTCACAAACATATCCCTGACTGAGAAGCTTATCCGAAAGACGCCTAGCTCTCAGAACAAAATCCGTATATTTGGTACTTGCTCTGGCAAAGCGTATCAACTGAGATATGAAGACGCCATAAGCTGGCGATGAAGAGATGTTGCTACTCAGAAAAGGAAAATTTGAAATTCTGAAGTTGAAGTTGTCACGTTTGTCATAGAATGAGGTGTTCATGTGGCCATCAGTGTCGTAGGACAACATTATGTCCAAATAGGATGCTGAATTATTTGTCTCTGTAGTTTCCTTGACTTCAAGCTCTGAAGGATAGATACTGCTGAGGTAATCCGTGAATTTTGGATTATTGATGGACAACACATCGTCTATGTATCTGTAAGTGAAGTTGAAGTCAGAAGCTAAGTATCTTTTCCCATCAGAGATCAAAGATTGAATGAATTCAGCTTCGTACGAGTAAAGAAAAATTCGGCAAGGAGTGGGGCACAATTGTTCCCCATTGGAATTCCGATAATTTGCTGCAAGACCTTTCCTCCAAACACCACAAAAACGTTGTCGATCAAACAGTTTAATATCTGTTTCAGTGTACTTATTTTCAGAATCGGACTTTTCTTTTACAAAGTAGGTTTTGTCATAGTTCACAACAATAAATTTGTATTTGCAATTACCGTTCTTACTTGTAAACGCATTACTTATAACTTTTGCGAGTCTTTCGTTCAATTTAGAATGTGGAATTGTAGTGTAAAGTGTCGAAAAATCAAAGGCTTTGATCGAATGGACTCTACTAAAATGAGTGGATTTCAGATTTTCTAAAAGTTCCTTCGAATTCTTTAAAATCCACATCTGGTTGATAACACTGCGAGAATATACTGTCGAACAATATTTTTGAAGCCCAGATTTGATTTCAGATTAAAGTTTGGTGAGTAAGATCGGTAAAGATGTGGTAGAACATTTTGAGGAACCAGCGATGAAACGTTGTTTGAACGGATTCTTATGCAGTTTAGGTATGCAGTATAAGTATGGTAAATCTAAATCTAAATTGGTAGTGTCGAAGCCAAAGAAAGTAAGAGCTTATTTGTGGTTATCTATTATTTCAGAGGCAGAAAGGTTTGTTGGGGTGTAAGTGGGATTTCCAGGTGTCGAATTTAAACCCAACTCTTTAACTAGACTGTCGAAATTGTACTTTTTGCAAGTAAATGTGTAATTATTTGAGGCTTTGTCCGCTGGTGTGATGACATAATGTTCTTGGAGGTAGGTAAGCTCTGTGATAACATCAGGGTCTTTAAACATAGACACGAATCTGGTGTTCACAGTTGATTTTAATCGGTTAATTCTAGATAAAAGTAACCCTCTGATGGATTTCATCCATTCGGAAAGGGTGTCGAGCTGTACATCCTCTTTCTTTGCCCAGCGTCTTGCATGACAAGAGTCCATGATAATTTTGACATTTTCGTTCCATGTTAAGGACATACTTTCACTGTATTTGGGACCCTTTTTAACAATTTTCTCACGTGTCGTTCTTGACTATACTAAGGTCACCAGTTATAACGTGTCCGCAAGGAGAGTAGTTGAAATCCGATGAAGAACATTCGCTAGGAAGTGGATGTAGTGAGGGATTACTTAAATCAATACACTGCAAGATTCGTTTGTAATTGTAAATTTTAGATGCAACTGTTGGTGTGTAGGAAATACAAGGAGTTTCTTTTCTTTTGAAATATGGAGGGATTTTTACTGTGACAGTTTTGTGATTCAAAATTTGACCAAGATTCAATTTATCAATACCTTTGTCCGCAAATCTTAGTTTAATGAAAGGACGGTTTGTTTTCTCCTCTGATTTATCTGGTCTAACTGTTTGAAATAAAAGAAAAGTAGAAATATCCAAGACGACTCCTTGTAGTCTGTATTCTGGGGAACGTGTATCGGTATATGTGAGGTCCTTCGTATATTCGTAGATTTCGTGTAACTTCCGTAAAGGAGCAGAATATAATTTGGTACGAATATAATGTAGGCCTAGAGGCTCATTCAAAAATGGAACCAAGTCATCGAAGGAGAAACTATGTATCTCAGGCCTATTATATTTATGAATGCCATAACTTCGAGGTCTTCTTTGTGGTCTGTTGAATAAGCTAGTCACATTTACCAATTCACAACCGGGACTTGATAAGTTTCCCACGCTGCTGATATTATCGTTGCACCCATAGGGCGCTGCAGTGTTAAGATTAAGAATCATGAAACATAAAAGACCACATATTAACTAACGAGACCAATTGGCAACCGGTGCCGACTAAGGACGGCCATCTGCCGCGCAAGTAGCAGACGGTGTGGTTATCCTGGATTACGTGCGCACAACCCTCCCGCTATTCCGATTCCCAAGATGTATCGAAAAACGTATAATTGTGGTGTAGACCAAATTTACCGTATTACATACAATCGTTAGAGAAGGGAGGAGATCGCCAACAAGACCCCTTTGCAGCATCAACAGCAAAACACCCGATGCAAATGCATAAAAGACGAGTACAGCACGAGACGGACAAGAGGCACACGACATGTAAACATCAAACACAAAAGACTACACATAAACCGAGGAGACCAATGCACAACCGGTGCCGACTTTGGACGGCCATTTGTCACGCAAGTAGCAAATGGTGTGGTTCTCCTTGATTACGTGCGCACAACCCTCTCACTTCTCAAATTACCCAGAGGTCTCGAAGAAAGTATAATTGTGGTGTAAAACAACCTCATCACTGTAAGATGACCTCACCCAAACAAGACCGCGAAACGTAGAGGCCCCAGAAACACAGATAAATATGTAAATGGATAAAAAAAAGATGGCATGCGTAATACAGTCCGTGCTCTGCCGACTGTAGCGAGCTCATGTATGTAATCACCCGAGGAGTCCGACTGACATTCAGAGAGGACAGGTGGTCGGTGCCCTGTCTTCTCTAAAGAGGTTTGGACAGGGCCCGTCATGGAGTCCCGTCGTCACAGTCAGTCAGAGTGCAAGTCTCGAGGATGCGCTTGTACAAGATTGTAGATTGGTCAAGTACCAAGCCTAGTGTCCGTCTGTTGACATTAGGTTCATATATGGTTCTGAAGCATTCTCGATGGTTATGCTGCCTACCTTTGATCCTTCTAATTTTGTTTAGAATATCACCATAAAAGACAGGTTGTGTAATACCCAAAGTCATGTACTCTGTTGTGTGTATAGATCCGAATTTTAAAAAGGTGACTGTAATTTTTGTAAAATTTCCAGAAAGTCTTTACTAGTTTATGAAAGCGGAAACCGTGACCTAAAAGTTTTTTTTTGTAATTTGTAAATTTCTATTGTGAAAATCCAAATTATCAGTACATGCTCTATCGTTCCGGATGAGCTGTGATATGTAAATGCCGTATGACGGTAATCTTGAGACGTCATCGTCAAGTCAGGGGAAATTTACTATGTGAATCCAAAATCATCCCTTTTGTCATATACACTTGTATGAATCTTTCCGTTTACAATTTTGATAATTAGGTCCAAAAACGGTGTTTCTGTATTTAAAACGTTTGCCTTGTTAAGTGTTAATTCTTGTGGATAAATTTCATTCTTATATAATCCAGAAGCAGGATTGTCACTGGTTAAAAATATCATCCAGATACCTAGAAGTATTATTGAAACATTTTAGATCATCAAATTGTCTTTGCTTTTGAAGATTTTGGATAAATTCTTTTTCATAAGTGTATAAAAATAAATCTGCAACAAGAGGCGCACAGTTAGTACCCATAGGAATTCCTACAACCTGCTTGTATAGATCCTCACCAAATCAAACATAAATATTGTCCAAGAGGAAGGTCAAGGCATTACACAGGTCACTACATGGCCATGATTTGTATGATTTGTAGTCTGTCGAGGAAAACCCTTCGATTCAGATGTGCAAATGTAAGTTTTCCGCTCTCGATCAAAACACCATTTAATGAGATTAGATAATCGATTTTCTTATACTGAGAGAGCACATATTTTTTGCACGCCCTTTATATTTACGCTTCAATTTCGTTTCCTAAAAACACAAGTAACCAGAGTTCTTGATGCCAAATTTTGATTTTCATACGATTTTCATACGATTTTCTTTTTCTTACTATTTTCATTTTCTTCATACGATTTTCTTAATGAGATTGGATAATCGATTGTAAGTACAATGGGTTTTCAATGATATTTTTTTAAACTGGGCGTCAGCAAAATGTATTGATCGAACGTAAACAAACAAAGATAACTCGAAGAGAGTTTTCCTGATTTTAATGTTTGAACCGCAACTATGTCAAGTACTCCACGTATGATCTATTTCTATTTATTAACAGAATTCTAAAAATTTTTAAGAAGTCGAAATTGAAATTTCTGCTTGTTTCTATGTTGTTGTTTTTTTTTTTTTTTTTTTTCTTCATCGAGAAACAATGTTTGAAACACTTGATTGCATAAAATGCACAAAAGGGTATTCCCAGTTAATGTACAAATTTATGTATGCGCAGACCATTTAAATATGATGCGGCTTTGAGTGTCAAAACGCACGTGCGTCAATGTTTTGCTTTAGAAAATGCAAGCAAGAACTCTGGTTACTTGTATTTTAAGGAAACGAAGTTGAAGCGTAAATATAAAGGGCGTGCAAAAAGATTATATGCTCTGTCAGTTTCGGATAATTATGTACAATTATCAAAATGAATCTGAATAATTTTCTATGAACACAGGTAGTCTCCGTAGAACGTAGAGGTGTAAGACAAAAAAGGGGATCATAATCATTTTAAATATTCCTCGGGTATCACTGATGAGTCATTGTTTGTTGAAATACGCATATGGTGTTATAAGATTTTACGATAGAAGATGTATTAAAGTATAACAATACAATATGATAATCTAAGTGTGATCCACATACGTTTGAAAAACCTTTATTACTTTTACTTCACAATTTTGAAAAAAAAAAACATAATTAGGCATATTTTGATATTGCTACATACTTAGAACAACATAGTATTGATGACATCTCTACAATTTAATTTAGTCCAGTCATTCTACATCTTCACCTCAAACTAATTGCAACAGAAATCATTTTTATGAAATTTGTTGTGTAGTATACTTATAATGATCATATCAAAAATCGAGAAAAATCGAGATAGGGGAAAGCTACCATTTTGCGAATCAAAGGTCACACATTCACGTTCAACGCAATATGTTACAAAGCGGCTTCCATAGACACAGAAGAGTTCACAAAGGGAGATAACGCAAAACTATTATGCAGGCGTTGCATGTTGTTTGCGTTCTGTTTGAAGTATTTCTAACCTCAGTTTTCACTTTCTTTTAAGTTTTTGACTTATTTTACTTTTCTAAATAATAAGAATAAAGAATATTTTTGATTATCTGTGTGCGAACGTAGATCGACGCATACATTTATACGGAAGTCGGAATTTGACAGGCGCTGTTTTAATTTAAAAAGTACATGACTTGTATAATACATAACAAAACATTTTTTGTATCAGTTCTATGAATGGGAGACCTATCATATACAACATTTTAATCTAAAAATGGCAAAAGTTTGATTCTTGTAACGAAAATTCATGTTCTTTCCTAAGCTCTGCGAGTGACGAACAAATGTATGGAAGGCCGTTCTTGACAACAATTCGTTGTGTTGTATAAAAATGGACCTGTCAGATATACGATTTATAAATTATCAATGTTTGACCTTATTTGTCATCCTAAATAAAAAACAGATTATGAATAGATAAATCAAATATGGAAAGCAGATGTCATCATCAATTTACGGATCCAAATGATGAAAAATGTGGCAAACCAAATACATTTGTATATTGAGTCTAGAAAGAAAAACACGTATTTAAAGAAAATCAGATATATACATATACTTATTCATAAATGACCAGGGCATGCGTTTTGTTTGGGGGAATGGTACCCGTACACTAGAAAGGATGGATTTACGACATTTTTCTAATAAAGGGAAATTATTCACTATACTTCTTTGATGTTTACAACTATAGTGATAGGATCAACAACAGATTTATTATACTAGATTTTGACATAGGACATATTTATTCAATAGCCGCGATAGCTTGATTAATCTTGCATTATATTAAAGCACAAATGCGAATTTTTTTTTCTTGTAGCAAAGTATCCTGGTATAATGGGGGGATTTCCCCCATTTTAGGGTAAAACTACTACATGTATTGGGGGGGGGGGCTTATTTCGGCCCCTTTTTTGGATGATCAAGTGCCCTCCGATGAAACCCCTTATAAAATCTAGTTATATATCGCTATGTCCATTTATAAGTCATAAGTGCACGCATCACATTTCTTAACCCTTTCTCTACAGAACCGATCAAATTAACCGGTGGCGTCATTTCATTTGACTTTGTCCGATGCAAATGGGCGTTGTTGTGTTGTATTTCAACGAATTTCTTTATTGCGGATATCGCACGTTGTATTCGGGAAGATGTGAGTCTTTTACTATATCAAATTTACATAAATTTCTTTTCAGCACATAAACTTTTAAAGCTATAGCTGAACCGAAGAGTGGATCTAACTGGGAACGGCAAATCTCGATCATGTGCGAATAAGCGGCGTTTCAAATCGGCGGCATATTCACAGAAAAAGCAGTGACTACAATTTTTTCAAATCTATTTCTCACAAGCGGTATGCAGTGTGATTATTACTTAATAGTAAATGCAATTATTTTGAACGTCAAAACAATATATTTTTATCATGTCAGATTTGAGTGTAATATTCTAACAATCGATGGCAAAAGATGCTTCCTCTTCTTCAAACAGATTGCGCTGCGATAGAAAAGTTGGGAAGCAGCCTCTTATTATGTGATTGTTTATCTGATCATTCTGATTCTGGTATACCTACGCGAAATATCCCGGAGAAATATCTTTCGTCTTTGAATTTATTGTGCTCCAAAAATGAATTTTACAAGTAAACATTCACAGAAATAAGTGATTTTTGCACATATATTAGGTTTTTAGCCCCACAAACATACTGTAGAAATTGAATTTCAGTTATCACTTGATATTCCTATTCATTCATGATAAGAAACACTATTCTTTCAAACCTTAAATGTGTCAATTTATGCAGGTTTACAGAAAAAGAAATTATTTTCTCAAAGTAAGAGGTTTTTGCACAGAAAAATAAATATTGACTTAAATGAAATTCAATAACAATTCATTCTGCTAAATTTCATAAGATGGTTAGTTTTCTATATGAAAATAGCTTTAAATGTATGATTTTCGCTAAGATAATGAAGTTATAGAATTTTTCCAGAAATATGTTATATTTGAATGAAAACAGGCATTTTACCCAAAAATGAAGTAGAAGATATACCCATTTCGTTTCAAACATGTCATACGATTAAAACTAGATAATTTATAGTTGAAAATACATTCCTGCTATCACTTCAAGAAATTTTATAGATTAGAATGATTATTCTCCAGAAATCAGCGATTTCTGACTGGAAAAATATGTTTTTCCCCAAAAAAAATTTTTGAATTATGAAAGAAATGTCAGTAAAACTTATGTTATCTGAAAGAATGCGAAAATGTACATTAGAAAATAGCTTTCAATTATTGACTTAATTATGGATGAGGGATCTTTGAATTAATATACAGAAATATGAGATTTCCAATTGAAAACACAGGTTTCTGTATAAAGATGACAATTTCGAGGATTTTACCAAAAATGAAGAATACAAAATATGTGTCATCTGAAAGAGGATACTTTAAAGATATTTTCAAAGCATCATTGAACGATCATATAAGTACTGAGGAACTGAGAAGCAGGAAGAAATTAAAATTTCCTCTAATTTCTGTGAAATTTTGTTTAAAAAATCGAGTTTTTACCCTAAAACAAACAGTAAAAGTAGAATTTGGAACTGAAAACTTATTTTATCTGAAAGAGCACCAAAATTACTTTATAATTACGTTTTCCAATTTTCAAAATCTTCATTAATATAAAAGTTATAAATTTTTTCTAATTTTCAGTGATTTTCGACTAAAAATCCACGTTTTCCCCTCAAAACAAGCACTTCCCCTTTGTTGTATGCTCTCGATTTTTGATACACCTTAGAACATCCCTTAATACACCATTTGAATACAAAAACATTTCTGTTGCAATTAGTTTGAGGTAAGGCTATATTTTTGGCTAGAATGACTGGACTAATAAGTACAAAAGGAAGGTGATCTCTACCAGGACTCAGCTGCAGTACCCAAAGCAACATATAGAAACACTTCTATGCAAAAATGTAGAGTTAAAAAAGCACAATAAGAGACAAAAGAGACAGAATGCACCAAGAACATCACCAATGTTAAACGTATTCAAATTCAATAGCATCATGTAAGACCAGATACATTTACAGCATGGACCAGACATGCACGTTTCGGGTATGTAACCCTCGTCAGTGATCCTCAGTCTAAACATTCACATATGACCAACAAGTGTGAAATTATTATGTCCAAAAATGTACCGAAAGATGTAGCAGAATAGGTGGGATATGATGCTACAGGACCCACGTTTTAGGAATTTCAAGAAATTTTGTAATAGAAAAATTCAAATGCATTGAAGAGACTGACGACCAACCGAAGTTGATCAAACTTGGCTACATGTGCCCTCGGGGACTCTTGGTCCACCAGCAGTGACACTCACTAAACCATGCTCCGTTAAAAGTCTAAGACTAACAAAAACAGGCTTATAAGAAAAATAAAAGCAACGCAAACGTAGCATCCCCTCGTAAATGCATGCTCTAATTAATCAGCAAATGATTTTAAAATCAAGTCCATAGTTACCTTGACCTTTGTTCCTTTACCTGGAAAATCAATAGAATGAATTCCTTCTTTGTTAGGAACAATTGTTGAAATTTTGGTGATTCTGCGATTATGTATTTGTCTTCTATGCTGTTTACAAGAATTTTAATCTCAAGTCTACAGTGACTTTCACCTCTGACCTTAAAAATAAAAAGCATTTGTCTACTCAACATAAGGAACACTTGTGGAACGTTGAAGTTACTATGATAAGTGCTTTGTCCTCTACTGTATAATGTTCACAAGGATTTTAAGCCTAAGTCTACAGTTCAAAAGCAATACAGTCACTTTTCTCCCCATTGGAATGATTTGTGGAAGGTTTGATGTTTTGCTGATGATTGCTTACTTGATTATCTTCTTTAACTCATTTGTGTCACACTTATGCCCTTTGCCGTGTGGAGCTCGTAAAAAAGTTCCCCGCGAGGGGTTTGACAGTAAGTGTTTTGAAGATACATCCCTGACATTGTCGCCATAGCGCTTTTTATATAGACATAACGTCAGACAGTGCATGAATTTTATATATTTTCATTTCCATGCTTTATTAACATCGACGGCGGGTGCGGCTAGCCAACAGGGGATGCTTACTCCTCCCGGCCACCTGGTCCCACCTCTAGCTTACTAGGGGTCCGTCGATGTTTAATTTTGTGTTCTATTGTGAGTGCTGTTGAGATTATCGTCAGGATCATCTTTAACTCATTCGTCTATTTTGATGTTCACAAGGATTTTAAGCCAAGTCCACTATGACCTATACCTATGACACTTGACCTTGAAAATCAATAAGGTTCATGACAAATATGGATAATGACCATATCCTCATACAAATTTCAAAATCAAGAATTCAGAAAATAATAAACATAAGGCATACAACAGGAACCAAAGCAAACAAACAAAAACCTCCACCACATGAAAAGAAACGAGCTCCGAATTTGGGAGCGAGACAAGGTGTCCAGGAAGAGTCAGCATATCCTGTTTGTAACACCCGTCGCTTCAATTCGGTAGAATTGTGACATTCTCTTACTTTCATTTCGACTGATATAAATATTTCCGTGTTGGATGGTTCAAATGGTATGAGACAGAATATCATCCACCATTTTTGAAAAATTGGTATATCATAGAGTATAACGAGTTCCTCGATAAAACTTTGTTGAGTAAGATCGATACAGATTTAGTTGAATATACATGTATCATATTCTCTCGATGGGGAACATTTGTGAAAGGTTTGCTGTTTCTATGATGGTTGCTATGTCTTCTATGCTATTCACAAGAATTTTAAACATAAGTCTTCACTGGCCTTGACATTTGACATTGCAAACTTATAGAGTTTAGTCCTTCCATATGGGGAACATTAGTGGAAGGTTTTAATGATGACTGCTTGATATTATATGCTGTTCACAAGAATCTGAACAAACACACATACCCTCACACACACAACCCCTTAACAAACAATGCTATATATCCTCTGTAACAAAGTTGTAAGGAGAAAACAAAGCAAATGAAACATTTAACCAAGCCTGCGATGACACAGAGTGCCTTGTGTACTTGGTTACCCTAAAGTTTTTTTTTTTTTTTGAATCAGTGCAGCGATTACCGAGGAAAGTCGGAAATAAACGAGAGCTATAAGATATACTTGTTTTTCGTGTATCCATATTGAGAATTTCGGTCAATGTAAGATACCAGATCATGAGACAGGAACAACTTTTGTCGAATCATGTAATATTGCTGACAAACAGTATGCAAACAGTCACGAGGAGGTAGTTTAACCTATACTATCCTTATCTACATGTTGTTCTATGTCTAGCTTTTATGTAAATACATTCAAGGATATTTACAGTCCTTCAGATTCAGTTATGAGTGTCATTGTTTTCCACAGATATAGGAATTTATAAAAATCAGACAGGTGTAGATTCAAGATTAAAAGAACACAACGGGTTTCCCGATTGAATTTGTATGGTTACTCAAAAACACCTTTATTACCTAAATCTAAGGTTGCAAAAATTGACATATTTTCTCTAAAGAATATATAGAAAATATGACAAACTGACAATGGCCGATTGAAAGAAACAAAGAATTCTTCGTGATTCATTGAAAACAAAAAGCCTGTATCTGGAATGTGCAACTGGATAATGAAAAATATAATTTTGACCAACTTCAAAGAAAATGAAATGCCTCGAACAAATCACCTCCCTCGTGTTCGTGAACTAAAGACACCGCGAATAAAAGACAGTTTGTAGTATTACATTTAGGGCCGCGCACTCTCTGCAAATTGCACAAATTTAATTTCAGGAAATATAACCAGAGTGCGCTGTTAAAAATGAATTTTGGCAGTATCTAAATATCACTTCAGACTGAAGCGTCACTGCTGACATTTCTATATCCGAAACACGTGTCTGGTGCATAATAAATTGGTTTGAAATTTTCTTCGGGAAGGTATAGAGTTTGAATACTTCTGTGTTCTTGTTTCAATTGAGGATCACTGACGAGGGTTGAGTTACCGAAACTTGCATGTCTGGACCATTCTGCAGATTTATCTGATCTTCATTATGCTATTGGATTTGAAGACGTTTACTGTTTTATAAGGTAAAGGTTATGGATACCGAAAAATTATAAATTGTTTAAATTCCATCCAATAAAGGGAAATTTTACCGTCCTGACACTTTTTCAAGAAAACAACTACATTACACTATTTGTGAGCATTTGTTCTCTCTTATTTGCACACGGACATATACTTTTTCTTCAATATTTTGAAAAGGCTTCTGAAAACATCGTTAATATTCAGTATCTCTGATATTTTGACCTTAAAAAGGATGATTTTCGTAATTTTTGTGTACAATCGAGAAAATTTTAAATGATCGGTAGAGTTGGTACCTATGGTAAAACTTTTTCGAATTCAAGTTTCATACAAAGTTTTTAATCTGTTTTAGTGTATATTTACGAAGAAAATCAAAATAAAAATCAAATGAGGGCATTACGGAAGCATCCTAATGCCACAGTTTGAATTTTTTTATCTCCTAAGGGTTCTTTTCTAGTGCATATCTATTTTACATGTTTCGTTGCATTTAAGATGATTTGGTGTCTCTCGGGGTATCTTTTCCAGTTTTTATTCAACACTGAAAATCCAAATATACACTTTAAAAGCATATGTATCAAATTTTAAATTACCTTCTGAATTGACAGGGTTAACAGAAAAGTCAAATAGATCATGTAGCAATCCAAGTTCTGCAGTGTAACAGCTCATTTACACTTGGCGGGAAGGACGAACTTTATTTTTGCCGCGTGACGTCAAAAATTCTCACTGTGACATAACGTTATTTGAACAAGATTGTCGCAGCCAGGGGGTTTACAGCATCAAAAACTGATTCATTATGTATCATTATGTTTTTCTTTTTGTTAATTGATTAAACATAAACAAGTTTTGTTAATAAGCCTCCTGTTCATGTTTCTTACACTTTACGTCATTCCGATCGGTATACGATAGTCCGCGTTGCGAAGTGAATTCAAAATTGTCAGGAGCCAAAATAATGAGTATTCACCCCTCCCCCTACACTACTGTGTAAAAAGAATGTAAAAACACAAACTCTTCCATCATTTCAAATGACACAATTTAAAAAAAAAATTGATACAGATAAAATCAAACTTCGAAGAAATAAAAAAAGAAAGCAAATCAAACTTCGAAGAAATCTTCATTACGCATTGGCGTATCAACTATTTTGAAAAATGGGAGGGAACTGGATAACTGTCGAAGCTGCAAGTGATGATTTTTTTTTTGTTATGAGAGGGGCTCCGCAGGAAGTTGAGAGAGAGAGAGATCACATAAGACATATTTAATTTTTTCGTTAATTCGCTAAAATTTTGAATATGATGTGGTAGAAAAAAAATATCTTTTGTTGACGCGGATTTTGTCTCAGGTTCACCTCATTTTTACACTCTTATGGTGTCTTTTTATCATCTGTACAAGACATCAACAAATACTACATCTTCATATAAATTTACAAATGACAAATTAAATGTTTTATTTTTTAATATTCTTTTTCTCTATGACATCGAATGTGAATGAAACAATAGTGTCGGAATGAAAAATTATATTTGTAACAAGTATATATCATCCATTTTCGATCGCCTTTAGGTATTCGGTTACCGAAGAAAGTAACTCAGTTCTGTGATCAGAGATTCTTCATGTTTGTATATACACATGAATCCTTGGTCCGTCCTCATTTCTCATTTATTCCGAATTTCATGTTTATACACAAATGTACACATATACTTTTACTAAGAATGCAAACGAACGTAAAAAAAAGTTACTGTAAGTAAAAAAAAACTTCTTACCGCCCAGCATGCGGTACATGTATAAGGAGGAATGCGCTCGTGATTCACTTAAATTACTCTTGATTTTTCCCGTCATTAACGACGAAATGAAATGAAAATATACATCCACAAGTTTACAAAATAATGTGTTAAAAAGTGAATGATCAATGTAAATGTCCCTGGACAAGCATTAATATAGACCCGCCTGTCATGTTTTGTTGGTTTTAGTATTTGCCAAGAAAAAAAAATTATCATTTGTGCAAATGTTCATATCTCGTTCCTTGAATCTATTTAGAGGTACGCCAATATCATTAATTTAATTATTTCCATAGTGTCTGTATAACGCCTATATAAACGTTATGACGCTGCTGCGTTAGGCCTGTTCAAATATTACGTTGCCAGTTTCGAACATGAACAATGCTGTAATTTCGTCAATTGCAGAAAAAACCAGATACTTAGATAGTTATTTAATTAAATTATAAGAAATGACTGTAATATTTTTTTCTGTCTATCGATTTATAGACAAAAACCGACGCAAAAACAAAATATAAATGAATCCGCTTCGATGATCGGATGCCGATCCGCTAGAGGAGATGGGGGGGTATTTGAAATCCTGTGAAGGGTACCTTGTAACGCAAAGAGCGTAAAAAAGAGCAGGTTTTACTGAAGTTTTATTGAGTTTTGTTTATAGCTTGAATCAATGACAAAATCGGTATATATAACATGCATGATCAGCATTGTTGGTACAGAGCTACGCAGCACTTTGTCAACTTAAGTCGGCACTGATCAACGACAAAAAAGTAAACGGATGCATGAATTCAAATATACTTTCCTCTTAATTGTTAATTATCAGTGTACATATGATTTGTATCTTAAGATAAGGATTAAAAGTCAGAAAAATATGTAGCAAACATGTCAAAATCGAAAAGAAAAAATGAAATCTTATGGTAGATGAAGGGGAAGTCAGAGGAAATTATATCTGTATTTCATGTTTTGTGTGGTAAGCCTACATTATTTTCATAGCAGACAATATTTTTTATATGTATGAATATAAATAATGAATGTCAAAGCAAATTTAATTCTTATTCATCTTTTGATTATTGGAAAAGGCCAAAACTTTGGTAGAAAAACCTTAAAGTCAGAGGAAACTCTGTCCATATCTTCTCTATTTGCGTGGCAACCTTATAATTTTTTTTAAATGTAATGTACTAAAGACATCAATCATGGGTTAGATATTACTTTGAAAGTGACATCACTCCATGTCGCATATATTTTGACAATTATTCACCATACACAGTATCCTAAAAGCCATATTTTACATTTCTGTGATGCTAGTTTTAAGGGTCCTTAAGTATGAAAAAAAAATTAGATTTTCTCCTCTTTCATATTATTTTTTTTCTTACCAACCCATGCTTTAAAAGAAGTAAGAAAATAAATTAATAAACAAATTACGTAATTTCCTGTACAGCTTTATAATATAGCATCATTCATAATTATCCGAGTACTGTATTTGACTGTGGATTAAGGTGCCTACTTTGAAAGCTATTCACCTTAATATACTTCTGACAATCAAAACTTAATTTTACATGAGAGAAATGTTCCATTATTACAATTTTAAGTTTATGACATCACTCGTAATATGAGAACCCAACGTCCTTAAGATAAGGCGTAAAATCTGCCCTGAAAAGTCGGAATTTCAAAATGCAAAATTCAAGAATATTTTTTCGGTAGAAATGTCAAGTAACTTGGTCCACATATGAATCTGCTATCAGATGGGATATTTTATTCAAAATAACACCGATATTTGGGTCAAAATAAGCGTTTTTTTTACACAGAAATCAATGGAAAACGGAAAAGTTTTATACAACATCGCCCCCCCCCCCTCGCTTAACAATGCCACTCTCACCAAAGGTGTATATCAATAAAACACTTTTTCTGACCAAATAGGGTTCTGAAGCGAAGTGGGGGGGACAATGTCCCACAGGCGAAAAACGAAAAAAGGGGGGATGGATGACTATTTCTAAAAGTGTCTCTAGAGCGATAAAATATGTTATAATTGACTTTTTTTCATGTTATATCGTGGAACAATATATTCAGAGAGAGTTCTGATCAAATATTTAACCGATTGGAAGGAAATAAACGAGAAAGTTGTCTATTTCTACATCGTGTGTATTTCGCGCCAGAAACCTACATAAGTGGCTAAAAAGAACGAAATAAAACTGTTTTTCAGTTTCCGGATTGCAGAGTTTGCCGATTATATTGATATATTTACATTTGCCCTTAAATTTGTATAGAAATTCACTGTAATTTACTAGAGGATAATCCCAATGCGATCACGTGATGTGATTTTTCGGTGCTCAGCGCGTAGTAATATATCCACTCTAAATTTATCTTATTCTATTTATAAACACTATTTTAAGCAGGGGATTCCCTGTGCGTTTTCCGAAATGCCTTTGTCGTACTTATTCCCACTGTGTGTTTCTGCATATTTCAGCAAGATATGATGATACATTTGTTTTAATATAACAATTAAAAAATTCTCAATGCAAAGTTGACTTTTTATTTCAATATTGATTTACAAAATTTTCATAAATCTCACGTCTGCTAGATCTAAGACTACAGAAAACAACAAAAATGTCTAAAGAAAGTCAACCAGGAAGCATTTCCCTAGTTTCAGTTGATAGTATTTTTGAACTAGATTTCCTAAATGACAGCGATGAGGAGGCTTTAATGGACCTGGTAATGCCAACTTGTTCTACCATTTTAAATGATGCTAGTGAATTTAAAGACGTTTAACATTTGAACTACTTGGTGAGTGTCACTGCTGGTGGACCAAGAGTCCCCGAGGGCACATGTAGCCAAGTACGATCAACTGTGGTTGATCGTCTGTCTCTTCAACGCATTTGAAATTTTCTGTTACAAAATTCTTGAAATTTCCAAAACGTGGGTCCTGTAGCATCATATCCCACCCATTCTGCTACGTCTTTTGATACATTTTTGGACATAATAATTATCATACTTTTTGGCCCTATTACATTGTTTAGACTGAGGATCACTGACGAGGGTTTAGTACCCGAAACGTGCATGTCTGGTCCATGCTGTTAATTTATCAGGTTTTAAATTATGCTAGTGAATTTAAAGACGTTTAACATTCAAGCACCAAGGGAAGCCCACATCATGAATGATTCTCTTACAAAACCAGCCCTTGATTTACCCCACCAGAGACTCCAACCACATCAACTTTAGCAGACAGTAATGGGCCAGAGCAATCCAAGAGATTCAAATCTGCATCTAAAGATGACATTCTCCATTACTTTGATTCAAACCAAAAAGCAAACAGCACGGGGCATGAAAACATTCCAAGGTGCAAAATTGTATAGTAATTATGAGAAAAAAGCGAAAAATGATTTAATGTTGCATAAAAATCATAAGAAAGGCCTGATTAAGTAAAATGGTTTAGTACAACTGTATAAGTGCATTTTCAGGTGTTTGAAATGAAAACTTGATTATCAATATCATTGTTTTAAGCTATATCTACAATGTCAATGAGAAAACACACAAAAAAAAGTCAGAGATTAAAGTACATCCTCATTGCAGTACCTTAAACGTTTATTTGCAGTGCAATTTGAAAGCCTAAGGCATAGAAAAACACAGCAATTCAGACATTACATATTCTTAATTTTACGTTGAAGTTTTGTTTATATTAACCACATAACCCCCCCCCCGAAAAAAAATCATAAAAAGGAATAAAAACCAAAACAAAATAAAACAAACACGCAACTGAAGTGGGTTTTTTTAGCTTGGTGTTTGGAAACTGGTATGGATGTCAACATAACAACTATTACCCCTACAGAACTTGCCACAGTCCTTACCAGGTTTTATTGTAAAGTCCGTCCAGTTCAGAGCGAGAATCGCCTAGGTTCCATGCCACAAGTTCAGGCTGAGGAATACCATAAAAGTTCAAGAAGGCCTTGCGTAATGCAATAAATCGTTACATACAAGACCTTGGGCGGAATGCCGACATTGTCCGAGATTCAGACTTTAAGGTCGCAAACAGAGTTTTCAACGGGATGTTGAAGGAACGTATGAAAACTGGAGCCAGTCGTCCTGTGTCGCACAAATCTATTATATCAGATGACGATCTGCATCTCATAAATGGCTACTTTCAAAATGCAGCAGATGCCCCCATCATCCTACGGTAGTACATTTGGTATGCTATTTCTATTCACTTTGTCACTAGAGGTATGGAGATGCACCATCAAGTGCGTATAGACTCCTTCAGTTTTCAAAAGGATGGAGACCACGAATATGTAACACTTCATCATGAAATACAGCACAAAAATACCAAGGCGGGGTTAATGCTGCAGAATCTAAATCAGATAAGCGGATGTATGCTAGCACTTCTGGGTCGCTTTGCCCAGTTACCATGCTATTTCTTCAGAAAACACAACCTGATGCTGAACATCTCTTCAATCAATTCCGCAGACAGGCACAAGAAGACCCCCAGGGACACTCTATATGGTTTTCTTCCAAGCCATTATCCAAGAGGTCCTTTGGAGAGTTTCTTCCAGATAGGCGGCAGGAACATCCAAGAGATACATCTCCCATTCGTTACGAGCTACAGCTATACAGTGTCTGAACGACGCAGGGATGGAGGCGAGGCATATTATGTACATGTCTGGCCAAAGGAACGAGTCCTCGATTCCTTCCTACAACAGGAATGTCTCCTCAGGGCAAAAGCGTGCTTTGAGTTCGACATTGTCAACTTTAATATCAGCCACAGAAACCATGCAAGACCTACCTGATTTGAGGCCATCTGGAACAACCAACAAATCCATGGCAATCGTGTCCCGCCCACCAAACAGCACAGCTTCACCCGACAGAATTGAAGTGAACGAAACAAACTCGGCACCGTCAGTCAGCACGATGGCCAGTATTGTTTCGAACACCATGAATGTGTCGTCAGGATTCCAATCATATTTTTCAAACTCAACTTTCTCAGGTTGTTCCTTCAATTTTTCGAAGTAAACAAGCCTACTTCCTAACCACATGTTCAAGATGTCGTCCGTCAGCTGAACCGCATCACACAGTATTACATATGCTACGAAACAGTGCGCAGAAGAATGTAGTTCAAATTCCATTGTCATTTCTCCGAATCAGCTTATCATTGTTGTTGAAAGAATGCATTCAGAACACATTCCATAGTATTATTTATTTTTTATTGCAATAAAAAGCATAGTGCATTTTAATGACAGAAAGTGTTGTCATGACGATCGTCCCGGCTGTTCCAGGAAGTAAACAAATGACGTAATATCCTCGTTTACTAGCTTTCTAGAGGGGGCGCATCAAAGTACACAGTTGAAATTATCACGGATGTAAATATATAGAATAACTGTCTTTTGGAATGTGATTATACTGTGATAACCTACAATGGATCCATGAATTATGTTTCTCATAATTCCTGGATCCATTGTAGTTATCACAGTATAGTTACATTCCAAAAGACAGTTATTCTATAAATAATAACCTCAAAAAATTTAGACTTGAAAAGGTAACAGAAGTATAATAAACATAAAAAAATGTGTAAAATAATGCGTTTTTTTGTCCATTTTCGTTCGATATTCGACGTTTTCCGTCATCTGTACCCCAACCTCTTCAACTCGTTATCATAACATCTTTCACCAAATTTATTTACATAAAATACCTACTAGGAATCTTATAATACTTTATATTTTTATCCTGACCAACTTTTATCTAAATTGGAAGGACAACGCACGAGAAATAATCGAGTGATTTCAGGGCTAAATCCGGTCCTTATCTTAACAGGTCCTTAGAAAATACTATAACTTAAATAGGACTTAACTATCACCTAATTAGGACTTAACTATCACCTAATTCAGAGTAATTGTTACCTAATTAGGAGATACCATCACCTGATTGGGAGTTACAATCACCTAATTAGGAGATAGAATCACTTAATTAGGAGATACTATCCTCTAATTAGGACTTAACTATCACCTAATTCAGAGTAACTGTTATCTAATTAGGAGATACTATCACCTGATTAGGAGATACAATCACCTAATTAGGAGATAGAATCACTTAATTAGGAGATACTATCCTCTAATTAGGAGATACCATCACCTAATTAGGATAGGATCAATTAATAAAGACTTAGCTTTCACCTTATTAGGACATACTATCTCATAATTAGGAGATACTATCACCTAATTAGGACTTAGCTATCACCCAATTAAGACTTACTATCAACTAATAAGGAGATACTATCACCTAATTAACACTAAACTATCACCAAATAAGGACTAAGCTAACACCTAATTAAGAGATACTATCACCAAAGTAGGAAATGCTAATTAGGAGATACTGCCACCTAATTAGGACTTAGGATATTAAGTATATATGTTTCTCATAATTCCTGGATCCATTGTAGTTATCACAGTATAATTACATTCCAAAAGACAGTTATTCTATAAATAATAACCTCAAAAAATTTAGACTTGAAAAGGTAACAGAAGTATAATAAACATAAAAAATGTGTAAAATAATGCGTTTTTTGTCCATTTTTGTTCGATATTCGACGTTTTCCGTCATCTGTACCCCAACCTCTTCAACTCGTTATCATAAAATATTTCACCAAATTTATTTACATAAAATACCTACTAGGAATCTTATAATACTTTATATTTTTATCCTGACCAACTTTTATCTAAATTGGAAGGACAACGCACGAGAAATAATCGAGTGATTTCAGGGCTAAATCCGGTCCTTATCTTAACAGGTCCTTAGAAAATACTATAACTTAAATAGGACTTAACTATCACCTAATTAGGACTTAACTATCACCTAATTCAGAGTAACTGTTACCTAATTAGGAGATACTATCACCTGATTAGGAGATACAATCACCTAATTAGGAGATAGAATCTCTTAATTAGGAGATACTATCCACTAATTAGGACTTAACTATCACCTAATTCAGAGTAACTGTTACCTAATTAGGAGATACTATCACCTGATTAGGAGATACAATCACCTGATTAGGAGATACAATCACCTAATTAGGAGATAGAATCACTTAATTAGGAGATACTATCCTCTAATTAGGAGATACCATCACCTAATTAGGATACTATCAATTAATAAAGACTTAGCTTTCACCTTATTAGGACATACTATCTCATAATTAGGAGATACTATCACCTAATTAGGACTTAGCTATCACCCAATTAAGACTTACTATCAACTAATAAGGAGATACTATCACCTAATTAACACTAAACTATCACCAAATAAGGACTAAGCTAACACCTAATTAAGAGATACTATCACCTAAGTAGGAAATGCTAATTAGGAGATACTTCCACCTAATTAGGACTTAGGATATTAAGGATATGAAGAGGATACTTTTAATTAGGACTTAGCATTCACCTTATAAGGACATACTATCTCCTGATTAGGAGATACTATCACCTAATTAGGATGTACTATCACCTACTTAGGAGGTTCTATCACCTAATAAACACTTATAGGTATATGGTCATTATCCTTATTTGTCACTTAACTATCACCCAACTAGATACTATCACCTAATTAGGATATACTATCACCTAATTAGTAGATACAATTACCTGATAAGAACTTTGCTTATAAGATAATAGTTAAGTTCTAATTAGGAGATACTACCACCTAATTAGGACAACCTATCTCCTAATTAGGACAAACTATCTCCTAATAAGTTGATAGTTAAGTCCTTAGTTGGTGAAAGCCAAGTCCTAATTAGGCGAAAGTATGTCCTAATTATGTGATAGTTTCTCATTATTAGGTGAAATAATGTCCTAATTGGGTGATAGTTAAGTCCTAATTAAGTGATAGTCCTATTTTGGTTAAGTATCTCCTTATAAGGTGATAGCTACGTCCTAATTAGGCGATAGCTACATCCTAATTAGGTGATAGTATGTCGTAATTAGTTGATAGTTAAGTCTTAATAAGGTGATACTATCTCCTAATTAGGAGATACTATCTCCTAATTAGATGATAGCTAATGCGTTAAAGAAGATCATGACGATAATCTCAATAGCACTCACAATAGAGCACCAAATTGAACATGGACGGACCCCTAGCACGCTACAGGTGTGACCAGGTACCCGGGACGAGTAAACATCCCCTGTTGGCTAGCCGCACCCGCCGTCGATGTCCATGCACGGAAATGAATACATACACTGTCTGAGGCTATGTCTATATAGAAAGTGCCATGGCGACCATGTCAGGGAAAAAATTTACTGTCAAACCCCTCGCGGGGAACTTTTTTACGAGCTCCACACAGCAAAGGGCATCAGTGTGACACAAATGAGTTAAAGAAAATCCTGATGATAATCTCACAATAGAGCACCAAATTGAACATCGATGGACCCCTAGCACGCTACAGGTGAGACCAGGTGCCCGGGAGGAGTAAGTGTTGGCTAGCCACATCCGCCGTCGATGTCCACGCACGGAAATGAAATCAATATATAAAAACATGCACTGTCTGAGGCTATGTCTATATAGAAAGTGCCATGGCGACCATGTCAGGGAAAAACATTCAAAACACTTACTGTCAAACCCCTCGCGGGGTTTGATTATGGAGTCCTAATTATGTGATGATATGTCCTAATTAGGAGATACCTAAGTCCTAATTCGGTGATAGTATCTCCAAATAAGGAGATAGTATCTCCAAATTAGGAGATATTTTCTCCCAATTAGGAGATTTCAGAATCTTGCATTAGGACGCTTCCATAGGGCATTTCAACACATTTTGTATTTTCTTTACAAATGTGCTTTTTTTAGCAACATGTTCCCGGCATTTTTACCATGCTGTTCAAATAAGCAAAAATCTGGATTTTTATCGCGGACCTATTAATTTTCCTTCATAAATTGAAAAATTGACACAAATAGCATTATTTCATATGGTTATCATAAAATCATTGAATTCCTTCATTCAGAAATGACATGCCTTAACATTTTTACCACTTGATGAGTGCCACTGCTGGTGGACCAGGAGTCCCCGAGGGCACATGTAGCCAGGTTCGATCGTTTCTTCAACGCAGTAAAATGTCCTTTTATCTACATTTTTTGAAATTTCTTAAACGCGGGTCCTGCTACGTCTTTCGGTACATTTCTGGAAATAATAGTTTTAACGCTATCTGACCATATTACATTGTTTCGATTGAGGATCAATGAGGAGGGTTGAGTACCCGAGACTTGTATGCCTGATCCATGCTACAAAATCTGTTTTAATGATGCTATTTAATTTGAAGACGTTTAACATTGCTCTCAAGTAAATGTAGACCTAAAGATTTCATTAAGAATGAATCGGTATTTTCTCAAACTACTTGATTCTTACACGGAACTTTACTTTGTGCTTTGTATGAGGGTTTTGTCAAGGACTACAGCTAAATTTTCATGCTTGAATATACGTTGAATTTTAAAAAGTATCAAACAGTTATCCATTTATTTAACAAATATGGTATTTCCCTCACATCATCTGTTTTCTTCGTGGCTGTGGTCTACCGTGTCCTACATACAATGATGCAATGAGATTGCTGAAGTACATTTCACTCCATATTTAAGTTACTTATACTTGATTATCAAATATAGGATTCTCAAGACACTTACGCAGTTTGACGCCCACATTAAAGTGGTGACATTGAGGTTATCTAATCGATTTGTCATTTTATTCAAATAGAAACTACTGATAGTAACATGCCATAAGACGCTGATTTCTTAAAACCCATGTACTGACCGTCTTAATTCTTAGTAAACCTATTCATAGCTGCGGCATGTGACCAAATTGATCGTATACTACAGTATTGTATTGAAATTGGTCAATCATACACGTGAATCGGAAATTGTCTATTGGTTCACTCTTCGAGGGGTTAACAACCTTTGAAAACTGACATGAAGTGTGCGCACATTCCGGAAATATTGACAACGAAAGGATAGAAAAATCTTCAATAAAAGGAAATGAAATTTGATGTGATATTTGACAATTGCTTTTTCAATTCAAAATAAGTAGTATTTCCACATCATAAAACTCCAATCATTTCCTTTATATATTTTGTCATTTTCAAATCTTGAATAGATGACACTGATTTATTTGGACATACTAGCAAACTGTAGCTATAGGGATGGGTGCGGCTAGCCAATAGCGGATGCTTACTCCTTCCGGGCACCTGGTCCCATCATTAGCTTGCTAGGGGTCCGTCTATGCTCAGTTTGGTGCTCTATTATTAGTGCTATTAAGATTAACGTCAGGGTCATCTTTAAGTCTTATGTACTCCTAAGTCCACTACAGCAAATTCTATCATTCTATCGCAACAAAATTATATATTCATCTTCTCTGTGTTATTTCCGTTGCTTTAATACCGTTTTTTCTTTCACTGTGAGCATAGTATTGGTCGTATGGACATTAGTAGAGCAACCAAGTCGCTAAATATGAAATTTTAATCAACACCCCTAACACAGGGCTAAATTTTATATCAAACGAAAGAATATGATATGGGTAATCAGATTTGACATGTCGTACGGTCAGAATTTCTGTAATTGCAGAGAATCACTGCAATATAAACTTGTAGATGTTTCCGCGATATTACTCAGCTAAATGATTAATATGAATTAAACGTATTGTTTTATGTTATAAAAAACGACAAATTTACATAAATAATTTTAAATTTCTAAAACGTGGGTCCTGTAGCATCATATCCCACCCATCCTGCTATGTCTTTCGGTACCCTTTTTATGAAATAACTTTCATACTTTTTTTGGCATATAACATTGTTTAGATTTGAGGATCACTGACGAGGGTTAAGTACCCGAAACGTGCATGTCTGGTCCATGTTTCCAATTTATTTGTTCTCAAATGATGCTATTCAATTTGAAGACGTTTACATTTGATAAATAGTTTTTTTCAGTACGATCTATGTTCTGATAATTTCAAACACTGTGATATGGAAGCATTTTGTCTGCCTAATTTCAGAAATAATTAAGTAAAACAAAGATTTTATGATCAACGTCAAGAGTAGCTGCAGTGACGAAAATAGAAAACGCACTAATAATCATCTCTATGCATAATGTAAACAATATAGGCATAGACTGAAACGAAATTTAGAAAAATGAAATGATTGCAGATATTTCTAGTGTCATAGATTTATTTATTTTCAATCGGTCAATTGAATTTTTTTTTAAATGCAACAAATAATAGTAAAAATAGGCTGTCTATTCGCTGCTGGCCGTCTGACAATTAATTCGATTCGATTTTTTACCTGTTTATTCATAATGAACAATGAATAGCTCAGCGAAGAGTGCATTTGATTCCGACTTAAACTTTGCGGTTCAGTATTGTCACTTGTCAACCGTATTCTGACAATTATTTTAAAACTATATATATACGGCAGGCCCCGGAAGTAAAACTTTATTTGCCACAAGCATAAACCTGAAATCTACAAGCTAAATTCATGATTAAGATAAAATGAAAGAAAGTAACTATCAATTGAGAACATTTCATTGTTATGATAATCGGACATTGCATGGATGAAATTCGACAAAAAATGTTTTCGATATTGTACTTATTTGCAGGAATAATCCCAGGTCGTCATTTGCGATATTTTCGCATTCTTATTTTAACAATATCGCAATTTCTATGTTCCCCTTCGCTGGAAATGACATATTTGCCATCTTAACAGTAATTCCGTCTTTTCAGTTTTCTGCAATTGGGCGCGCGCCATTTGTGTAATGCGTAAAAAGGAGAAATTTTGAAGTTAACTATATTTATTCATCTCTTCAAAACTCGCGAAACTTTGTCATACTTATAGAAACGGATGAGATTGTAATCGTATGAACGCAAAGGAAGACTAGGTTTGTACAGCCCGGCGACTTTCTGACTGATACGCAATTGTACGCAGCGTTAAATTATGTACAGCGAAAGCAGAACACCCCCCTCCTCCCACACACACACACCTGATATTATCTGGCGAGCGATGCAAGACAGCGAAAATGTTAAGACTATTTTAGGGGAGGTGTTACAAACTACACTCCCATCCTCATTGTTTGATTTAGTGATAAATTAGAAAAAAACGTAAAAAAAAGTTGAGGTTGTAAAATTCATAATCCCGGCTACTGGGCATAAAAAGGACATCTAATAACATGTATAGCTTTGACTCTGTAAATTAAAACTTTAAAAGTATATGCAAATTGATCTAAACTGAAATTCAAGGAGCGATTCGTCAAACATTTTCTGAAATACTACTCAAAACTACTAGAAATTTAGTATTCACATCTATAGAAGTTTATAAGTAATCAATACCATACAATTTACATTGTTCCGCGATTAGAAGAGGAAGGGGTGTTGCGCTCCTCACGCCCCGATACAATTTTTTTTTCAAATGTGCAATTTTTTCGAAAGGAAAGCTTAATAATTTCTTTCATTTTTCTTAGAATGTATCCATACCCTTTTTAAAAAATCATAGATTTTGCCGACCTATCAGTGGTCAGCGCAACCCTGTGCATGTGAAAATGTCGATTCGTGTGTTGAGAATTTTCAGAAAGGAAATAAAGGAGGGTTCAAACTCATAACCAAAGTAGAAAGGGGCTCAAACCAGGAATTCGAGAAGAAAACCGACATGAAATATATTTAAGCTCATTTTTAAACTCATTTTTGAACTCATTTTCAGGACGGCGGAAGGAGATCTTTAATCTCTATCCTACTATCCTTCAAAGGTGTATGACTTTTTTAAAACGTTTTATGGATATATATATATGCATATTTTTTGTTTCAGCAGAAAGAAAATGGATAGCCTGACAGTTCTACCGATTTGAAGCGGCGGGTGTTGCATGCAAGCAGGAGATACTTTCTCTTCCTGGGCACCTGGTCTCACTCCCATATCGGGAGTTCGCTTCTTTTCATGTGGAGGAGGTTTTTGTTTATTTGCTTTAATTCCTGTTTTATCCTGATTTTGTATGCCTTCGGTTTCTGATTTTCTGAATTATCGATTTTGCGCTGTACAAATGTATACAGGGATATGGTCATTATCCATATTTGTCATTGATATATTCATTCGTAAATTGATTCGTCAATAAAAGAAATACATACACGAAAAAACCGTATACATTAGAAAATGAAAGCCGATGGCGCAGCGAAAAATGTGCTGAAAAACTGCATGGATAATGTGTAGAGCAAAAAAAACAACAGAACAGACCACTTCTCGAAATAATGAGTGGAACCAGGAAAAAAATATCTTTCACCCTGGTATTACAGTTGTAATTGGGACATTCAAATCACTCAATATGCACCTAAAATTGCAAATATATATTGTCTAATGATGCAATTGCAGTGTTGTAGCTATAACACAAAAAATTGGACATTCGATAAAATTTGTTGTTTTGTTTATAATCTGCCATTCATTCTATCAAGGATTTACATTTTTAATGAAACTTGCTTGTTAATCTATTTAGATAATCTTTAATGCGGAGGTTCGACGCTGAGCTTACAACATACATGTATCAGTCTCGTCGTTATAAAATATTGATATCGCAATTTGCACTCTTTGATATATATTCATTGTTGAAGATCGGTATTTTGCTGTTGGTACTGCAACTGGGTCATGTTGAAAAGTTTCTTCTTGATAACTGGCTATTCTGTACTTCACAGTTTTCAATTCTATTTCTTTATTTGGAGAATTTTGGGAAATACGGCCATTGACGCGCCAGGCTCCTGTCGCATACCGTTGTCAACAAACGACAACAAACAAATTTCCTCTTTGTTATATAACCTTTTATTTGTTTTATTGTAGACGTATATAGTCCAAATTAATGTAGAAACTGCCCAATTAAGTTACTAATATTATGTTTGACAATGTGATGTCTTTGCTATGTACAACATCACGAAGTAAAGCCACCTCCTATGGCTCTTGAGGATTTTCCATTGGATGTCCCGGAGGCCTTACTCAGCGCATCGTGAAAAGCATCCACTTTATTTTGTAGCAGTAACGAACCTGAACGGAGAGTAAGTGCGGATGCTAAAAGGAATAAATTGCACAACGTAAACCTAAGGCATATCGTAATGTTTAAAATAAAGAATACGAAGAGCCCAAACTCTGAACAATGTACTTGACATGTATATTCACATCTCTGTAGTACTGAAATAAGCGTCGAAAGATACTTTTTACAATTTTTTAATCAGTATGAAGTAATTCCACTTTCTGCAGTTAAATTTTATCAAAAATATGTATATATATAGGTTGGTAGGTACGATTTGATAGAAACTGTAACACGTGGTCGACCGAATCTTTATCTACGGAATCAAATTTGGGAAATAACGCTTAACTCAAAAATTTATACACATTAGTTTTTAACATTTATTTACAACCTCTTTAGAAAAATTATCGATAAAAAGGCATTAGAAATAATAAACATATATTTGTCGATATCTTTCGAGACACAAATTAAATCTCCGGGCTTTAGGGAAGTTATTAACACGTCTTCTTCGTAATTCACAGAATTTTGCATAAAACTGCATCTATCTGTTCGAGAAGGGAAAAACTATTCTTCCTCTATAATAATTTTATAACATATTGACACATCTAATATATTGATTGCAACGACTTTCTATACAAAAAAGAACAAAATATAGGAACACAGAGGATTTAAGTTTAGGGTTGCGACTACAGGGAGATAATTCTATTTTCATATCACATAATATTTGAAACCGACATAGCGATACATGGTATAAGCTCAGATTGTTACATTATCTTAGAAAAAAAAATATTGAAACTTTCATTGCTGAATGGATATTTTTCGGAAAAATGCTTATTTTTCAATGAAAAATCGCCAAAAATAGGGAAAAAATTGTCATTTTTGCATGAGTTCTGCTATCAAAGATTCAACCATAAGAATATTTACTATCCATTATGCTCTTTAAAAGTGAGATAATTAGAAATTCGAATTTCAAGTTAGACTCTATGTTTTGGGGTCAAACTGTTTATTATTTTGCATAGATTATTGTGCTTTTTATAGAAACAGTCATTTTGCTCAAAAAAACTAATTCGGGTATATATTAATTTGACTGCTTTAGGATAAAGCAATACCATAGATATATATGTAAAAAAAATTCTGTAGCTGACGACCTTCTAGATATTAATACAAATAATGAGTTGTTGCCATGGCAACCAGCAACATAGTTTTTATAAGAAAATAATTCCTTAGAACTGATTATTTAATCATAATTTCTCAAAATAGCCTTTAATTCATTCACAAGCTATAGAAGTCTTGAAAAATAAGGATATATATGAATTTTTTAAATTTCATGCATTTCAGAGGAATGTAATGTTATGATTCAGCATCACATGATAAATCCTTGGAATTCCATTGGTTAAGCACGCGGGGACTATGCGAGAACAGTGCCCGGCGATCGGGCACTATTGCTTTTTGCTTAACAGAGTTACGACGCTTGGAGAGCAATGCGCTATAAATAGGTGTCGCCACTTCCTTGTAAATAATCTGAATTGCTAAGTCTATCCTTTTAAAATGCTATCGATGTCATGTGATGCACTAAACCTATTAATGCCCGTTTGTGTGGGTACTATTCTCTCATAGTGTTGCTTTTGGAAGGTAAATAGTGCCCTCGCTAACGCTATTCCTTCCAAAAGCAACACTATGAGAGAATTGTACCAACACAAACGGGCATTAATAGGTAAGTGGTATTCTCTAAACTGACAAAAATGTTAAAATAGGCCAACAATGGACTTTATAGCCAAAAAACGAATCGGGCAAATTTTGATTTTTTGGACTGAATAGTTCGAGATGTTCCTCTACATATGAACCTATCCATCTTTCCTCTGCCTCATTTCTATTAAAAGTTGCCACCCTGACCTTAAACATTAAATATTCCATTTTAATTTATCACGATGTTATCACTTTTTAAAGCTGACCGTGATAGCTGACAGCTGTTCTTGAGAGTAGGGGTATTCAGCTAAAAGTTCAGACCAAATTCAGGTCTATGTTAGGTATGTTGATTCGAAAACTAAGCTTCTTTTTTCAATTTGTCGCTCTACTTTATTTATACGAGATGTATCCCCGATACGAAATTTAAATGGAAAAATTTTCCGACAAATGAGATATTTTTTTTCCATTTTCCTAAGTGAGCTGCGCAGATATAAAGTAGAGCAACGAAAAATGAATTGAGGTAAATTTCTTATTCTTCGGGGCCAATGTGCGAACCCTTAGTTTTTACATATTACAGCTAGATAAATTTAAATGAGCTTGTAGCTTCTTTTTCTATCCAACTTAATTGAAAACTATTTTTAGAATAGTATATGTGACAGTAAGTGTTTTGAATATATTTCCCTGACATTCTCGCCATAGCACTTTCTATATAGACATAACGTCAGAGAGTGCATGAATTTTAGATATTGTTTTCATTTTCTTGCTTGAGCATCGACGGCGGGTGCGGCTAGCCGGCAGGGCATGCTTACTCCTCCCGGGCGCCTGGTCCCGCCTCTGGCTTGCTGGGGGTCCGTCGATGCTTAATTTTGTGCTCTATTGTGAGTGCTGTTGAGATTATTGTCAGGATCTTCTTTAACTCATTTGATCATGTGAATATTCATAACATTAACTAATGGGTGCAGCACGTTTCAACAGCTCCACTCACAATACATTCCGCTGGAATTTGACCTCGGAGATTGTTTATAAGATAGTGTTGTCCGTCGTGTTTTATGGTACTGTATTATTGTCAATTTCGCCGCTTTTTCTTTTGTTTTCTCGTGGAACAAAGTTCCGCTAATTTTACAGTTCGGGGACTCCTGGTCCACCAGCAGTGACACTCACCAAGTAGTTCAAATGCTAAACGTCTTAAAATTCAATAGCATCATTTATAAACGGATAAATTTGCAGCATGGACCAGACACAACCCTCGTAAGTGATCCTCAATGTAAACAATGTAATATGGCAAAAGAGGGTAAAAGTTATTATGTCAAAAAATGTACCGAAAGATGTAGCAGGATGGGTGGGATATGATGTGACAGGACCAACGTTTTAGAAATTTCAAGTAGTTCAAATGTTAAACGTCTTCAAATTCAATAGCATCATTTATAAACGGATAAAATTTGCACTATGGACCAGACATTCACGTTTCGGGTACTCAACTCTCAGTGATCCTCAATCTAAACAATGTAATATTGCCAAAGAGGGTGAATATTATTATGTCAAAAATGTACCGAAAGATGTAACAGGATGGGTGGGATATGATGCTACAGGACTAAGTCATACGATACATGCGGATATCACGATTTTAATAAACTTCCAGGCCTCTTTTAACTTCGATCAGAACCTTCACTCTGAAAATTGTAAATTATCATCATGCTTTCTTTAAAGTCGTTAAAAGTTCACAGTGGTTCCGCGAAGTATTCCTAATTTGGTTATGAAATAGTACAATATCATGCATCGAGTTATCTTCACCAAATCACAACATTGCATTAAAATTCATATAAATCAATTCCTTAATAATCGTTATGGTTTTTAAAAATGGTCGTTCTGTTATCATCAAAGGTCATGCGCTATGATGAAAGTATTTGACACTAAAGACTACGTAAGACCCTTTAAATAAGACTTGACGTGTACAGTCTTTACAAGCATATGAAGATAATCTTTCCTCAGGGGTAGACAAATTATTTTTTTAATTCATATGTCATCGATATAATAAGAATAATAAAAGTTGTCTATCATTAGTTGCATATTCAAATTTGAGATGCTTATATATATAAGTTTGATGTGTATATATATCCACAGTAATTTTGATATGTGTGTATATACATGTAATCCATAAATCTGAAAAAATCAAGGAAGCAATAAAATATCAAAAATCTGAGTATATCGAGATTCTAAAATCCTGATGACTTAAAATTTAGACGAATTATTGCAGGCCCTTCTTGTCATACGCATAGACTTAGCAATTTAGTAGACATTTTACTGCAGCCATTCCTAAAACACGTCAACAGCTATGTAAGAGATGATATCGACTATTTGAATCATATTCCATCTTCTGTACCTAAGGGTACAATACTTTCAACATTTGATGTAACGAGCTTATATAGCAATATTCCCCATGACCTAGGAAAAGAAGCTATCCAGTATTGGCTTGAAACTTTCCCAAACGAATTACACTATCGTTTTAATAAGTCGTTTGTTTTAGAAAGCATTGATGTAATATTAAACAACAACACATTCCAATTCAACAAGAAAAATTTCATACAAATTTTAGGAACGGCAATGGGTACAAAAATGGCACACGTATATGCTAATCTTACACTTGGATACTTAGAAAAAACTCTTTATCAAGATGTAAAAACCAATTTTCCAAATATGGATGAAATCTGTTTTATAAATTCTTGGAAGAGATACATTGACGATTGCATCATTTTATGGGATCCAAATTGGGGAGATATAAACATTTTACATTCTATTTTACAAAATGTTCACCCAAATATTAAATTCACAATGGAAAGCAGTACTAAACAAATACCATTTCTGGACATTCTGCTGCAAAGTAAAGGACAAGTAATATCAACAGATATTTACAGAAAACCAACTGACACGCAGCAGTATCTGCATTTTAAAAGACTTTTTTTAACGATGCATATAAAAATCTAAACCAATTAAGAATGAGCGAAAGGATGGAAAATATACTAAATGAAACAAAACTAATCAAAAGCAAAAGACAACCTAAAAATTTAAAAAAGATTCTTACAAGTGCAAAATTTGAAGTGAAAAATGATAATCCATTAGAAGGTGTTTCAAAATGTAAAAACAAAAGATGCAAAATATGCAATATCCTGATTGAGGGAAAATATTTCAAATTTAAAAATTCAGCCAGAGACTTTGAAATTAAAAGAAATTTAACATGCACATCTAAAAATGTAGTATATGTCATTCAATGTGACAAATGTAAGGAGGAATATATTGGCTCAACAAAGCAACTAAACCACAGAATTTCTCTCCATAAAAGTAATTTAAAACTTCCACAAAACAGGATTCTTTTTGTTTCAAAACATATTTTTGATTGTAGTGATGGGAATTTCAAAGTAATGCCTATTTACCAAACAGACGATTACTCCATGATCACAATCAAAGAACAAATATTCATTGATAGATACAAACCTATGTTGAACAGAACATGAAAAACACCCACAATCCTATAAACATTTGACCACTTTATCTGATAAACAAAGCTTTTCCTGTAGATAGAATTGATAAGACCATGCATATTTACTATTTCTATTAGGTATGAGCAATAAGCAAATTTTCAGCAAGGAGTGCAAAATAATCTTATTAACGCATCCTGATTTTTATCAATGTATTTACCATTGCTTGTACTGTATTCAATGTTAATACAAATGTTACATTATCATTATCTGAAGAGGCTAACCATACTAGCCGAAACACGTGTCGTGATAAAAATGTAAAATTTAACATCGCCTTTTTGTGGTGCTTTAACATTTTTACATATTTATATCCTTTACGTTGGATCATATTTTTTTTCTGATTTTGGGCATGTAATACATTCTATATATTCACAGTCTTTATCAAATATTAAAAAAAGAACAAAAAACCATAACTTAATAAAGTTTAATCTTCATTCAGTATTTGGTAAACGAACACACATGTGTTTAGCAGACTACACCTGCCTCCCATTCAAGCTGTCATACACTATTACATTCTGTTAGTCATTTGAAAGTGTTCGATTATCCACGTTCAAAATGGTTAATAGAACGGAACATGATATCTATATACATGAGATCAACTTTGTATTTGCAATTAATGAAATATTAGTACGACCTAAAGTAAGTTTTCTTTGAGAATTTCAAAAAGACTGTATACGTGGTTTACTACATGTTTCGTAGTAATCCCACGATGTGAAGTTCATTCAAGCGATTTGCTGATCGTGATAGCGTGCTACCTTTGACCTTAGTAAACGTGACATATTTCTACATTCTATATATGCAAATAACAATTTCCGAAGTTTCCGAAATCTTGTGTACCAGAGAGTAAAAACGTATAAAAAACAAAAATATGAGAGATAATTTCTGCAAGTAATATATGGATGTTCAAATGGTAGTACAATGTACTTAAAAGCCATTATTGACAGTTTAATCCCTGCTAGACTAATTTTATTGTACCTTTAATGGAGAGTTATGACAAAAGAGATTGTTTTGGATTCAAAACAGTAAATTTCTCCTGGCTTGACAGTGATGTTCGAAGACTTCCGTCTTATGGCATTTATATCTCACAGCTCATCCGGTAGGCTAGAGCATGTGCCAATGTTTTTGATTTTCATTATACACCCATTGGTCTCATTGGTTTATATGTAGTCTGTTGTGTTGAATGTTTCAATGTCGTATTAAGTGTTCCTTATTCCTTTTGCGTGTCTTATGCCCTTTGCCGTGTGGAGCTCGTAAAAAAGTTCACCGCAAGGGGTTTGAAAGTATGTGTTTTAAATTATTTTCCTTGACAGGGTCGTCAAAGCACTCTTCCCTGACATGGTCGTCATAGCATTTTCCCCTGACATGGTCGTCATATCACTCGCTCTATGACAACCGTGATGACCTCAATTTCAGCATTACAAACTTTCCTTTTCTGAGTAACATCCCTTCACCCCCTGCTTATGGCGTGTTCATATCTCAGTTAATACGCCATGCCAGAGCAAGTACCAAATATACGGATTTTGAGAGCTAGGCGTCTTTCAGATAAGCTTTTCAGTGAGGGATATGTATGTGACCGTCTAACGTCGTCACCGAGGAAGTTCTACGGTCGATATGGGGAAATCGTCATACACTACGATGTCCCAATCTCCAGAATGGTTGATGATATTCTGCCAGAGACCATTTGAACAATCCAACCAAACTCTATGTCTTCCGAAATGGAAGAAACCGAATGTAACAGTTCTACCGAATTGAAGCGGCGGGTGTTGCATGCAAGCAAGAGATGCTTACTCTTCCTGGGCACCTGGTCTCACTCCCATATCTTGAGTTCGCTTCTTTTCATATGGTGGAGGTTATTGTTTGTTTGCTTTTGTTCCTGTTTTATCCTGATTTTGTATGCCTTCGGTTTCTGATTTTCTGAATTATCGATTTTGTGCTGTATACAGGGATTAGGTCATTATCCATATTCGTCATTTCTATATAGACATAACCTCACACAGTGCAGAGCATGTGTTTTATAAATTGTTTTTATTTTCATCAATGAGCATCGACATCGAGTGCAACTAGCCAAACAGGGGGTGCTTACTCCTCTCGGGCACCTGGTCTCACCTCTAGCTTGCTAGGGGTCCAAGGTTGCTCAATTTGGTGCTCTATTGTGAGTGTTGTTGAGAGTATCGTCAGTATTTTCTTTAACTCTTCCGTCTGTCTGTTGGGATGCTTCAGTGTTTTGCGGTGGATACTTCAACATAGTGTTTTTTGGAGGACATTAGAATCAAAAGAAATATCCATTATTAATATAACGTTAACAATTGTTCAATAACATATGATATTTTTCTACATATTACTTTTTGGTGCCTGTCTAAGACTGTGCAGTAATGATTCAGGAAATTGTCCATAGAGAATGGAGACATGCTGACAAATTTGCCAGTTGTTTATATGAAAAGGGGGTAATATGAGAAGTATATACACCAAGACTTAAAAAAACATAGGTACTATGTAAACGCAATAAACCTTATTATCATAGTAAATTATAATAAATATTGAATAACGGATTGCTTGAGTACATCTTATCTTATCATTGAAGTACAAAGAAAATTGCTATTATTATTAGTATTTTCAGGTTTAAAACAGTTCTCAAATATTTTAAAACCTTGGTCCTGTAGCATCATATCCCAGGCATCTTGCTACGTCTTTCAGTTTATTTAGGACATACCATTCACTGATTTTGGCTATATTACATTGCTTAGATTAAGGATCACTGACGAGGGTTAAATATCCGAAACGTACATGTCTGGTCCATGCAGTGAATTTATCTGCTCTAAAATTAATTATACGGAAGCGTTCTAAATCTACACCTTCATGAAAAAAATCCAAACCAATTTTTCTGCACCAGCCAACTGTTTCGAATACTCTTATCAGTGATGATTCCAGCGGAGCCACCACAATTCATTTCAGTAGTGTACTCTTTTATTCTTTGCTAATGAATTTGAAGACGTTAAAAAATGAAATAGTAATAAAAATTGAAATATCCATTTCCAATGTACAGTAGTCGATTAAATAAATATCGTGACATTTGCTTTATTTAGTCAGACATGTGACGAACGTTTAAACTTTGACTCATTATCCGTATATATTATAGGAAACGAAGCAATCTACCATATGGGTATCAACCATCTTTTAAGATTGTCGCAAAGTTTGAAAGAAAGTTAATTCACCCTGATAAACTCTCATATAAGCGGACTGCTTACACACTGTAAATAATAAGATATTTATAATTTTTTTTAACCTTTGGAAAATTTACCATACACTTTCTTAATTCTCAATAAACCCGTTTAATACGTCTCTTCCCCAGAGTTAAGTCTTATATACTGAACAAAAAAAAGTTGTGTCTTTAAAAATGAAAGGTCACCACTTGTGCAGATAAAACGTTATAACCCTCAAAATAGTAAAATCTACTCAATAACACTCCAAAATTATCTTTTTATCACTCAGGTATTGAACGCAATGAAGCGTGACGAAACAAAGCGCTTTCACATTGTAAGGAAAATTTTTCTGTTTCCTCTGTTCTGGTTGACTGCTTTCGAAAGAAAAGAGTGTATAAAAAAGCACTGGATATTTCTCCATTGAAAAACGGAATAAAATGTTGACATCGATTTTCCATAACTCAGTCAAATAGCTTGTAATTTAAGAAACTTTAGCCTCAAAATAAGGGGATTTAAATCAAAATTTTCTGATACATATGAGATAAAATAAGAAATCATTTGGGGTAATAAAAATATCAGTTAAAACGGAAAAGCATTATTCTTTGAAAATTGGATGAAATCTGGTTTTATTTATGTTAATGACATTATAGGAGAAAATGGAATGATTGATGAAAAATCTATATATGAGAACTTGAATGATAAAAGAAACTGGATGTCAGAATTACTTTTGCTGAAGAAGTCATTTCCAAAAGAATGGTTAGAGAAAATTAAAATGCACAAAACCAATGTTAAAATTAACATTACAGATTTGCAACTTGTTAGATCTCCTCCCTTTTTCTTGTGAATCCTAAAACAAGCAGAACTAAGAAGTTCATCAACTTCAGTAATAAAGAGCTGTATAATCTATTGATAGATAAGAAATTTTGCTTCAGTTACTGTTTGGATAGCTGGAAAAGGAACTTTGACAATATAGACAATATAACATCATTAACAAAAGCTTTGTTTTCTTTTGTTTTCAATATTCTTTTAGAAAATGATGAAAAAATATTTAGGTGGAAGTTATACCATTAAATTATCCCAAATCAAATATTACTAAAACGTTGGAAAATTTTGTATGAAGATAAATATTTTGTATGTGATAAACAAGATGATTACGAACATTATTTCATAACTTGCAAATCTTAAGATATTTTATGGTTAACAATAACTAACATACTAACAGATTTGAATTTTAAAATAAATTTACGAAAGCTTAAGTACATTGTCTTTGGATACAAAATCTCACATGAAGAATACAATGAAATAAATGTTGTAATTTCTATTATTGGATTTACCATTTATAAATACTTCCATTTAAGTAATCAAAGGCGAGATTTTATCAATATAAAATTACTCCTTAAAAATGAAATACGTAAAAAACTTCATTTAACTGGATATCAAAAATATAAGATTCTTAAAGATATATATGAAAAGTTGTGATAAAAAAAAACAATAATAAAAGCACTTGCACCCACTTTTACTAACTGAAAATATAATCATACTTTTATTGCTATATGTTATCTATGAAAATGAAAGTGTTATTTGTTATCTAATTACTACTCAATGGAAATAAAATAAATTAAATGAAATAAAATAAAAGGTGCTGTGATGATACTGGCTCAAAAGATGCTATGGTTAATTGACACTTAGTAGTTAGAATTACACTAAATACACGACACGACTAAAAAAAAACTAACCAATAACTAACTTCTACTAGACTACTAATACGAAAATTATGATATACGATAAGAAGCCTTTTTAGCATCATACTGCTACATTATATTTAAATAGAAACGCAATTGTATCAAACTGATGATATATAGCGTGAGCCTTATTCTGAGCACCTAAAAAAAAAATAAAAACTTTAGCTTAAATGACACCGGAAGTTCATGCGTCATGTCAAATACCAAAAGCACATTGAAAGTATATCTAAGGGTGTGCATATATGGATTTTCTAAGAAAAATTCTTTTAGATTCAGAAACTGCCTTACCAGAGCGGATCAAACAGGTGAAACCCCTTTGGTTTAAACCTTGATGATGATGTCACATTTACATCAATTTATCAAGATCTTTGTCAGAATCTGACAGTTAATAGATATACCGTTAAAAATTCAATTTAAATTTTTAGCTCACCTGAGCCAACGGCTCAAGTAAGCTATTGTCAACAGGTGGCTCCACCACAGCCAAAAGTAGGTCACGGGAGGGTACCCTGCTTTGACAAACTTCTTCTTTAGAACCGAAGCATGTATCGACAAACCGAAAGCATCAGGATGATCTAGAGAGATGTCTTAAGAAGTGTTGTTATGTTTGGTTCCACTTCGAAGTCAAATTTTTGACGCGTTTTGACGTCTTTTCAGACCTAGTCAGAAATGCACATTTTTGCACTATTTCTTTAAATAATTCAATAAGTGTACGATTTTACACACTCATTTACTGCATATTTATCATATTTAACTAACTTAATGCTTTGATATGTATTTATGCTTAAATTTTATTTTTTTGATTTTTTATGAATTTTTTTCTTGTGTAAAAAGGAGGGGGGGGGGTTGATTTTCATACATTTTCTGCTTCTTTTCTATAACCACTCTTCAGATTGTCATGACATTTTGTAGGTATGTGGTACTCATGCATGGTACCCTACAAGTGAAAGAATTTTGTCAAGATATCCATTTTTGGATTTTTAAGGAATATTTTTTTAAGATTGTACATAGGTATAATGTATGTTTTCCATGCCCTATGTTACAGGTGTAAGTACAGGAAAAAAAACCTTCTTTGTATGATTAATCATTTAGCTCGATTTCGGTGACTTCAAATTCTTCAAAGCTTATAAATTTGGTCTTTTTTGCTTAGGACATATTTGGTACGCATAATAACGAAAGAAAAAAGGGGGTCGTGCATACCTTTTCTGCAAAATTCACTTTTTTACATGACCCTCCTTCCGAATTTGCTTATTCTTTTACATTTTCAAATCGATCTATTGATTACATCAAAGGCAAAATCATGTTCAAAACTCAATTTCTACAGACAGCAGGGAATCATACATCGATTTAATGTGCTATTTTTAAATTTTGAATAGTTATGACCAATGAGGTGACACCTTTTATTCAGCCCGATTCACCAGTCATAAGGGAAGGGATTCCCTGCTAAAATGATTTCCTGTAGTTACACCTTCTAGGTCAGAGACAACCAAATCATTTTCCATAGGCCGTAATGTTAACGAAATGCCTTATAACGTCTATACTTACATTGCTGGCCATGCATGTTATATACCGATTTGTTCATTGATTCAAGCTTTATACGAAACTAAATTAAAAAATATAGCATGACCTGCTCTTTTTCGCGCTATTTGCGTCACAAGGTACCCCGCAGAGAATTTTCAAATTTTCCCTCACCAATCCCCTTTAGCGGACCGGGAGCTAGGGGAAAAATCCGGGTATCGACATTTTGTCGACTTATTTTTTATTTATGTATATCATATTCAAACAATATACCAAATGAAAACATAACTGATAGCCAATCACATCTTCTGTCACATTTAGAATAACAAGCCCCCTCACCCTACAGGTTTTTCTCCAATCAGAACCGGCCTTTTAATGGTCTCTGATCTATAACTGTAACTGTAAACAAAGTCGCCGTACTTTAGATTTGATCGGTTCAATTCCTCCACAACCCTTTAGTACTGCGATGCATTTCAGGAGATACAGTGCAAACGGAATAGATTTTTATTTAATGTGCATTATACTTGGAACACTTTCATAATGGTTATCATTCATGTACTTGGAACACTTGCACATACTTGTTATCATGTATAAACTTTGCTCGAATTTCCTCTGTCTTAGACTCTCTTAGATGAAGTTATCTACGGACTTTTACGGATTTCTTGAAGTAACGTCTAATGAATAATCTCTTCCTCTGGATTTTGAGAATGCATAGGACATTTAATATCTGAAATTCTTGAAAATAAATAATTCAGTTCAGAGTTCCTGAAATCTTCCAATGAAATGTTGGACCACAGGAAGCTGTTGTTTTAATAGAGAAAATAAATTATTATTCACAACCTTAAGCCACTGTGTTTAACATCTTGTATGTATAATATTTCTAAGAGGAACACAGAGGCCTGAGGTTGTGAATAATAAAACATTTTCTCTCATAAAACGACAGGTTCCTGTGGTAAGACATTTGGGAATTTTTATCTGTTCAAATAACAGATACAGCATGAGTTTTTATCGGACCAAATAACTTTTTGTCGGCAAATCCGATGCAACCGATACATTTCATGAACTCTCTCCGCTAACAACTTGTCCGTTTAATAGACCTATGGCGAGGTATAACAATTACTTAACAGTTAGTAATGACGTCGTAGGTCTTCTAGCTGGACAAGCTTAACAATTTCATGGGTCTTTTAATTAGTTTCAAACTGCGAAACCTTGCGAAACCACTTGAGTTGTTGAACAGCGTATGCTGAAATGCGACGCGTCTTCTCGCCTGTTGAAATATGCATAGGCAAGAAGCGCCGCATTTCAGCATATTTACTGAAAATTATTTGTTCAAGTGGCTTCACTGGGTCATGAGGTTTGATACACCGTACACTGCTTTTTGGAAAACAAATTGGCCCAATTTCTGCACAACTCACTTGAACTGATAAATATTGGATTAAAACGATTTTAACTGTACGTTTCGTGTATTTGAGATGAAATCACTACTATTCAAAAGCATTCACAGATTCCAGTATACTTTAATATGACTAAAGGCAAAACCGAAAAACCTTTGTTTTTTATACCCCTGGAATAAAAGATTCGGGAGCATATAGTTTTTGGCCTGTCCGTCTGTCTGTTTGTCTGTCTGTTTCCCGAAAAACTTTAACATTGGGCATAACTTTTGAATGGAAGCTGGTGATAGAGGTTTCATATTTCACATGCGTATTCTTTGTGACAATACCTTTCCATTGATACCAAAATTTTAGAACTCGTGACCATAACCTTGACCTTTGACGTACTTTTCAAAAACTTTAACATTTGGCATAATTTTTGAATGGTCAGTGATAGGGCTTTCATATTTTACATGTGTATTCCTTGTGACAAGATCTTATCATTGATACCAATATTACGCTGACCCTGACCTCTCACATACTTAACAGAAAATGGCGTTTATACTAACAAGGATGCCGCTGGGGGGCGTCCTCGTTTCACAAACACAGGCTTTATAATTTCTGGCATGCTAGCTATCAATAATAATAATGAAAGGTTTGGTGTTCAATTTTAAATAAACTTAATTTATGAAATCATTTCATTGTTTTATTCTTTTCCTGCTGCACATTAATGTGGAATTTTACAATCTGATTTTATTTTTTGATGTTGCATAATTGAACTATACTAGCTGGGCATATGACTTTGGAACACTTTATCCGTTAGTTATTGTAATTTTTTTTCTTTTTTGTACTTGTAAATGTTGTCTGAAAAAAAACTTCTCTGCACCCGGCAAAAATCTTTTTAGAAAGGTTGTGGGCTAAAATCCTGGTACTGGCACTATCAGTATTCAATGTCAGTATGTCAATTAGAGCGTGCATGGGTATCAGGTGAGCGTTGTGCCCCTGGGGCTCTTGTTTTTAGGATACCGCCTCTGGATAAAATTTGTTTTCACGAGTCATGTAAATTCAATACAAAAAAGAAGGACATACCTTTTTTTGTTCAGTATATTATATGGCTGCTTCAGTAAATGATTTTATATACGTAGTTAGTTGCATCACGGGATAGTTGTAAGTTATAGAAATTACGACACATGATATTTGATAGCAATTATGACAAAAATGGTCGTAATTATGACATACCTAAGAGTAATAGTGTTTAGTCTTTAGCACTTATCGTCTACCGTACGTCCCTTAAGAGAATATTCAACATTTTAAAATGCTCTGACCCACGTCTGAGTTCTAAGTAAACGATCAATGTCGTTTATTTTGATCTGATAGATACAAATCAGTCAAGAACACTTTTTGAAAACGTAATACATAATTGCTGACAATTAGCGTGTTGAAGCATGCTTCAGGTTATCATAGTGATTATTTTTAGAACTTACCATAGTTACATAGGTAAGGGAAACTTAGTTTCTCATATTCAGCCAATCTTTGCATTATGGGAGTACTATGACAGAAAAATCGTGTGTATGTTTTGGCTTTAGTTATGTCTTTGAAATTGCATCGCAGATATCGCAACTAAATTCTTTTAAACCTTTTTCACTCATACCTCAATAATGACTCTGATTGGTTTTACATATGATCGTCGTGAATCTGATCCAGTCAAAGATTAATCTATATAATAGAAATTTTATTTGCATTTGTGAAATAGCTTTTTTTTCTCATAACGTCGCGACTAGCAATTTGTGGACGGCAAGTAACGATCCCCAAAACGTCACTATACTTCATTTTCCAGAAAATATTGATATTCGCTATAAACCTTGATTTTATATGCACAGACACCAGACATCGCATCATTTGGCAATTTTTTTATATTGACATCATATTTGATTGCACTGACTTTATGCCTTGTCAAGTATTCTCCTTTGACGTCACAATGAAAACATCGAAAAATTTAAGATGTCTGGTGTCTGTCCGCCTGAAAAATAAGCTGTTAAAAGATGATTGCACTTGATGTCATATATTGGGAAAAGTTCTTATTTTGTCGTCCAAACCAACTGAACTGCAGTAACGTAGAAAAGCATACTAAAAAGAATAGAGAAATGAAGATCTTTCCATAGTGTTCATATAGATAATAATGACACGTCATGAGACTGTAAATCCTTTGAATGTATTTGCTCACAGTCTTAATCATTCGCATAACAACTAAAGATTGCGTTAATTCAGTATGATAATCGTTACCTTAGTTGTGGTATTGAATTATGTCAATCATATGCAAATTTAAACTGTAAATAGATAGCAATTCTTTATTGACTCATTTGGAGGAGGGGCGATTTTACGTAGACTAGCATGTGACTGATATAAAGCAATCCCAGCCATCTGTGCGCTCATTCTGCAAAGATGGATGAATATAAAGGTAGGAACATTTTCAATATCAAATGATTTAGGTATGATATTCGGTATAATTTGAATATTAAAGAAGGGAGGGATATGTATTGCTCCTTAAAAGTGTAGGGTCACGGGACAACTAAATTGACCCTCATTTTTTCCTGTATTACTAAATTTTATAAGAAATACTTGATATCTCTCATGAAAACGCACGAATATTTACAGCTTTAACAAAAATAAAAATATTCCCAAACAAAGCATCATTTGACCGGATGACGTCATGAAGTGAATCATTTTGACCTGATTGACAATATGTGGCAAAAATAGTTCCGAAAATTGTCTTTTGTTGAAGAATTTGATGAGGACGCAAGCTTCAACTAAGAAAAAAAAGGTTTATGATAATCTTTTACATACTGTGAATTCATTAGATCTCGTAGGGGCTCAATTTTCGTGATTTTCGTGAGTAGCCTCATCCACTAATTTACATCCACAATGAGTTTAAGAAGATCCTGACGACAATTTCAACAGTACTAACAATAGAGCACCAAATTGAGCATCGACGGACCCCTAGCAAGCTAGTGATGAGAACAGGCGACGGGAGGAGTAATGACAAATATGGATAATGACCATATCCCTGTCCACAGTACAAAATCGATTATTCAGAAAATCAGAAACCGAAGGCATACAAAACCAGGACAAAACAGGAACCAAAGCAAACAAAAACAAAAACCTCCACCATATGAAAAGAAGCGAACTCCCGATATGAGAGTAAGACCAGGTGCCCAGGAAGAGTAAGCATCTCCTGCTTGCATGCAACACCCGTCGCTTCAATTCGGTAGAACTGTCACATCCGGTTACTTCCATTTTGGAAGATATAGAGTACAATCTTTGATTGGATGGTTCAAATGGTCCATGACAGAATATCATCCACCATTCTGGATAGTGGGACATCATAGTGTATGACGAGTTCCCCATATCGACCGTAGAACTTCCTCAGTGACGATGTAAGTCGGTCACAAACATATCCCTGATTGAGAAGCTTATCTGAAAGACGCCTAGCTCTCAGAACAAAATCCGTATATTTGGTACTTGCTCTGGCATAGCGTATCAACTGAGATATGAACACGCCATAAGCAGGCGATGAAGGGATGTTGCTACTCAGAAAAGGAAAGTTTGTAATGCTGAAATTGAAGTCGTCACGTTTGTCATAGAGTGAGGTGTTCATGTGACCATCAGTGTCGTAGGACAACATTATGTCCAAATAGGATGCTGAATTATTTGTCTCTGTAGTTTCTTTGACTTCAAGCTCCGAAGGATAGATACTGCTCAGGTAATCCGCGAATTTTGGATTATTGATGGACAACACATCGTCTATGTATCTGTAAGTGAAGTTGAAGTCAGAAGCTAAGTATCTAAGCATCCCCCGTTTGGCCAGCCGCACCTGCCGTCTATGTTCACACACGGAACTGAAAACAATATCCATAAAACATGCACTGGCTAAGGTTATGTCTATATAAAATGTGCTGTGGCGACAATGTCAGGGAAAGACATTCAAAACATTTACTGTCAAACCCTTCGCGGGGAAACTTTTACGAGCTCCACACTAAAAAGGGCACAAGTGTAACAAATGATTTAAGACTGAATAACTGTTACGTACTTCTTTGCTGTTTATATTAAAGAAGATCATGACGACAATCTCAATAGCACACACAATATTGAGCTTCGATAGACCCTTTGGAAGCTAGAGATGGGACCAGGTGTCCGGGAGGAGTAAGCATCCTCTGTTTGGCTAGCCGTACCCGCCGTCGATAATTGAACATAAAGCAAGAAGTTGAAACAACTTTTTATGACAAAACGAGCATGCATATTTTTCAGGCAATTGATGCGTACAAAACATCTTCCATAACGTTGAAACATACGTTAATTACCTTTAATTGCAATGTTTGCAACACTGTTGTAACAACTGTTTGTCACAAGCCAACCTTGCGAAACCCTAGGCCACATTTCAGCGACATCTTGGCGTTAGGGGCAATAAGCCATTTGGCATTTAGTGGCTTTAAGCTGGATGTTTTAAGATAGACGTAAGCGTAATCTTCGCTGCATTAGGACATACAAGCCCTTCAACTACCTAGGCTCAGTACCATTTGTGAAGGTTTGATTTCACTATGAAATCAACGAAATTACATCCCCACGAAAATACTGAATCTCACGAATCCACGAATATTGGGCCCCACGAAAACAAATGATTTCACGGTACACATTTTTATCTTAGTTAATGCACGAGGCCATTGCTTATTTAATAGAAACATGTTGTTTTGCAGCAATTTCGGGGAATATTTCCGATGTTGGTGTTTTCAGAAGGCTAAAAGCTAATGATCAACACATTGTTTACGAAAAATAGATTCGTTATTTAGTAGAGAATGTATGAAAGTCTCAAATGAATGTTAAGAAATATGTGAAGTACAATATTTAAAATTAATGTCAATATCGGCTCTCGGTCTACGTGGCCCTACCCCTTAGAATTAAAAAAAACTTGATGAACCACCACAGTGACACAAGGGTTATAATTCGACGGCGAAAGCATGTTAGAATATTTTTACTTCTCTTATATCCAACATTCTAGATGTATTTTAACTTTGTTAAATGACACTTTACTAGTTTAGGCATTCATGCATGATATGGTGTTAAATATTTATTTATTTACAACACAGGCGTTCGTTATTTAAGATACAAAACAGCATGTATTTGCCATAACATAAACTGCTTTACTCGGCAGTATCTATTATCTTTTGTAACTGATTCAAATCTTAAACGTCTTCAAATTCAATCATTTAAGTAAAATGTATATTTTCAGCATGGACCAGACATGCACGTTTCGGGTACTAAACCCTCGTTAGTGATCCTCAATTTATACACTATAATATGGCCAAAGAGTGTGAACGTTATTATGACTAAAAATGTACCGAAAGACGTAGCAGGATGGCTAGGAAATGATACATGTTTTAGAAATTTTAAGAAAGGGGTAGGGTCTGGTCCATGCTGTAAATTTATCAGGAATGAAATGATGCTATTGAATTTAAAGACGTTTAACATTCATTAACATTCACTAACTCCCAAAATCGGGCCTTAATTTTTGCGAAAAATAATTCTATGAAAATTATGAATTAATATATCTTACATTAATCTCAAATACCTGCCGAAATAGAAAGTAAATATTTCTCATTATCAAAACGTCACATACGTTAGTTATGACGTCACATTTTGACGTCATTTGCTCTGCATGACGGAAAATGAAGGAAAATCGCAATATTTTTTGCATAAATCTTTAAAAATTAGTAAAAGCGCCAACCCTTACCCAACATAACTTTTATGGAGATCTAAAGATAAATTGCAAATTTAACTTTTTATATGAAACTTAGTTAGGGTGAGGACTGGCGTCCTGAATTATGCCAATTTCTTATGATTTTTCAGCATTTCACCCATTTCAGCCGATTTTTAAGCCATATCTTTCGATGTATTGCATGTGAATTAAAATATCTAACTGGTATTTCAAACAACCACACATTTATCTTCCTTGATACGAAATACAATCGAAAAATAAAACATTCTAAAATAAGGGCCGATTTTCCATGTTGAAGAACCTGCTCCTTTGATAACAGAAAACGTGACGGGTCATCAATATGGTATTTTTTTACATGGATACTTTTTACGAAACTAGCAAGTCGTTTTTTTTTTAAATGACAAAATGTACACGGGTCTTAATTCATCATTCCTCTTATAGGCATAATAGAACATCGATCTTAATAAGATTCTTATTGTAAACTGGCGAGCCTGAAGATTTATATATATAAAAATATTTTGTCTTTTTTTTCTACTTATCTTTTCTTCTGATACAGTCCAGGGAGGAAAGCGTTTGGCCGAAACGTACGTTATCTATGTATTTTATTCATTTATCTATCTAATAAATTCAGCTATCTTCAGCTCAGAAAAAGTTAAAAAAAAAAAAAAAAAAAAAAAACACTGACTGTAACTGCATCTTTACTCGACCCTACAGGAAATTTGGGGCCGCGCGCTCTCTGTAATGTAAATGTAAAAATCTAACTTCTAAAAATTAAAGAGGGCGCTACTGAAATTATTTTTGGTGGCTCCGCTGAAAGCGTCACTGATGAGAATTTAATATTCGAAACACGTGTCTGGTGCATGTAAATTGATTTGGAATCTACTTCAAGAAGGTAGAGAGTTGGAACCCTTCGACATTATTCTCTAGGCGCGGTATTATTTTATCTGGATTCAAATTTTTGATTTTATTTGAAGATGGGAACGAAAAGGTTTTGGATCAAAAACTTAAACACCCTGAAGAATACGTGACGGGTCATCAATATGGTATTTTTTTACATGGATACTTTTTACGAAACTAGCAAGTCGTTTTTTTTTAAATGACAAAATGTACACGGGTCTTAATTCATCATTCCTCTTATAGGCATAATAGAACATCGATCTTAATAAGAGTCTTATTGTAAACTGGCGAGCCTGAAGATTTATATATATAAAAATATTTTGTCTTTTTTTCTACTAATTTGTATCAGTTTATGAGTGTCAATGCTGGTGGACCAGGAGTCCCCGAGGGCACATGGAGCAAAGTCCGATCGATTTGTTTTTAATTTACGCATTACCTGTAATTATTCAAGACTTGATTCTAAACGTTAAAAATACAGAAACGCCATTTTTGGACCTTAATTGTTAATGGAAAGATTCATACAGGTGTGTATGTCAAAAGACATAATTTTGAATTCAACATAGTACATTTTCTCTGACGTGATGGTGATGTTCCGAGATTACCGTCATATGTTATCTACATTTCACAGCTACTGATGTTTTGGTTTTTTTTTATAGTAGAAACAAATTACAACGAAACTTTGAGGTCATGGTTTTCGCTTTCACAAACTAGTTAAGACTTTGTGACATTTTTACAAAAAATATTGTCAACTTCTTATGAAACACGGACCCATACAAGCAACAGAGTATATAACATTGGGTATTCACAACGTGCACTTTATAGCGACATAATCATTTTTACACTATTTAAGACAACTCAACTTGAACCTTTTTCATAAAAATCGATTATTGGGGATCATATCATTATCAGATCGAGATCAACTTTTGAGCGATTTTACAATTATTAACGATAATCGTTACCAATCTTTTCATATGGTGGGGGTTTTTGTTTGTTTGCTTTGGTTCCTGTTTTATCCTGATTTTGTATGCCTTCGGTTTCTGATTTTCTGAACTATCGCTTTTGTGCTGTATACATTATCCATATTTGTCAGTGATCATCACCCTCCTAAAAATGTTTCCGGTAGCTACTTCTGATCGAATTTCCTCTTGATTGTTTAACCGTATTTATCCAGTTTGACTCTTTTGTCTCGAGTTTAAGTGTTTTCAGGCTTTTACGGAGGTCTTGTTCTAAATCATTCGGAGAACACCCCAAAAGGCTGGACTCCCTGAAAAAAATCTTTTCTCCAAATAAAAAAATAGTTCGACACGTTTCTATCTGGCATTCGCGTCGGGTGTATGCAGTGCATGCAGGAATAGGACGATTATTTCGCAGGGGCACCTAATCCTGCGTTCATTCGGATGTTCTCGTTTGACGTGTTAAACCAAATGGAAAATTACAGTTATGTCGTAACTATGACATACTTAAGAGTAATAACGTGCTTGCTAAGTCTTAATTACATCATACTTAGTCGTAACTACTCGACTACTAGGTCCTTATTATGACTTAATTATCTCTGAACTACAACTAAGTTAGGTCATGATTAAAAGTTACAACTTTGGTTGGCATTTATCGGCTACCGTACGTCCCTTAAAAGAATATTCAACATTTGAATACGCTCCGACCCACGTCTGAGTTCTTACTAAAAGGTCAATGTCGTCTATTTTGATCTGATAGATACAAATCAGTAAAGAACACTTTTTGAAAACATTTATAGAATTGCTGACAATTTGTGTGTTGAAGGATGATTCGGTTTATCCCCTCCTTTGTCTCATAGTTTTATTTATAGAACTTACCATAGTTACACGGGTAAGGGAAACTTAGTTTCCTTTATTCAGTTAATCTTTGCATTATGGGAGCACTATGACAGTAAAATTATGTGTATGATTTGGCTTTAGTAATGTCTTTGAAATTGCTTTGCAATCAGAAACCGCATCAAGGAATCATTGTAAAAATTGTTTGCTTAAATCGAGGTATCAACACCAGAAATGGAGGGAAAACTGCATCGTGCATGTAGAGCAAGATGCATAAGATTTCCCTCAATTTTTGGTGTTGAAACATCGATCAACCAAAAAAAAAGTACATTGATTACCTATCATTTCTTTTCGTCACTTTTCAACGTTTATTTGCAGCTTTGAAATCGTTTTGCTAACGACGTTACTTATTATAATACGGAAGTGTTCCAACTGTATACCTTCATGAAGAAAATTTCAAACCAATTTTTCCAACACCAGACACGTGTTTCGAATATTAAATTCTCATCAGTTATGCTTCCAGCGGAGCGACTAAAATTTATTTCAGTAGCGCCATCTTTATTTTTTTTTTTAATTTAGATTTGGACATGAACTTACAGAGAGTGCGCGGCTCCAAATTCCCTGTAGGGTCGATACAGTAGCATATCCAAATAAGAGATATGTTAGTTTAAACTGTATTTATTTCAATTTCACATATATATGATGACAATGGTAAATGTATAAATTGCAAGGATAGGGGAACAAGAATGAAGTCTTATATTAATCCCCTTCCTATAATTCAATATTTACTAAATTCAGAATTTTATATGCGTGAAATACATGGTGAAATACAAACTTCATTCAATTTATACTTAAATAAAATAAGGAGAGAGAGATATATATGTTCAAAATAGCATTGGAGGGATGGTGCTATGATGTTAACATCCTTTGATTTCGATTATGGTTTTGAATGAAGTGACACGTTTTCGAAAGAGCAAAATAATATTTATGATGTCAAATCGATAAAGTGCCAAAACGAAGCTTCTTTCAGGCGAAAGATCTGGAAAGAAGTTATCAATTCACTTCTAAACATCAAGTCATGGGGAACGATTTGAACTGATCCATACTGCAACAGGAAATAAGTGTTTATAATAATAATACGGAAGTATATCCAAATTAAAGAAAATATATGTTAAAAATAGCATTGAAGGGATGGTGCTAAGATGTTAACATCCTTTAATTTCGAGGTTGCTAAGCGCGTACTTCCGTTTTGTGTTGACACAGATATCAACAAAATTTCTCGGCCAATCATAATCGTCGTTTCTTATTACTAACAATGGAAATTAAATGATTCTAAATTCCTTTACATCTTTTTCACTCGTTCCTAATGATGACTTTCATTTGTTATAAATGTATATATGATCGTCGTGAATCTGATCCAGTCAAAAATTGTCTATATAATAGACGTTTTATTTACATTTGTGAATTAGGCTTTTTCATATAACTGTGCGACTAGCATTTTGTAGACGGCAAGTACCGATCCTCATTGCGTCACAATAGTCCATTTTCCAGAAAATATCCATGACCGTTTTAAACCTTGATCTTATATGCAGAGCCACCAGACATCACACCATTTGGCAAAATTTTTGAATTGTGACGTCATAATTGATCGCACTGACTTTATGCGTAGTCATGTATTCTCTTATAACGTCACAAAGAAAATATCGCTATATTAAAAATTTTGTGATGTCTGGTGTCCGTCCGCCGAATGAATCTACTGGAAAATCAGCTGATAAAAGGTGATTATTCTTGACGCCATATTGTGGGAAAAGTTCTTATTTTGCCGTCCAAATCAACTGAACCCAAGTAACGTGAAAACTCTTACTAAAAAGCATAGAAAATTGAAAAACCATCCCTAGTGTTCATATAGATACTAATGACACGTCATTAGACAGTAAATTCTTTGAAAGTATTTTCTAACAGTCTAAATTCTTCGCATAACAACTAACGATTACGACAATTCAGTATGCGTTTACCTTAGTTGCCGTATTGAATTATGTCAATCATATGCAAATTTAAACAGTAAATAGATAGCAATTCTTTATTGACTCATTTGGAGGAGGGGCGATTTTACGTAGACTAGCATGTGACAGATATAAATCATTCCCAGCTATTTGTGCGCTCATTCTGCAAATATGGATGAGGATAAAGGTAGGAATATTTTCAACACGCTGGGAATTCACATAAAGCGCCTTGGTTTGATAAAACGCTTTAGTCATTCGATATGTTAATTTGCTCAACGATCTGATAATAAATTTCATTTTTCTTGGTTTTGAAGAAATAGTCTGTCGCAATTGAATCAATTATAATAAGCCATACTTGTTGATACTTCATATAATACCTTACTTCGAGATTATTTAATCATCGTAAGGATTAATTTATTAAAAACTGTAATGACTGGAATATAAATGTAATAATTCGTCATTGTCTTACCAGGGAAAGGTCCCTATTTATTGTGAGGAATTTGATTTATTGTATTGATATAAAAGGAAAATACTAAAGTATTTTGTCTAATTTTCACTTGTCAATTTTAGCGTTTTTAGACTTTTTTAAACATACGTTGAATAAAGCGGCGCGCGGAAAAAGAATAAAGCGACATACGACCCTTAAACAAATAAAGCGACATATACTTACAAAGGTGGACAATGCATTGTAGATGTATTTGATCTGAACAATTCACAATTCATTTCAGATTGAAAAATTATACCTTTAACTTTCTGTTACCTCCTTTTAGACAGTTCTTATATGAAATACAAGAAGGATACCAAAAAATGGGCTTCTTTTTCAATAAATTTATCAATGGAAAGAAATGAAAGCACCAGTCATGACTGTTTCTCTTTATACATGTAATAATTCCTTAACAGTGGTGCTTGAACAATTTTTAAAAAGCCAACTGAAATTTATAAATTGTCATACTTTTGTCCAGAGTAAGTGCTGATGTAATGTTTTGACGTGATGAGGTATTTCGTCAAACTTTCGAAAAATATATTTATACATTTGATCGTCTTAACCTTTCTTTTCTTAGAATGTCCCTATTGGCTAGCATGCCTTTGGACTATAGATGCTATTGCTGCAAATAAGAATTTCGGACACTAATAGAATGCAGAAAATTACATCTATAGGCGCACTTAAAGACTATCCATCAATTCACATCATTCTTCATTAAGTCTTGATTAACTTCAAGATGAAGGTTGTGAAATTAGGACCAAAGACGACCATTCAAGTTTAAAGAATTTTTTTTCAAAAGGTGGTAAAAATCTTTAAGAATTCTATGGTGGCGTCGACCTTTATGGGGCGCCGTTTTACTATTTATTCCTTAATTTTTGATATCACAAATTCGAATTTGTGATATCACAAATTCGATCTTTATCAGAAATTACGTCAAATTTTGTGATATCAAATAATCGAATTTGTGATATCACAAATTAGAATTTGTGATATCACAAATTAGAATTTGTGATATCACAAATTCAATTTTTTGATATCACAAATTCAACTTTGTGATACCACAAATTCAATTTTGTGATATCACAAATTCAATTTTGTGATATCACAAATTCAATTTTGTGATATCACAAATTCAATTTTGTGATATCAAAAATTCAATTTTGTGATATCACAAAATCTATTTTGTGATATCACAAAATCTATTTTTTGATATCACAAAATATGACAGAGTTTGTGATATCAAAAAATCGAATTTGTGATATCACAAATTCAATTTTGTGATATCATAAATTCAATTTTGTGATATCACAAATTCAATTTTGTAATATCACAAATTCAATTTTGTGATATCATAAATTCAATTTTGTGATATCACAAATTCAATTTTGTAATATCACAAATTCAATTTTGTGATATCACAAAATTCAATTTTGTGATATCACACAATGGAATTTGTGATATCAAAAAACCGATTTTTTAATATCACAATATATGACGGAATTTCTGATATCAAAAAATCGAATTTGTGATATCAAAAAATCGAATAAGTGATATAACAAATTCAATTTTTGATATAGAAAAAAGAGAATAAATAGTAAAATGGCTTATACAAATTGATTTTTTGATATAAAAAAAAACATTATTTGATATAGAAAATAGAATTCGTAATATCACTAAATCGATTTTTTGATATCACAAATTCAGTCACATTTTGTGATATCACAAAATCGATTTTTTTATATCACAGATTCTATTTTATGATATCACAAAATCGATTTTTTTGATATCACAAATTCGAATTTGTGATATCACAAATTTGATTATCTTATATCAAAAAATCAATTTTGTGATATCAAAAATTGTAATTTTTGATATCAAAAATTGTAATATTTGATATCACAAAATTTTATCGAATTTTTGATATTACAAATTCGATTTTTTGATATCAAATAATCGTTTTTGTGATATCAAATAATAGATTTTGTGATATCAAATAATCGATATTGTGATATCAAAAAAATAATTATTGATATCACAAATTATTTTTTGATATCAAAAAATGAATTTGTGATATCATAAAATAGATTTGTGAGATCAAAAAATAAATTTGTGATTTCAAAAAATAAATTTGTGATATCAAAAAATAGGAAATAGATAGTAAAACGGCGCCTCATAGACCTTGACCTTTTCATTCCAAAACCATTAAATATAAACAGCCAATTGTGCCTCACATAAAGTTTATATGAAATGAGTATCATGTATTTCGCATCAAACTTTATATATTTACATTGCTATTCGATTTCCTATGTTAAACGCCTATTCAATTTTGACGTTCATTTCACGATGAACACAGGTTGGTCCCAAACACATAACGTGCGCGCAAGACTTTCAAACAGAAGGCAGGGCATACCGATACTGAATTTGCCAGCAGGAGAAAATTCCCAACATATGTACGGGGAATGAGACGATATTAAAGAGAAGACATTTTTTTTTTTTTTTTTTTTTTTTGTTTTTTTTTTTTTTTTTTAATTTTAATTCTGTTTTTAGCATTATAAAGTAAACAAAGATAAAGATGATGATATACGTATGATTGCAATAAGTTCATTCACACTCTTTTGCTCACAGATCCATACATCCTATAGATTAATATGACATGAAACTTAATTAATTAATATAGGTTATAGTGCTTAGTCAAGAAAGCGAAAGATTCCCTATTTGTTTATAAACTTGTCAATATTAAATTTTTTCATATATATATTCTTCTCATATTTCCTATATTGAATAAGTTCCCGTTCAAAACCATCTGTAGAGGGTAAAGCATTTCTCATTTTTTGTCTGTAAATATGATATTTTGCCAATGTGACTATTAATGTAAGAATTTTCATATGTAAAAACATTCCAAATATTATATTCTCAATAGTAAAATCTATATCAATATTCAGTTTCTCTGTAATCCATGATGATATCTGCCCCCCAAAAGATCTCACATATGAACGCTCATAAAAAAGGTGACTTATGTTTTCTGTTTCGAGGTCGCAAAAAGAACATTTATCAGATTCTTTAATTACTATCTTAAATAAGTAAGAGTTTGTACTAATAATCCTATGTAAAATCCTATAATTGAACCAAAGCAACTTAACATCTTTAGTAAGATAATGTAGAAGAGAATAACAATTGTCCCACCACGTTATATCTGTTTCAATATTTAGATAGTCCTCCCATTTGAGCTCACTTTTTGGTTTTACATACATTCTTTTTATAAATTTTCGTACAGTGATTTTGTTCCCTTTTTCTCCTTTGTAATTTTTGTAATTGAGGATGGAGTGAAAGGTATATTCACAGCGTAATCATTGAATTCAGATAGGTTAACTCTTCTTTTTGATATACACGTTAGAATACCATAGTAAATTGTGAACGGGATATTAAGAGAGTATTTAATCTGAAATGCATTAAAGGACAATAACTCACAATTCACATCAATCATATCGTAGACATATCTTATTCCTTTCTCGTACATTAATTTATTAAAAAGTGTTTTGTTTTCAATTACGAACATTTCATTATACCATAGTGGTTGGAATAACAGATTGTCCGCGTCTACAAGCGATTTAAAAGTATAAAGAGAATTGAAGACATCGTCCCAAAACTTATTTTTATTCGATTCTGAAATTTTCTATATATATACATTTTCAAATTGCTAAAAAGACCCCCAATCAATGTCAAGACTTTCTGTTAGGAGATGGATCCATGAGGCATTTTCACAAACTAAAATTCTTCTTATCCAGGTCAATTTCAGGCTATTTAAAAAAGATTCTATATGTATCATTTTAAGTTCTCCCTTCTCGTAGTTTTGAATAATATTTTTCCTAGCTATTCTGTCTACTTTTCCTCCCCAAACATATCCATTTCATATCTTTTCCATATATTTAATGAATGAGTTATCAGGATTCGGCAAACTAACAAAAAGGTGTACAAGTTTTGGGATAACAATGGTTTTTACAACAGTAATCCGACCCATGACTGATATCAGTCTTCTTGACCAGTTCTTTATTATGTTTTTCAGTTCTACTAGTTTTGCTTCATAGTTTAATTGAATCATATGAACTAAGTCCACTGAGAAAGTTATCCCTAGGTATGTAAAAGGCCCTTGGCTCCAATTTATATCATATTTTGCTTCAAAACCTAATAATGTGTTCTTTAACGACCCAATTTTTATACAAGTAGTCTTATCAAAATTTGGCTTTAACCCAGAAAACTTTGAATACTGATTTACGAGATGTAGAGATGCCGCAAGAGAATTTTCTTATCCATCTAGAAGAATTGTCGTATCGTCTGCAAAGGAGCTGTTAAGATAAGGGCCGTATTTAGCCCTGAATCCCGTGACTTATTTCTTCCGTATGGCGAATCGTACACAGAAAAACATGAATCATTATTGAAATATAATATATGTGCAGACCTTTTACATGTTTTACATTATGTTAAGGAACTCTTAAGGTTGTAAAATTAAGGTCGAAAGAGGTAGGGGTGCTCGGATAGAAAATCCGATTATATCGACAAAAAACGTATACATTTTTGAATATTTTATCTAAAATGGATAAATATAAGCTAAAAGACATCAAATATGTCTACATTGTGTATCAGAAATCAATTTCGAATGTTCTACCTCCTTTAATCGGTAAACAATGAAATCCGGAACTTAAAATACGGTCTTATTCTTCATTCAATGGCTACAATGTAAGCCTTTTAGCGCGAAATACACATTGACGGAGAAATGAACATCACTCTTGCTTATTTCGTTTCTAATTCTTGTATCTTTCATTCAATCATATCGAGTACACAATGTTTGATTGATTAAAGAGGAAAAATAGTCAAATGTGCTATATTTAATGGTCAAAAAGATCGATTCTTATAAAATGCACCCCCCTTTCCATATTTAGTTCTTCGTCTCTGGGGTAGTGTTCCCCCCGGAGATACAGAACCCCACTTTGCCAAAAAATTTGTATCATGGATACACATCTCCAGTAAAAGTGGCTTTCTGTATATCCGGGGGGAACAATGTTCAATAAAACTTTTCCGTTTTCTATTGATTTCTATGGGAAAAAGATAAGTTTTGACCTGAAAATTAGCAATATTATGCAAAACAGATAAAAAATAACTTCATATTCTGATGGGATGCCGTATAAGTATACATTTTACCAAAAAAGGTTCTTGAAATTTCAATTTTCAAAATTCCACTTTTCAGGGCTGATTTTACGCCTTATCTTAACAGCTCCTTGAATAAATCTGTGACCTTATAGTTATTCCCTTAATTTCTCTATTATTTCTCATGAGAATTCCAAGTATTTCGGCACACAACAGAAAAATTAAGGGGATGCTGGATCCCCTTGCCTGCAGCCCTTCCCGATGCTAAAGAAATCTGAAAAAATACCATTTTGAATTACGCAAAGTTTCATATCCTGTAAAATGATCCGAACCAATTTTTGAAAGTTGCTACCGAACTTAAAGAATTTCAAACTTTTAAATATATAGTTCCAAGACAAAGTATCAAAAGCTTTCTCGAAATCTAATTGGATAATTATTCAAGGTATATTTTCTTCCTCTGTTTGGTGCATTAAATCGTATAATACAATGTAATCTAGTATTCTCCCCAATGAATCTACCTGAAATAAATCCTTTCTGGTTTTCAACTTTAGAATTTCGAGGATTTCCGCTTTTGAGATATCTTTATCTAAATCACTTATCTGTTTTTCAGTCAAATGTGGTACATTAAAGTTTTCCAAAAGCGATTTTAAATCAACATCATCAAGCTCGCTATCTTTATCCTCGTAAAAATTACAATAAAAAGATCATAATTCATTTAGTATTTTGGACTGAGATGTAGTCACAGAATTATCTCTTATAACCAATTTACTGATAATACTGAGAAGAAATAGTTGAAGACAACGGTCGAATCATTGAAATATGTATAACAATTATATGTACGTGTATATGTACAGTTTCCACAGAGTTAGTTTAAACTGTATTTGTTTCAGACATTGATGACATATACATTGAACAGGTATATATTGAATAGGATCTGGAAACAAGTGAAACTTATATTAATCCGTCTCCTAAATTTTTCGTTTACAGAAGTATACATGAATGACCTTTAGCCTTTTCTTATTGAAATATGTGTGTATATATGCGAATGCCTTGTATTATGAATTTTAATTGTAATACAAAATTCAGAACAATTAAATCAAATCTAAATAGATTCAAAAAGAGATAAACTGAAGATTTAGAGGTACAGAGATAGAAAGAACAAGAAAAAAGAAAATGAACATGCATATATGAATGAAAATTTATGCAAAGAATTAAGATTGAAATGAAATTGAGTTTTGGCGAATATGCTGTAACTTTTATCATGCTTTATCTTTAGAAAAATCTTTTTAAAAAATACAAGTCTTTCATGACTATATTTTTGGCAATCAAGAAGAATGTGTGGTATGGTTTCTATTTCTCCACAAGTACAATGGGGGTTGCCCTCAATATTTTTTAGAAATAAATGCTGCTTGAGGGAACTACATTTCATTCTTAGTCTTGCATGAAGAATTGGCGCATCCGCGACCCTTCAAAGTAATATTTTGGAATTTTGGAATTGAGTGACAATTTTTTCTTAAAGATATTTAAAGAATCTGACTGTTTAATTTCGTTCGGGAATTCGTTCCAAAGTCGTGTTCCACAGAGTTCATGTGAACTTCAATGTAGATGGCGCTACCGAAATCAATTTATGCAGCACTGACTTATCTTAGTATAGATAACCTTATTTCCTTAAAATTGTTGATAAAAAAATTAAGACTCATCGCGAAAACATTTAAAATTAAAAATAATTCAGTAACTTTTCATATCAAACAGTGTATATTGGTCCTTTGCAATGGAGTATTGTCAATATTGAAATATATGTTCTATAGTACCAATTTTGTTGTACTAGACACGTGTTTCGGATATTTTTAGCATTTCTTGCATCGCGGTTCACGAGATTTATGCCTGTCGAACCAGAGTGAAAAAGCCATGAATGCAGAAAATAAGACACTCATTCCTTAAATGAGTATGTCTGATCCATGCTGCTAATTAATCAGGTTTTAAATTATGCTATTGAATTTAAAGACGTTTAACATTTGAACTACTTGGTGAGTGTCACTGCTGGTGGACCAAGAGTCCCCGAGGGCACATTTAGCCAAGTTCGATCAACTTCGGTTGATCGTCTGTCTCTCCAACGCATTTGAAATTTTCTGTCACAAAATTTCTTGAAATTTCTAAAACATAGGTCCTGCAGCATCATATCTAACCCATTCTGCTACGTGTTTTGGTACATTTTTTTTTCTTTTTGGACATAATAATTTTCATACTTTTAGGCCATATAACATTGTTTAGACTAAGGATCACTGACGAGGGTTTAGTACCCGAAACGTGCATGTCTGGTCCATGCTGTAAATTTATCAGGTTTTAAACGATGCTATTGAATTTAAAGACGTTTAACATTTGAACTACTTGGTGAGTGTCACTGCTGGTGGACCAAGAGTCCCCGAGGGCACATTTAGCCAAGTTCGATCAACTTCGGTTGATCGTCTGTCTCTCCAACGCATTTGAAATTTTCTGTCACAAAATTTCTTGAAATTTCTAAAACATGGGTCCTGCAGCATCATATCCCACCCATTCTGCTACTTGTTTTGGTACATTTTTTGGACATAATAATTTTCATACATTTTGGCCATATTACATTGTTTAGACTTAGGATCACTGACGAGGGTTTAGTACCCGAAACGTGCATGTCTGGTCCATGCTGCTAATTAATCAGGTTTTAAATGATGCTATTGAATTTAAAGACGTTTAACATTCATATAAAATAAGATTTCACCTAAGAATATTTCACACGAATTTGATATAAAAATACTTCACATGAATTTCACATGAATTTTTCTTTGTGACATTCATGCGAAATTCAATTTACTTGAAATCCATATCAGGAACTTCACATAAATTTCATTTTAAAAACTTGTAGATTTCATGTTCTAACTCGTTTCATGTTAATTTCATATGACTTTGAGGTAAATGTTATATAAATTTCACATGAATTCCAAACGAGGCACAATTGGCTGTGTAAACCTCAACTCAGGGAAAACATTTCTGGCAACTTTTACTCTTTTTGTATAATGTGTTCTCTATTTGATATAAGCTTTCATTTGAATCGAAACCTCGGATCTTAATGTGAGATAAGACCGGCGGAAAAAAAAGTGAAATTACATCGACTGATGGACAAACGTGTGTTTTGTTAAATTACTTTATCAACATGATTTCATAATGATTTTATCTCTCAATAACCAAATATCTTATTGCCAAGGACGATATACATTTAGCATAGCTCATACAGACAATATTTCGCTGAACGATAAACCTCTTTTTCAACAAAGATTTTGATTTTCATCATTTACATATCAAAGTATCTAACTGATCAAAGCGCTTTATATGATTTTCATTTCAAGTCTTAATCGCTTTATAATATACATCTACGTGTTTGAAATCTAAAATGTGCATTTACACTGTGTAGCATCACGTGACTTGAGTTGGTGAAACCACGAACACAGAATAGAGGTATACCGCTCGTTTGGAGGAAAGAAAATAGGTACTGTGATAGTTATTTTGATTCAATTTTACTTTTTCATAGCCGATATACTTGTAAAAAATTATATTTTGATGATTCTTTGTTCGTCAATCAAGCAATCGTTGTAGTTTTTACAAACATTCTGACGAAAGGAATGTCGTGATCGAAATAGTGTTAAACACAATGTTTTGGTGGTTTCCACGCAAATACCTACAGCTTTTGTTACAATGTTTATAAAAACAACGGCGTTTTACTTACTTACGAGTCCATGATTGTAAAAGTATCAGTTTAGACAAGGATATAGGCTATCAAAAGATAAAATTTAATGAAAGCAATTATTGCAGTTGCTATTTTCTTCCCTCCAACTGTACTTTTTATTTATTCGTGGTTTCACCAACTTAAGTCACGTGATGCTACACAGTGATTAACTGTTCGAAACCTTATTGCCCTGCCTCCTAACTTAGGCGTAGTATCTAATATTTGATATTGAACACATAAGTTAAATTATGTACAGATACATGCGTGTTAATATGTATAGATAAACATTTACTCATCTTTCCATCGTCACGGCGCTCAGGTAAAATTTAGTGTGAAAGTCACTGTCGCTTTATGGGAATTACCTGCGTGTCCAATATAAAATGTTTTAGGTATGATCTTTGGTATAATTTGAATATAAAAGAAGGGACGGGATAGGTTTTGGGTATGATCTTTCGTATAATTTGAATATAAAAGAAGGGACGGGATATGTATTGCTCTTTAAAAGGGTAGGGCCAAGAGACCATTAAATCGGCCCTCATTTTTTCTTGGGTTATTAAATTTCATATGAAATACTTGATGCCTCTCATGAAAACGCACGAATGTTTTGAAATATCACCAAACAAAGTATCATTTGATCGTAATGACGTCATGAAGTGACGACAATTTGACGTTATTGACAATATGAGGCGAAAAATAGTTCCAAAATTTGTCCTTTGTGAAAGAATTTGATGTGGACGCATGCGTCAACTAAGAAAATAAGGTTTATGGCAAAAAGATATTATGATAATCTTTTACATTCTGTGAAATCTTAACATTTCGTGGGGTCTCAATTTTCGTGGTTTTCGTGAGTAGCTTCATCCACGAATTTACATCCCCAATGAGTTTCAGAAGATCCTGACGACAATCTTAACAGTATTCACAATTGAGCACACAATTGAGCATCGACGGACCCTTAGCAAGCTAGAGGTGAGACCAGCCGCACTTGCCGTCGATGTTCACACACGAAACAGAAAACGATATCCATAAAACATGCACTGGCTAAGCTTATGTCTATATAGAAAGTGCTGTGGCGACAATGTCAGGGAAAGACATTCAAAACACTAATGGTGCTTAAGGTTGTTTTTTTTTTTTTGTTTCTCAACAGATAAGGTACGCAAGGGCATGTTCCAAATATGAAGGTTTCATCATTTGAACCAGACGGCTTGCAAGTAAGCTACTTGTTCAGGGTTATGTTACTCAACGGCTGAAATCATCATTGAGGAAGTTCTTCGGTCGCTATAGGGATGTAATAAAAGCATATGAGATCCCCCTTTCAAGAATGATCAGTGACATTCTACATTGTGAGAGAATGGCTGTCATCGTCACCAAACAAGACATACTTACATGATATGTACATCAAAATGTTCATCGAGACAATCACCGAATTTGTCAGGTTTTCATGGAGCTGTTGCAACGGGTGTTGCATGCAATTAGGAGACGCTGACTCTCCCCGGGCACCTGGTCTCACTTCGGAAATTTTGTTCATTTGTTCATCTCACTTCAGAAATGTTGTTCATTCTAAGGTTTGCAAATGTTCCTGTGGAAAATCTAATGATTTTGCCTTGCCTTCTCGACTATGAGACTGAATAATTGATGGATACTTCTGTAATGTTTATTACTGTTAAACCCTTCAAAGGGAACCTTTTTTACGAGCTCCACACTGCAAAGGGCACTTGTAAGTGTGAAAAATGATTTAAGACGGAATAAATGTTAGGTATGTCTTTGATGTGTGTATTAAAGAACATCCTGACGAAAATCTCAACAGCACTAACAATAGAGCACCAAATTGAGCATCGACAGACCCTTAGCAAGCTAGAGGTGGGACCAGGTGTCCGGAAGGAGTAAGCATCCTCTGTTTGACTAGCCACATCCGCCGTCGATAATTGAATATAAAGCAAGAAATGGAAACAACTTTTAATGACAAGACAAGCATTTATATTTTTCAAGCGATTGGTGCGTAAACACCCTTCAATAACGTGGAAATACACACGTTAATTGTCTTTAATTGCAATGTTTGTCAACACTGTTTTTACAACTGTTCGTGATAAGCCAACCTTGCGAAACCCTGGGTCACATTTCAGCGACATCTTGGCGTTAGGGGCAATAAGCCAGTTGGCATTTTGTAGCTTTAAGGTGGATGTTTTAAGATCGACGTAATTGTAATCGTCGCTGCATTCGGACGTTCAAGCCCTTCAACTACCTAGGCTCAGTACCATTTGTGAAGATTTGATTTCACTACGAAATCAACGAAATTACATCCCAACGAAAATATTGAATCTCTCGAATCCACGAATATTGGGCCCCACGAAAACAAATGATTTCACATTACGCATCTTTTATCTTACTTAATGCATGAGGCCATTGCTTATCCAATAAAAATATGTTGTTTTGCAGCAATTTCGAGGAATATTGCCGATGTTGGTGTTTTCAGAGGGCTAAAAGCTTTTGATTAACACATTGTTGACTAAAAAATAGATTCATTATTTGGTAGAGAAGGTATGAAAGTCTTAAATCAATGTTACGAATTCTGTGAAGTACAATATTCAAAATTAAGGCCAATATCGGGCTTCGGTCTTCGTGGCGCTACTCTGTAAGAGGAATTTTAAAAACTTGATTACCCACCACAGTGACACAGGGGTTAAAATTCGACGTCGACAACATGTTAGAATATTTTTCCTTCTTTTATATCCAACATTCTAGATGTAATTTAAGTTTGTTAAATGACACTTAACTAGTATAGACATTCATAAATAATGTAATGTTTAATATTTATTTATTTACAACACAGGCGTTCTTTATTTAGGAGACAAAACACCGTGTATTTGCCATAAGATACACCCAAAGGCGTTACTCGGCAGTATTTATTATCTCTTATAACTGATTCAGATGTTAAGCGTCTTCAAATTCAATAGCATCATTTAAGAACAGGTAAATTTTCAGCATGGACCAGACATGCACGTTTCGGGTACTAAGCCCTCGTCAGAGATCCTCAATCTAAACAATGTAATATGACCAAAGAGTGTGAACGTTATTATGTCCAAACATGTACCGAAAGACGTAGCAGGATGGCAGGGATATGATGCTACAGGACCAATATTTAGGAAATTTCAAGAAATTATGATAGACATTTTTGAATGCGTTGAAAAAAAACGATCAACCGAAGTTGATCGAACTTGACTACATGTGTCCTCGGGGACTCCTGGTCCACCAGCAGTGGCACTCACCAAATGAAACAAATGTTAAACTTCTTCTAATTCAATAGCATAATTTCAGAGCAGGAACATTTTCAACATGGACCAGACATGCACGTTTCGGGTACTAAACCCTCGTCAGTGATCTTCAATCTAAACAATGTAATATGCCCAAAGAATGTGGACGTTATTATGTCCAAAAGTGTACCGAAAGACGTAGCAGGATGGCTGGGATATGATGCTACAGGACCCATGTTTTAAAAATTAAAAAAAAAATGATAACAAAAATTTTAATTTCGTTGAAGAAACGATCATCCGAAGTTGATCGAACTTGGCTACATGTGTCCTCGGGGACTATATATTCCTACATTCTAGTAAATATGTAGTTCGCTCCGCTCGCAGGTTAACGTAAGGAGTTTGAAATTCAAAAAAAAAAGAGAATTAAACACGTATTAGTGTTAAAACGTTTTATTGTCTCATAAGCTCCCCATCTTGAAAGATCTTGGATTCAACTATGCCCTTGGAAATTTGATCCTTGGTTTCAAAGGCAAAAGTAAAAGGTAACGGTAAGATTATAAAGTCCAGGGACGAAAGCGTTTGGCCGAAACGTACGGCAAAATATAGTTTTTATCTATCTATTTTATTTATTTATCTATTTAAATGATTCAGCTATCTTCAGCTCAGAAAAAGGTATTAAAAAAAAACACCGACTGTAACCGCATCTAGACACGGAATTATTATATGCGGATCCAAATTTTTGTTTATATTTCAGGATGGGAACGAAAAGTTTTGGATCAAAATCTTAAACATCCTGATGAATACGTGACGGGACATCTTTTTTTATATGGATACTTTTTATGAAACTAGCAAGTCCATTTCTTTTTTAATGACAAAATGTATACGGGTCTCAATTCAAGCATTCCTCCTATAGGCATAATAGGAGATCTATCTTAATAAGAGTCTTATTGTAAAATGGTGAGCCTGAAGATTTAAATATACAAAAATATTTTGTCCTTTTTCTACTGATGATATATTACGTAACATTTGTATCACTTGATGAGTGTCACTGCTGGTGGACCAGGAGTCCCCGAGGTCACATGGAGCCAAGTTCGATCAATTTGTTTTTAATTTACTCATTACCTGTTACTATTCCGATTTCTTCCAATGTATTCGAGAAATTATGTTCACAATATATTTTCGAATTTTCTGAAAAGTGGGTCCTGTAGCATCATATCCCACCCATCTTTCTATGCATTTCTGTTTTATTTTCAACAACTTTCACAGTCTTTGGCTATTTTCATTGTTTGAATTGAGGATCACTGAAAAAGATTAAACACGCGTAAATGTATTTGCTGTTAAATGATGCTGTGAATTTGGAGACATAACCCATGATATGCACTGTCCTTTTCCAACAATCAGTTTCTTAAATGATGTTTAAACAATCCTGTTTTTGAAAAGTACAAAAAGGACAATTTTCCACAAGACTTGACTCGAAACAAGGCAAACGTTAAAAATACAGAAACGCCATTTTTGGACCTAAATTGTAAATGGAAAGATTCATACAAGTTTGTATGTCAAAAGACATAATTTTGAATTCAGTGTAGTACGTTTTTCCTGGCTTGACGGTGATGTTCCGAGATTACCGTCATATAGCATCTATATTTCACAGCTCCTCCGGTACGCTTCTGATGTTTTGGATTTTTATAGTAGAAAAAACTACAAAGAAAATTTTAGGTCAAGGTTTTCGCTTTCACAAAATAATAAAGACTTTCTGGAAATTTTACAAAAACATTATTGTCAACTTCTTTTGAAATACGGATTAATACAAGCAAAAGAGTATATTACATTGGGAATTTCACACCGTGCAAAATATGGTGACATAATCAACAAACTAAGAAGGATCAAAGGTACAGAACTACCATCGAAATAGTGTTAAAATAATCAAACTCCTATTATACCGTGGATATGATCCTTCTGTCATGAAAAAGGACACTTGGCTTGGTACTAAGCCAATCTACAACCTTGTACCAGCGCATTCTTTAGACTTGCACTCTGACTGACTCTTTAGAGAAGACAAGGCCCCGACCACATGTCCTCTATGAATCTCAGTAGGACTCCTAGGTGATCACATGCATTAGCTCGCTACAGCCGACAGAGCACGGACTGTATTTCATATGTCTTCTGTTTTTATATCCATTTACATATCCATCTGTGTGTTTCTTGCTCCTCTGTGTCATACTGTCTGTTTGTATGTTCATCTTACAGTGATGAGGCTATTTTACACCACAATTGTGAATTCTTCGAGACCTTTGTGACATCGAAAAAAGTGGAAGGGTTTTGCGCACGTAATCTTGATAACCGCACCGTCCGCTACTTGCGTAGCATATGGTCGCTCTTAGTCGGCGCCGGTTGCCTATTGGTTTCGTCGGTTCATGTTTAGTCTTTTGTGTTTGATGTTTCTATGGTGTGAGTTTGTGTTCCTTGTCCCTTTTGAGTTTCTTTCTGTGCGTATCTGCTCTGTGTTTTTGCATTGGTTGTTTTGTAATTTTGCTGTGGGTGCTGCAACCTAGTGTTCTTGGAGATGTCCTCCATTGTTTCAAAATGGCGCACAGGATCGGGCTCTACTTAATCACATTATCCATTTTATTATATTCAAAGATTTATAGAGCGCTATACACATTTGTATGAGTTAATTCGTATTCAAACATGTACTATGTTACCCAACGTCCGCAGTTCACTTGCAAGCGCGGGATAGGGCTAAAGGGTAGGCTAGGTTAGGCAAGAAAGAAGATATTTCTTCGTGTTTTTGTATATATTTTCAATGAATCAGTCTGCAATATCTAATATTTACATTCCTACTGCGTTTCCCTAATATAAAGGTACCAAACCAACTGTTGCTTTATTTCTCGATAATCGCAAGAGCCTATCACGTGACTTTAGAACATACGCGGATTAATTTCGGATAAAATGCCCATTTTATTTATTGCTTTAATACAGATTCGAAACATGTATACATTATCAAACGACGCCGTCTACCCCCAGTGATTTAATGTGTCAAAATCTAGGTCACCCACATGTACACTTCCAAGAAGTGTGACGTAGTAAGTCGATCACGCGTCAGTAAACGAAGTTCAAGGACGAACTGCATTGTTGTCTGCAGAAAGATGCCGTGTTTGGATGAGCGAATATTCAGGCATAAGTGGATCAAATATTCAGTATTTAGGATGAGGATTTGATTCACTTGTGTCATTATCAACAGTGAATTTATCTTTGCTTCTTATGGATTCATAATATCAGAAATACTTCGAGTATCAGCAAATCTTTAGCCATGATGTTGAGGTAAGTCATGAAAATACCGAAAGTTTTCGCGTTTTCGACGGTTGTACTCGACTTTTGCATCATTCTAATTACATCCAGAAGAAATAGGGTATATACAGAAGTTTGTATACAATATTACCGATTGATTTCTTATGTCTAAGCAGTTAAACAGTGTGTTAAAAAGAGTTTTCAAAAGTTTTCCCTTCAGTTCTGTGAAATTTCTCCAGTTTAACTCTCCGCCATCTCTGAATTATGTTGGACAAAAGTCACGAATTTTAACGATTCAATTTTCTTCAGTTTTAATTGAAATGTTAAAAATACAGCAAGAGGACAAAATTCAGTTTCTCATTTGTCAACAACGTTTCCGTACAGAAGGTACTACTTCGAATCAAGCGAAAAACGTCGAACGTTCGTTTGCTCTTACGTCAAATGGTGTTCTCCCTCCGCAATGATATTTCAAATGTAAAGAAACTGGCTGAAAAAAATGGCAGAAATAACTTAGTTAACACGTAAAATGTAAATATAAGGATTGTTTTTCAGCTTTTGCGCTTTATCGGTGTGTATTGGCAGTAGGGAATGGAAACAAAATTCATGAAAAGCACTTCGTGCTTTACATATTTTGTTTCCATCCCCTACTGCCAATACACACCGGTAAAGCGCAAAAGCTGAAAAACAATCCTTAAAAGTTTGCAAGAGAAAAACTACCAAACCCTCTCACTTCTCCAATTGCCAAGAACGTACAATTGTGGTGTAAAACAACCTCCTCACTGTAAGATGACATCACACAAACAAGACCGCGAAACGCAGAGGCCCCATAGACACAGATGAATATGTAAATGGATATAAAAAGAGGGCATGAGTAATACAGTCCGTGCTCTGCCGGCTGTAGCGAGCTCATGTATGTAATCACCCGAGGAGTCCGACTGACATTCAGAGAGGACAGGTGGTCGGGACCCTGTCTTCTCTAAAGAGGTTTGGACAGGGCCCATCATGGAGTCCCGTCGTCACAGTCAGTCAGAGTGCAAGTCTCAAGGATGCGCTTGTACAAGACTGTAGATTGGTCAAGTACCAAGCCTAATGTCCGTCTGGTGACATTAGGATCATACCCACGGTATAAAAGGCGTTTGATGATTCTGACGCATTTTCGATGGTTATGCTGCCTACCTTTGATCCTTTTTATTTTGTTTATCATATCACCATAAAAGAGAGGTTGTGTAATACCCATAGTAATGTACTTGTTGCATGTATAGATCCGAATTTTAAAAGAAGTTGACTGTAATTTTTGTAAAATTTCCAGAAAGTCTTAACTAGTTTATGAAAGCGGAAACCTTGACCTAAAAGTTTTTTGGTAATTTGTAAATTTCTACTGTGAAAATCCAAAATATCAGTACATGCTCTAGCGTACCGGATGAGCTGTGATATGTAAATGCCGTATGACGGTAATCTTGGAACATCACCGTCAAGCCAAGGGAAATTTACTATGTTGAATCAAAAATCATCCCTTTTGTCATATACACTTGTATGAATCTTTCCGTTTACAATTTTGATTTTTAGGTCCAAAAAGGGTGTTTCTGTATTTGAAAGGTTTGCCTTGTTAAGGGTTAATTCTTGTGGATAAATTTCATTCTTATATAATTCAAAAGCAGGATTGTCAATGGTTAGAATATCATCCAGATACCTAGAAGTATTATTGAAACATTTCAGCTCATCAAATTTTCTTTGCTTTTGAAGATTTTGGATAAATTCTTTTTCATAAGTGTATAAAAATAAATCTGCAACAAGAGGCGCACAGTTAGTACCCATAGGAATTCCTACAACCTGCTTGTATAGAACCTCACCAAATCTAACATAAAAATTGTCCAAGAGGAAGGACAAGGCATTACACAGGTCACTACATGTCCATGATTTGTATGATTTGTAGTCTGTCGAGGAAAAGAAACCCTTCGATTCAGATGTACAAATGTAAGTTTTTCGCTCTCGATCAAAACACCATTTAATGAGATTAGATAATCGATCATTAATTTTGTCATGAGGAAGTGTGGTGTACATATTAGAGAAGTCGTATGAAGAAACCGTATTGTAAAATGTAAGTCCCAGTTAACAAGGTTATCGCGAACCCCCGAATGGAGGCATGACAAGGAACCAGTGAGCAAACTCTTCAAGCTTTTTTTTATGCACAGGGATTCAATCTTTCACCTATTCTAACACAAAGAAAACGCGAAATGTTTTACTCCCTTTTTAACTCAACTGACTGGATATGCTATAACTTTTTGCAAGTTCGGCTACTTCTTTTACATCAGGACGATCTTCTTAAAATAGAGGCCCACTGTGTACATAACCGCTTTGTCTTTTGTTCTTACAAGGATATGCTAGAGGTTATGTGCCTGTGAATTTTACACTATTTGAGACAGCTCAACTTGAATCTTTTTCATAAAAATTGATTATTGGGAATCAAATCATTATCACATCGAGATCAACTATCGAGCGATAATCGGTACCGATTATTGATCTTCATCCTCCTAATAATGTTTTCTGGTAGCTACTGATCGAATTTTCTTTTGATTGTTTTACCGTATTTATCCAGTTTGACTCTCGAGTTTAAGTGTTTTCAGATTATTACGGGGTTTTGTTCTAAATCATTTGGAGAACACCCCAAAAGGCTGGACTCCCTGAAAAAATAGATCTTTTCCCGAAAGAAAAAAAATAATTCGACATATTTCTATCTGTCATTCGCGTCGGGTGTATGCAGTGCATGCAGTAAGAGGACGCTTATTTCGCCTGGGCACCTAATTCTGCGCTCATTGGGATGTTCTCGATTGACGTGTTAGATTAAATGGAAAATATCAGTTATGTCATATTCCCCTGGATCTCCTGAACTACAATTAGTACTTCTTCAATGCTGTATTTCTACTGCCGTCAATGCAATTCAAAGAAACATTGGATCTTGACTAGTAAATTCCCGAAAGAGCATGTACTGATATTTTGAATTTACAAATCACCAAAAAACTTTTAGGTCAAGTTTCCGGTTTCATGAACTAGTTCAGACTTTCTGGAAATTTTACAAAAAATACTGTCAATTTCTTTTAAAATCCGGATCTATACACACAACCAAGTACACTACTTTGGGTATTACAAACCCTGCCTTTTAAGGTGATATGATAACAAGATTAGAATGATCAAAGGCAGACAGCATAACCATCGATAATGCATCAGAATTATCCAATGCCTTTTATACCGTGGATATCACCCTAATGTCACTATACGGACACTAGGCTTGGTACTTTACCAATCTACAGTCTTGTACCAGCGCATTCTTTCGACTTGCACTCTGACTGACTGTGCCTACAGGACTCCATGACGGACCCTGTCAAAATCCCTTTAAAGAATACAGGGCCCCAAGAACCTGTCTTCTCTGAATCGACTGACTCCTCGGGTGATAACATACATGAGCTCGCGTCGGCAGAGTACTGATAGTATTACGTACGCCCTCTTTTTATATCCATTCACATATTCATCTGTGTTCCCTGGGCCCCTGCGTTTTGCGGTCTTGTTTGTGTGTGGTCATCTAACAGTGAGGAGGTTGTTTTACACCACATGTGTACGTTCTTCGAGACCTCTGGGTAATTGGAAAAGAGGGTTGTGCACACGTAATCCAGGATAACCACATCCATTTGCTACTTGTGTGGCAAATGGCCGTCCAAAGTCGGCACCGGTTACTCATTGGTCTCGTTTGTTTATGTGTAGTCTTTTGTGTTTAATGTTTATATGTTGTATGTCTCTTTTTCGTCTCTAAGTATGCTTGTATTTGTGTATTCGCATCGGATGTGTTGGTGTTTTGCTGTTGGTGCTACAACAGGGTCTTGTTGGAAATCCCCTCCCCTCTTTTAGCAAAGAACGACTCATTTGTGAATCTCGAGGTCGAAATTGCGGGAACATCGACGGCGGGTGCGGCTAGCCAAACAGGGAAACTTGACCCTCCCACCTCTACCTTTCTATGGGTCCGCTGATTGTCAACGAGGTGCTCTGTTGTAAGTGCTGTTGAGATTGTCGTCAGCATCTTCTTTATCTCATTTGTGTTACTGGTGCCCTTTGCTGTGTGGAGCTCGTAAAAATCCATGCGAGAGTTTTGACAGTAAGTGTTTTAAATGTCTTTTCCCTGACGCGGTAGTCATAGCACTTTTCATATAGACATGACGTCAGACATGCATTTTTTGTAGATATTGTTTTCGTGTGGGAACATCGACGGCGGGTGCGGCTAGCCAAACAGGAGATGCTTACTCCTCTAGGGCACCTGGTCCCACCTCTAGCATGCTAGGGGTCCGTCGATGGTCAACGTGGAGCTCTGTTGTGAGTGCTGTTGAGATATTCGTCAGGATATTCTGTATCTCATTCAAAATCTAAATATGACTGATAATCTACGCAAGAGACTCAATAGAGGAGAGACTTATGGATTCAGCAAGATGTCAATTAATTAGTATGAAATTTAGTGACAATGAATTTACAATTCAAGTTCAAGTCATTACAATTGTTAAAAGTCTTCAAATTCAATAGCATCAATTAAGAACAGATAAATTTGCAGCATGGACCAGGCATGCACTTTTCGGGTACTTAACCCTTGTTAGTTATCCGCAATTTAAACAATGTAATATGGCCAAAGAGTGCGAAAGCTATTATGTTAAAAAATGCATGATGGTTGGAATAAGTCATTTTTATCACACGGAGATGTACTACTATTTGTGTATGTAAAAGAGGGCAGTATTTGGTATCCTTAATTTGACTCGGTTGGTGAATAAAAGCATTGACTTCTTAGGTTTTTAGACTAATTAATTATTAGTCATTCTCATTAAAACCATAGCATACTCCTCGTCTTTCATGTAATGTTATTTTGCTCTTCATAAATTAACTATTTGGATTTTCTCTCACTCGGCCTCAAGAATCACTGAGACAATGACGAGAACGCACATATGGTTCATTAAATCAAAAGGATATATATTTTAATATTGAATTTCATGAAATGGGCAACGATGAATCTAATTGCCAACGCATTTTCTTTTGACAATGGCTAGTTTTGTAAGTCTCCCAGCCAATTTGTTTGTACATTTGTTCGTCATTTTGAATTTTTGACAATTTATATTATCTCTTACCAATTTCAGATCAAAGGATGTGGTCCAAATCTCAAGTGTTTTTAAATGAAGATATAGATATGACAAATATGGACAATGACCATAACCCAATACACAGTACAAAATAATCACAAACCGAAGGCATACGAATCAGGATAAAAGAGGAACCAAAGCAAACACACAAAAACATCCACCACATGAAAAAAAGCAAACTCCCTATTAGAGTCAGACCAGGTACCCAGGAAGAGTCAGCATCTCTTGCTTTCATGCAACACCCGCCGATTCCCGTCGATTCAATTCGGCAGAAATATAACATTCGGTTACTTTCATTTCGGAAGATATAAGTATTTTGTTCTGAGAGCTAGGCGTCGTCCAGATAAGCTTCTCAGTCGGGGTGACGTTTGGGACCGAATAGCCTCGTCATTGCGGAAGTTTTACGGTCCATATGGGGAACTCGTCATACATTATGATGTCCCACTCTCCCGAATGGTGGATGATATTTTGTCTTAGACCATTTGATCATTTGAACTATCCAACCACCAAATATACTTTATCTTCCGAAATGAAAGTAACCGGATATGACAATTCTACCGAATTGAAGTGACGGGTGTTGCATGCAAGCATGAGATGCTTACTCTTCCTGGGCACCTGGTTTCACTCCAATTTTGAGAGTTCGCTTCTTTTCATATGGTGGAGGTTTTCTGTGTTTGCTTCGGTTTATGAGTTGGGATATGAACACGTCAAAAGCAGGCGATGACATAATAATCATGTCATTCACAACTGTAGTATTAACCCTTCTGAAATATTTTCTTACAATTAATGAAATGCCATAATTTTTTTCCCTTGAATTCCTACACCCAGGAACAAAGTAAGTTTCTTTTAACTATCCCCCAGTTCATAATTGAAGGTTATTAGTCACGATGGGCTTGATTAAGCATGATAGGCTGAACCTCTAAATTTTTGACAGGAAAATGATTGGAAAACAATTCTATTGCAGTGCTCGGAATGGCTACAACGTGATGCTTAATGGCGTCACTATAACTGTATACAACTACAGCTTCGTGCCATAGGAGCAAAACAAGAACTAAGTCCCTCTAACTAAAGTGACAATGCTTTTCGTTATTGAGTGTTTTAACGTTGTGCTCTTCTTTTGATATTGAATTTTTGGTCTCTGAAGGGAAAAGATACTTAGCTTCTGACTTCAACTTCACTAACAGATACATAGATGATGTGTTGTCCATCAATAATCCAAAATTCGCGGATTACCTCAGCAGTATCCATCCTTCGGAGCTTGGGGTCAACGAAACTACAGAGACAAATAATTCAGCATCCTATTTGGACATAATGTTGTCCTACGACACTGATGATCACATGAACACCTCACTCTATGACAAACGTGACGACTTCAATTTCAGCATTACAAACATTCCTATTTGAGTAGCAACATCCCTCCATCGCCTGCTTATGGTGTGTTCATATCTCAGTTGATACGCTATGCCAGAGCAAGTACCAAATATACGCATTTTGTTCTGAGAGCTAGGCGTCTTTCAGATAAGCCTCTCAGTCAGGGATATGTTTGTGACCGACTAACATCGTCACTGAGGAAGTTCTACGGTCGATATGGGGAACTCGTCATACACTATGATGTCCCACTCTCCAGAATGGCGGATGATATGCTGTCTTAGACCCTTTGAACCATCAGACCAAAGATTGTTCTCTATGTCTTCCGAAATGGAAGTAACCGGATGTGACATTTCTACAGAATTGAAGCGGCGGGTGTTGCATGCAAGCAGAAAATCCTGGGCACCTGATCTCACTCCCATATCGGGAGTTCCCTTCTTTTCATATGGTGGAGGTGTTTGTTTGCTTGCTTTTGTTCCAGTTTTATCCTGATTTTGTACGCCTTTGGTTTCTGATTTCCTAAAATTATCGATTTTGTGCTGTATACAGGGATATGGTAATTATCCATATTTGTCATTTGCATTTCATTTCATAGGAGTAATGGCTGAAGATCCAAAGGACGCTTTCAATACAGAGTATAAGCAGATGTATGATTTGGAAAGAAGCAGTGATGAAATAAAAGAAACGGATGAAAATTCAACGAAAGGTAAAATGTTTTGAATATATCGTATGTTTTGGACATCGCGCTCGTTGTCCTTCAACGGATTTTATGAAATCGAAGTTGAAATAATCAAAATCATAGAAAAAACAAATGAAATCAAGCATCTTTACCTCTGTATTGACGTACGAATAAATGAAGAAAAAATTAGTAACGACTTGCATATACTCGTATATACTCAATATGGACTGTTTCAATGAAGCATGTGTATATCAAGCGCCAAAAATCGTCTTCTTTAAATCAGCGATATACTGTTTATTAATTCATTTTCTCAATTCCTCCCTGCTCCTGTTCCTGATCATATTGAAACTTCAAACACAAATGACAAGTGATTTTGCTTTTAAAAGCCAATATTGATCAAAGTGCTACATGTACCAAACTTGCATTTTGGATGTTTCTATTTTCCCGACTGTTTACAAAATGATTTTTTTTTTGAATGGGCATAATTAAATGGTCACGTTTGAGACATGACTAAAATCTATGTCGGTAGGGGAAAAAACCTTGTTTTATCTCATCATCATTCTAGTTATTTCTTGTCTTTTGAGAGATATCTACGTAGGCATAGTGATGTTAAATATCTTCAAATTATTAAAGATAAAGATTCATGATTACATTATGTCTATCTGAACTTATATTTTCAGGCGTAGTACTCTGTCCTGGAATAATCGATGGAAATAGGTGCAATAATCCACTGTCACTTACTGACAACTTTTGTTCACAATGCGGAGGAGACGTCGATCAAGATCTCTTCGGTCCATCCGAAATCCAGTGCCCACAATGCAGGAGTAACACATTGACTAAAGAAAACAAATTCTGCAGTAACTGTAGGTGGAAAATAGATAAGACGATTTTTCTTTGGAGACGAAAATGCAGAACATGTGACAGAGAATGCTATCAATTTCATGACCAATGTGCAAAATGTCTATCAGGTAATTCTTTATAACCCTTAATTGTACTTAAATCTAATTTTGTAAAATATCACAAACAATCATAGAAACACAAGCATCTGTCATAACCTTGGTATCTAAAAATGAGACCATTGTTTAACAATTTCTTCTTTGTGACCATTTCCTGCAAAAAAAAAGAGAAAGCATTTAATTTTAAACATCTTCAAATTCAAAAGCATCATTGTGCATATCAGACACAAAATGCTCTGTTTTGTATATTTTCAGAATTTCGTAAGCCTTTTTATTGTGAGTTTTTTTTTTTCGAATCTGGATTCGGCTTTTGTGTTTGACTTTTATTTACTCATTCTAACATGAAATATGTCTTTTTATCTTAGGTAGTATCAAATCATTGGGCGCAGTGAAATTTGAAAAAGCTGAACAAATAAAGGATTCTGAGTATTTACAGACCTCATCGACCTCACAGCAGCAACACAAATCATTGACCTCAGATGGGCAGCAAAAACGACAAAATACAGATGAACCTGAGCCTATTTCAATCACAGGCTATTCTGAACCATCATATATTACAGATGAGCATGAACCATTACAGATAACAGATGAAACAAAGCCATCACAGATAACAGATGAGTATGAACCATCAAAGATAACAAATAATCATGACCTTACGCAAGTAACAGATGAAACTGAACCATCAAAGATAACAGATGGGACTGAACCATTACAGATTACATATGAGACTGAACAGTCGCAGATAAGAGATGAACATGAAAGATCACAGATAACAGATGATCATGAACCATCAAAGATAACAGATGTGCATGAACCATCAAAGATAACAGATGTGCATGAACCATCACAGATAACAGATGAGCATGAACCATCACAGATAACAGATGAACCTGAGGCATCAATTTCAAAAGGAGCTGAACCTTTACCCCTTTCAACAGACTCTCAACAATCAACAACAGAGGAGTCATCTGAACAGTTTTCGATCACCAAGACATTAAATGACGGTACCAAACTTATTTTACTATCGATAAACACAATATCCTGCCACAATACTTTTAAAAAATACGCGCTTTTATTTCTCATAAATCAAAATATGTATATTTTATTACCTAACAATATTCTGCATACAATAATAAAATGTGAATTAGCAGAATTTTAACTTATTAAAAACACAAATGAACTACATACAGATCAAGTTTGAGTTTTGTTTTATATTTCTCAGTATAACATGACTTTGAATATCTTGTAAATTTTTTGTTTACATTTTTAAGAGTTATGCTGTGATTGAAGACATTAAAATTATTTTTGGTTTGCAATTCAATCTAAGTGTAATACAGATCAAGTTTGAGTACTGATCGCTTTACTTTTTCTTCACGAAATGTATGACATTTGGCCATTATAGTTTTAATTGTGGTTTCATTTTCCAGACATGTATTTGTTTCCTGTTTATGCAAACGATTGGTGTATCTCGTCGTAATTCTGAATAGTTCTAAGTTTATTTTCAATTGACTCGTTTTAATGAGAGTTATATGATAACATACCATTCCGATAAACGATTGGCTTGCGATTGATTTTCCTGGTTAGTAACATTACAATTTGTAAGAATCGTTAAATATCACAATAGAAGATATAGTATAATCGTATTAACTCTAGTTGTTTAAAATTTCGATCGAATGACATCTTTAAATTAACACTTTTTAACTTTATTTGGAAGTTTGTAGATGCTCAAAACATTGATATTCAGTTCTTGAAATTAAATACTTTATGCAAAAAGCTTTGAGAAAGTTTTTTTTTTGACTTTAGAGAAGATATAATCTTTGTAAAGAGAAATTGTTGGAGATAACCTCTCCTCTCTTCTGGAGAAGTATTAATCGTATAAACACAGGGTTGTCTTGTTTAATACAAGCAAAAACCTAGCAACAATAACAATTCTATTCGGGTTTTCTGTTTGTGTGTGAGAGGGTTTCGTTTAACACAACAATCTATCGGAAGGAGTTACTTCACATAAATTGCTGTGTCTCAGGCCGATTGCAATGAACTTACGTGGGCTGTTCCGAAAGTTCATGGACAACACAATTCAAGGAAAGATCTGTAGAATTTGATAAAAGCCATGTTGATTTCCTTATAATACGGATAACTTTGAATACATATACCAATTTTGCATTACGATTGGTCAGTAATAACCTTCCAAATGCCCTTTTGAACAACGTCAGGTTCTAGGTAACGGAGCAGCTAATAAAAAGTAACGACCACGTCAGATGTCCACTATAAATTTGACATTTTAAAAGAAATAACAACACCTCTCATCTGTATAAAATTTAAATTATTATATCTTTTCATGTATATTTATCAGGAAGATATGTTCTATTTTCATGTGCATTTCTACCTCTGTATCATATTGTCCTTTCATCTTTGAATGATTCAAAGTCAGGTCACCATTAAGGAAGAAATCGGCATCACTTTACTTATTTTCGTTTACTTGTTTGTTCAACTCCAACCAAAATCGCGTGCTTATGTATCTAATCATCATAAAAACACATTTCTCCTTTTCTAGCAGCATTAGTTTGTATGTATTTTATCCATATCAAGATGCATCAATCGGCTATTAAGTCTCCGTCTGTTTTATTCAACCGAAATTCAAAAATGAATGACTATCTGGTGCTCCGTAAAGAGCGCTGACGTCATAAATTTTTGGTTGATTTGTTCAACAATATCATGCATAACTCATCATAGATATGTCGTAAATCGGGTCCAATTTTGTTAAAACTTTGCAATTTTCATAACAAATACTAGTATTATTGATACAGAAAGTTTAATTGATAGTCAAATATTTTTTTCTAATTTTATTCAGCAATCTAATGAAAGGGGTAGGTTTCTTTCAACAACTCAAATGTTACTGCTCCGTAACCTCTACCCTTCATGTATAAAGGTGACAATTATGTCCTTTCAGCTAATTACTTTTACCTGATATTTTTTTGTTTTCTCTTTCTGAATGTATCCCTTTCATTTCTAGAAAATTTCATTCGCATACGACTTCAAATGTGATTTTTAAGGCCCTCGTATATGTAAAAGCCTAGGTAAATAGCAAATATTTCTGCTGTCATAACGTTGAAATTCCTGATGTACTCAACGGCGATGATCATTTCTACGGAAAATGCGTCACGTTATTTTTGTACACAAAATTTAAATATCATCGTCGAGTAACGGGATATAGACAAGGAATTTCATAGTTATGAATAGGGTTGGGTCAATATATCGATATATCGGTATGTAACGATATTGGTCATTGATACGAGTATCGATATTAGCTACGACACATTCAGTTAGTTATATATAGCAAAAAAAAAACATGCTTTTCATGTTTAATCTCTTGAAAGCATTTACACGAAAATATTTGATTGATCATAGTTTGTGTGTTTGTTTGTTTGTTTGTTTTTTTTTTTTTTCGTAAAGGGCAGATATGTTCTTAATTCGATCGATCGTGCTTGCCTTTCATGCCGGCTATTCAAAGGATCTGATAAGCGTTTAACATTTGAACTACTTGGTGAGTGTCACTGCTGGTGGACCAAGAGTCCCCGAGGGCACATGTAGCCAAGTTCGATCAACTTCGGTTGATCGTCTGTGTCTCCAACGCATTTGAAATTTTCTGTTACAAAATTTCTTGAAATTTCTAAAACGTGGGTCCTGTAGTATCATATCCCACCCATTCTGCTACGTCTTTTGGTACATTTTTTGACATAATTTTCATACTTTTTGGCCATATTACATTCTTTAGACTAAGGATCACTGACGAGGGTTTAGTACCCGAAACGTGCATGTCTGGTCCATGCTGAAAATTTATCAGGTTTCAAATGAGGCTATTGAATTAAAAGACGTTTAACATTTGAACTTCTTGGTGAGTGTCACTGCTGGTGGACCAAGAGTCCCCGAGGGCACATGTAGCCAAGTTCGATCAACTTCGGTTGATCGTCTGTGTCTCCAACGCATTTGAAATTTTCTGTTACAAAATTTCTTGAAATTTCTAAAACGTGGGTCCTGTAGCATCATATCCCACCCATTCTGCTACGTCTTTTGGTACATTTTTTGACATAATTTTCATACTTTTTGGCCATATTACATTCTTTAGACTAAGGATCACTGACGAGGGTTTAGTACCCGAAACGTGCATGTCTGGTCCATGCTGAAAATTTATCAGGTTTTAAATGATGCTATTGAATTAAAAGACGTTTAACATCTGATAAGATAAGAGTTGTATTTAGCCCTGAATCTCATCAAGTATTTCTTCTACACAACGATCTATACGCACAAAAACTTGATTATTACTAAAATGTAATGTATAAGGAGATTCCTCATACAACTTTAAATTTTGGTAAGCTTATTTCTAAATTTTTAAATAACAGTCCAAAGAGTAGGGGGTAGCCATGTTGAAAAGAAGCTAATATTGATCAAATAACGTTGAAAATTAAGAACTATCTGGCTAATATGGATATCTTTGAACTTTAAAACATAGTTATAGTCTAAACAAGATACTAGACATCAAATTTAAAAGACTGGTCTCAACTTTATCCATAAATCTTAAAATCTTGAATCTGAAATATGGATGTATTTTGTACTGATTGGCTAAAAGTAGGCATTTTACCGCGAAATACATACTGTGTAGAAATAAACAGCACGCTCTTGTTCATTTCATTTCAAAATCTTGTGCATTTCATGTGAAGATGGCTTAAAACACAGATTCATAAAAAGCCCCCCCCCCCCCCTTACCCTTCTTTTTCAGATTTTGGTCCTGGACATCGTTCCCCCCCTAGCTACAGTACCCCACTTTGTCAAAAGATGTGTATTAGTTATATTCACCTTCTGTAAAAGTGGCGTTCCGTAGCTAAAGGGGGAACATTGTTTTTATAAAAACCTTTTCATTTTCCATTGATTTATATTTTGCCAAAAATTTAGGAAAACGATGCATGATAAATTTTATCAAACTGCTGATTATGATGAAATCAAGAACTGGCATCGATTTTGTGAAAGAATTTTCTTGAATTTCCAATTTTGAAAATTCCACTTTTTGTGGTCAGATTTTACGCCTTATCTTATCAGCTCCTTGTTTTATTACTTGAAGTCTACGAATAACAACAATGATTAAGATATGTCACATATAATGGTGATTGGAAGGTCGGGATGTAAATTATATTTTTGTCATTCAATATGATTCCTTGAAACTTCAAACTTACATCGACTCAATCTTTAGTTTTTTACTTCAGAAACGTTGGAAAGCAAACTGAAAAACATTGAAAAGGGTTTGACGGGAAATGCGACAGAATGAATAAAGGATTGGGATATGACTTAAGGCAATATATAAGGGGAAAATAACACAAAGGGAACGTAATCGCATGTAAAATATACAAATAAATGTGCGAGAACTTAAGTTAGGCCTAACCACCAGGAACACGTTTGACTCTACGAGTGTCGGGGGATGGAGACTTTTAAGTGAGTACAAATGAGTTAAAGGAGATCCTGACAATAATCTCAACAGCACTCATGATAGAGCACGAAATTGAGCATCCACGGACTCCTACAATTGTGAATTTGTGCGTTATACAAAATTGAAAATAAGATACGATATATTGGATATCGGTTCTTTTTGTATTGTATTGTATCGTATCGAATATTTGGTTTCGATATCAAGCCCTAGTTTGAAAGCAAAACTTTATTAAATTATGAATTCTTGAAATGATATTGTAAAATGCAGTTACATGCGATTGTATTACTCAATGGCTTACGTAACAGCAGTATATGGAAAGAATTGAAGCCCTCTCACACAAGAAATAACCGAAAAGAAATCACGTGGGGGACGGGTAGAATATTAAAGCTAGCAAAAATCGTGCATCGTGTCTTGTATTAATAGCAGTTCTCTGTAAGGACCAAAATAATTCTAAATAGCACGTGGAAACAGAATGTCTCCAATTTTGAAGATTTTTGATGTGGAAGGTGTATATGATGTACTGAGACAAATATAAACTTTCTTTTTACAAATCAAGTTTTCGTTGCCATGGAAACCATGTTTGAAATTTTACGCATCAGTAGAATACTTGTAACATGGCATTTTCACAAGGCTCGTTTCCATGGTAACAGCTATTGTAGTCAACTGAAATTTCCTTAATTTTTCTCTTCATATCTTTAATAGTAAAAATATTACACAAGAAGTATGTTTATGCCCTCTATTCTCTTTGTCAATATGCTCAAAATGTAGGCAAAAACCTGTTTTGAAGAGGCCCTTTTTAAGGTATCCGTTGTACAATTGAGTCATTTTACATAGCGTTTTTATCGTCTCCATTGTAAAGTATGGTAAATTTTATTCCTGGTAAGGTACTATAAACTATATATTTTCTGAAAGGTAATGATGTCCTGAGTACAGATATAGGACTCTCAGGTCTTAAAAATCAAAGGGGAAAAACTCTTGTACAAATTTGTTATTTTGCATATGTTATATAGAGAAAATTTACTATTTAAATTCTTCAAAAGTTATTCCCCTTTGTTTTTCTGGCCCTATAATTATTATTTCTGAGCAGTGGGCATTATAACCTTTCAGAAAATATATGGTTTATGGTACCTTACCAGGCATGAAAAAATGCCCTATTGTACATCGGATACCTTAAGACCGAAAAAGCACCTAATTTAACATGATTTTGCTCAAATTTAAGGGCAAATAATCTGAAATGTCATGCTAACTTGATTTCTACAACCAATTATCTTTAAAGTTTACTCCTCGATCTTTAAGAAAATGTTAAAAATTGAGTGGGACCTCTTCACAATTTTATTCAAAAGGGTATAAAAAATGGTTACCATGGTGACATTCTGTTCAGTGCTATAACACATAGAGTAATTTACTGGTAAATTTTCAGCTGTCCGTTATATATTTTTAAGCAGTTTTTAATCAGTGCATTTGAAAGAGCATTATTGATTAAAAAACCACCTTAAAATTTTTCAAGGTCACAGGACCCAATGTCAAGTTCATCTTGAATGTAATTCACAAAATTTGGCAAAATTCTGTGATTTCTCAAAAAAATGAAAGGCAGTTACTCAAAAATCATGTGGTATTGAGTAAACAAACACATACATAGTGATTTTAGATATATCCCATATTTATTGACCAAAGTTGCAAAAATCTCAAAATCAATGACATCCTTGATTTTTAGCTAGTATTTCATACATACATATAAAAAATGTGAGATTATCATGATTTTTGTCTAGGGCTTTTTTTTAGGAGAAATGTTCTGAACAAAAAATTGTAATGTTTTTCCATCTATCGGTCCTAATTTTAGAAAGAAGTATTTTTGATACAAATATATGACAGTCAAGCCTAAATTTAGTAACAACAAATAACAACAAAAATGCAATTTTTTTTTAAATTGGAACCTATAATTTTAAATGACCTTGAACTTAGAGTCAATGACCTTGACAAATTTTGGAAGTGCTCAAATAAAGAATAATTTCTTCTGTTGTCCTACGTAAAGCTGAAGCAATATAAGTTATTTAAACCATGCTTAAAATCAATTTGAAAAGATATAGTCATCATGTGTCAAATGAAAAGTTGCCATGGCAACCATTTTTGACCTCAAAATGTAGGAAAACAAAACAAGGTCCCACTTATTTTTTCCAGTGATTATATTTGTCACATGAAATCTATTTTGTTCTGGCAACAGTGATGGTGTTATCAGCCTGACATTTTGTGTTATTTTTGCTTATAAATGGTTAAAATTGGACAAAAATAGGCCTTGATTTTGACCATATTTTATGGCACTTTTTGACTGATTTTGATTTAATAGGATCCGGATAATTGAAAGAAATGTCAAAAAATTGTTATTTTTTCTTAAAATAGAGGTTTTAAAGATTATAAGTTTTTAATACCAATTAATTCTGACAATGGTTTCCATGGCAACATAATAACCAAAGATGACTTATTTGAACTTTGTTTATGTGCTACAAATAGACGGACCTCGTTTCCATGGCAACCGGAATATTTATTTTCAAAACATTGTTACTTTTGTATTCAGGGCATTATACATACCATTTATAGAGAAAATCATGAAAATCCATGACATGCTGTTTCCAAAATATTTTGGTCCTTACAGAGAATCCATATTAACATTTATCAACCATAGATTCTACAAAATTTGTTTTCATCATAGTTTTTCTATACCTTTACAGGGCACCAGAAAGAAGATTCCAAGCGAAAAGTGCAAACACCCCAAGGAGCAACACAAACCGAAATGTCCAGTAGTATTTTGAGCCAGAGTGCTTCAAACATTGAGGTAAAATTATTACCTTAGGGAGGGTTTGAACACCAAGATGGCGGCGGCATTATTTTTTTTTTCTCGCTTCAAAGGAAAAGTACAGCCTTAACTCCCTATAAACATTTAATACTCTGATTGATATACGCATTTGAATATCCTGATGAAGTTTGAATAAATTCCGGCGTCATTTGAAGAAATTATGGCGATTTTCGAAATGTAGGACTTTTGGAGTTTTATCCATTAGCATACCACGACGTCATTTCGACGTTATCGGGAAAAATGGCGTCACAAACCTTCGAATTCAAAATGCAATAAAAACATTATTACTAAACGTATCACCTTGAAACTTAGCATGCATAAAATGGAAAATTAGATCTTCATCACAGTGTATTCGTTGACAAATTTCCGTAACAGGAAAGCGGATGTCACTTCATTGAAAATGGACGATTTTGGAAGAAAAATTGGAAAATATAAAGCCTTGTAATTTTTTAATCCTTAATTCAATTTTCCCCATTTAATCATGAAATCATCTCTGAACATTCTTGATAATTTTGATAGTTTTTGACAAAGATTCATCCACAGGATACCTAATACTTAACTAACAACTACAGTAAATTGGATCGAAATTGCAATTTTTAGCGACAGTGTCATCATTTATTCAAGTATCCTGCCTGTGTTTAAAACACAATTCATTTTATCTTTTCCATATGTAAGTGCAATATATTTATGGATATTTTGGAAGCTAAATCAAAATTAATTTCCAATAGCTTTACGAGAACTGGAATGACACTTTCAATATTATGACGTCATCAAGAAATTCACGAAAACGTCGATTAATGCATATTTCAAAGTCTCGTAGAAAATTTTCCTGTGGATAGAATCAACTGTAAGTCTGTAGAGTCAAGGACAGACAAGAAATATATAATTTCAGAAATTTTTAGAAAAATTGAATTTGGCGTCCAAGTGTTCAATACCTCCTTAAATACAATGATGCATTTTAAAAAAGGGTGAAGGTCTTTTGTTTTAATTATGCTCCATGTGCAAGTGTGATTTCAACAGAATATGTGCAGCTTTACCTGAGCCAAAGCGTATTGAGCAAACATTTAAATCTGCAGAGTCATATCGTACTCTATCGAAACACCAAACAATCCCCAGTGGTTTTGTCCTATACCCATTTGATTGCACCACTTATGGACATACGAAACACCGCCGCTTAGAAAAAAATCTTGTCATTGAATGATCTGATTTTTTTAACACATTTTTCAAAATTACCTCTACAAAATATAAATGAGTATATGTTGTCAATGAGTTAAAGAAGATCCTGACGATAATTTCAACAGCACTCACAATAGAGCACAAAATTGAGCGTCGACGGACCTCTAGCAAGCTGGAGGTGGGACAAGGTGCCCGGAGGAGTAAGCATCCCCTATTGGCTAGCCGCAACCGCTGTCGATGTTCATGAACGAAAATAAAAACAATATGTAAAATACATGCGTTACACTGGCCAAGGTTATACAGTGGTGATCGCGGGAGATTACACACTTTTACCGAAGTTTCCGAGGCTTAACCTAAGTTTCCGAATTTCGGAAAAATCCTACCTAAGTTTCCGAATCCTAACTTTACGAAAATTACCGCTTTGACCGAAGTTTCCGAATTATTAAAATTCGGTAGGAAATTTAGGGTAAACCGTGAAAGTTAGGTATTTTAGTTAGGTTTTTTAGGAAAAAGTGTAATATTTCGGGTTTTTCGGGGTAATGGTAGTTTTAAGATTGATTTCAACAAAACGAAATTTCCATTATGTTCACAAAAGGAATGCAACATGTGTTCGGGAATTCTGGGGTGTAATTGAAAGGGGGGGGGGGTATATCCCTTGAAAATTTCCAAACATAGTCATATACTTTTTTATTGGCAATATGCAATACTAGGGCTCACGCTGTTATAACTCTTCCCCTCTCCTGATTGTCTAGAGTCGCACATACATCATGATGTATACAAGTCAAATTTGGTATTGAATAAATCACAGGGGGCCGTAGCCAGATTATTTTTATTTCCATGAAATCATTCTGCAATCAACCCCCCCCCCCCCTTCCCTCGATTCATTTAATCAGCTATGTTCAACGATTTCCCACAGATTCTATATGAAAGATATATGGAATCTGCGGAAAATCGCTGTACGTTACGTAGCTGATTAAATGGAAAGAGGGACACGTCAGTCATTGAAATATTAAAAAAAAACCTTGCTTCGGCCCCCTGTGTACAATAAATAAAAAAAAAACAGAAAAGATCCGATATTAGAAAAGTATTAAAGAAAAGATCGTTGAACTAAAGAAAAGATCTTATCTAAGAAAAGATCGTTGAATATAAACAATTCGAATTTCCTCTGATCGACGAAGTTGTACTTTTCGCAGTGGAAACACGTTGGCATTTTCAAAAATTCTTAGAGATTTCTTAATTTCAAATTGAGAAAACTAATGTAATTTCAAAAGACAATAAGTAATATATTATATTCCTACATAAAAAGCCGATTTTACACTGTGTACCGACTATCAACCGAGCTAATGATCGAACAGTTAACTTGTTTGCAAATTTCAGGCAAGTTCTGTGTTTTTTGTTTTTTTTTTAAATAATTCCTCATCGTGTGTTTGTGTGTGTGGTATTTTTTTTTCTTTTTTTTGATTTTCTGGAATTTCAGCTGTCCTTAGCCGGGGAGGTATATAATACGTCCCGTGGCTTTTAAAAATAACAGCATTTTGTACAATGGAGAGGCGTGGAGGGTTTTGTTGTTGGTTTTTTATTTTGGAGACCCTCGATCAGGGCAAGGACTGTTTATAAGTCCTTGATCAGGGCCCGATTTTTTTTTTCTGTTCTTTAGCGGATGCATGACCAAAGATAATTCAGCAGACCCTTCGGGCTAGATTCTTTTTGTAGAGGTGCAAACTTTCTGGACATTTTTCTTGGGGAGGGATGCAGTCTTCCTGCCCCTTCCGTCATAAAAATCATATGGGGTTCCTTTGTCCTTCTTAATATTTTATAATTTGTTCGACAAATCTGTTAAAATTTTTGTCTTACTACCATTATCCATTACATGTACAACTCTATATCTAACAAATTCCTTTACAAGGTGTTCTCAATCTTATGACAGCCCTTTGCACTGATTAATTGTGATAGGCAGAATGAAAAATGTGGCCGGTCCGGGAATCAAACCCGAGACCTTATGCTATGGAGGCAGACGCTCTTAGCAACTGAGCTAACCGGGCACGATAACCGTACCGTCACACACTATTTATAATTTTTTTACAAGTCCCGAGATACAAATATGTTGCCGGACTCTGTCCGAAAACCTGTGATTGTCTGCAATCTTGAGGTAAAAACTCCTATGCAAGATCAGTCATAAAGGAATGAATTATACCCAACTATTCATTCAAAGTATTCATACTGAATCTTCTAAACAGTTTCATAAAAAAAGTATATTATGACCTTGACCTCTTACTTTTATTTAAGAGCATAATACACCCTTGGGTCCTACATGTAAGAGTAATTATGTCAAATGTTTTTGAAAACCATGTAGAGGGGAAATAGTTTTGTCACAAAATTTTGCCAAGAAAGTCTATTGTTACCTTGACCTCTGATCTAGATTCAGGTCATTGAAAAACCCTTGAGTGCTACATATACGTAGCAATTCTGCAAACAACACAATAAAATTGATAACCAGGAGGACCGGAAACTGATTTGCTCAAGGAGAGGGCAAGTTGCTCGTTGCAGATTGACCCTCAATATGTGACTTTGATTTTGAAGATAACCTTGACATAGATACTGAATAACAGACATTGAATAAAGACTGGTGGACAGTGATTTAAATCATAATCTCTTAATTTTGTTATTCAGGCACAAACTGTTCTAATATGCTGCTATTTACTGATAGTCTTAACCCGAGTAAGGATCGATTTATCAGTCAATTATATATTACACTGTCGTCGACTTACTCGAGTAAGGACTATCGGTCAACGGTAACATATAATAACCGTTATATTACACTGCCGTTGACTGATAGTCCCTACCCGAGTAAGGATTATCAGTCAACAGCAGCATAATAAAACGGTCCAAGCCCGAATCACAAACAAAATTAAACATCATCAGATCATTTTACATGTCCTACGTGTACTAACCTACCATTGAATTTCCAGAATACCGGGCCGTACGTAGAAACGTACGTCAATCCGTACGTCAATCGTTGATTGTTGGATTGAATGCAGTGGCTCTGACAGTAGTTTGCGATTCCTTCATTATGTTTGGACCATGTTTGTTGTTGTTTTTGATACGTACTATATACGTCCCTGGTACCATTCATCAGTACATGTACATGCATGCCATGATGCAACAATTCTACCATGCACATCTTGCAGATTCTTGGATACCTTGCTGTCAGTACTGACATTTACCAGTCTGTTCTTCAATATGTAACACGGCTATGATCATTCTTCATCAAATTCCTGACTGTTTCGTGCATTTCATCAAGGGAGAAATATAAAACATCAAGTTTTACTGCTACAAAAATTCGATCGTAGTAATGTTTTGAAACCGAAAGTAGACCTAGAACATTCCGAATCCGACAAAATGCAGAGCTATTCATATAAAAAAAAGGGGGAAAAATAAAATAAAGAGAGAGAGATAAAGCTGTTTTATTATCATCATTATGCAATATGTAATTTCTCGGTAGTGAGTGAAAAAAAGGAAATGTATGTATGTGTTTGATTGGGGAGAGGGGGGGGGGTGACCCATACCACGTCTAAAGGCAAAGGAGAGGGATCACTTGTCTAATTAAGGATTCCAATTTCCGTCGGAATCCTTTCTGTTATTGTATTGTCTTTTCTTTATTCTTATTAAGGATTCCGACTTCCGTCGGAATCCTTTCTGTTATTGTATTGTCTTTTCTTTATTCTTATTAAGGATTCCGACTTCCGTCGGAATCCTTTCTGTTATTGTATTGTCTTTTCTTTATTAAGGATTCCGACTATTCCGTCGGAATCCTTTCTGTTATTGTATTGTCTTTTCTTTCTTCTTATTATTATTCTTATTATTATTCTTACCTCCTCATAGTTCCGGTCACTTTACAAACAAGTTCCGCATCATGTGATAAAATGAATAGTACCATGTGAAAGAACATACAAAGATCTCAATTGAAATTTTTTTTGTTGTCGAAAAGTTCACATATGCCCCCGCAAGAGGTCACCAAAGGTCAAATCTTTAAACTCTTGTAACTCCTAAACTAACCGTACGATTTGAACGAAATTTGTTTTAAAATGTTCTTTGGGAAATTTGCAAACTTTTTTACACTTACATGCTCGACAAAATATTTACGGTTTTCGCGCTATATCGAGTTAAAAATGGAACTTTAAATTGACACAGTGCCAATTTCTACAGTTTTTGAGATTTTGAGTTGAAACTTGGATGGTAGGTTACTTATAGGTAGTCATTTAATGTTGACCTACTTTAAAGGTCAAATTTTGATTCTCAAGGTCACAACAAACTTTTGCCTATAGAACAAAGACTATTTGACCTTCAGAGTTCAAACTTCATACATATTATCGCTAAGCCAAGCTCTTTCACCTTGACATTGACCCAAGGTCAAATTTTGATTCTCAAGGTCACAACAAACTTTTGCCTATAGAACAAAGACTATTTGACCTTCGAATTTCAAACTTCATACATATTATCGTTAAGCCCAGCCCTTTCACCTTGACCTTCACCCAAGGTCAAATTCTCATTATCAAGGTCACAACAAACTTTATTCTATAAAACAAAGACTGTTTGACCTTGAGAGTTCAAACTTTACACAAATATTCCTTGCATCAAACCCTTTCACCATGACCTTGACCCAAGGTCATTTGTTCAATTTCAAGGTCACAACAGATTTTGATTAATTAGACATTGAGATTTGCTCAGATAAAAATCAATCGTGATGAGAATAATCACAATACTTATCTTTCATCCATGACATTCGTTCAAGATTAAATAATCATTCTCAAGGTCATAACAAGCATTTAGTCTTGTAAAATTCACCTTTTTGTCCTATACTATTTATTCTTCACACATTTGAACTTAACATAGTATAAGAAAGATAACTCTTTTATTCCTGTTCTTTTTTTTCTTAGTAGCATAACATATCTGTACTTTCATGTTGTTGTCATTTTCTATTCATTGCAAAATTATTGTGCAATTCTGTTTTGAGGAAGTAATTGTAAAGGATTTGATATTGATAGAGCATGGAGTTTAAAGCTTTCGTAAACATGAAAGGTATTTATTATTTTTTTCTTCTATTTTGTTGATAAATAAATAAAAGTCCCAAATTAGACATAAGCTCTTTTGACTCATTTGCTGAAATGAATAAGGCACTAAAGCTACTATTTTTTCCATCTTCTTTATTCGGATTTTAACTCTTCAGTTCCGAAGAAGGTCTAATAAAGGAGGAATCCGTCTGTTGCTTGCAACAGTAGCCATCTAGTTCTTATTATTATTATTCTTACCCCCAAACCGTTCCGGACACTTTACAAAAAAGTACAGCATCATATGAAAAAACGGAAAGTACCATGTGAAAGAGCATATAAAGATCTTGAATGAAATTTTTTTCTTGTCAAATGGTTCACATATGCCCCCGCTGGAGGTCATCAAAGGTCAAATCTTTAAACTCTTATAACTCCTTAACTAACCGTCAGATTTGAACAAAATTTGTTTTATATTGTTCTTTGGGAAATTTGCAAACTTTTATACGCTTACATGCTCGATAAAATATCTACGGTTTTCGCACTATTCAGAGTTGAAAGAGGAAGTTTAAATTGGCACAGTGCCAATTTCTACATTTTTTGAGATTTTGAGTTGAAACTTGGATGGTAGGTTACTTATAGGTAGACATTTAATGCTGACCTACTTTCAAGGTCAAATTTTTATTCTCAAGGTCAAAGCAAATTTTGGCCTATAGAACAAAGACTACTTGACCTTCAGAGTTCAAACTTTAAACCTACTATCGTTTAACCATGCTCTTTAACCTTGACCTTGACCCAAGGTCAAATTTGGATTCTCAAGGTCACAACATACTATTGCCTATAGAACAAAGACTATTTGACCTTCAGCGTTCAAACTTCATACATACTATCGTTGAGCCAAGCTCTTTTACCTTGACCTTGACCCAAGGTCAAATTTTGATTCGCAAGGTCACAACAAAGTTTTCCCTATAGAATAAAGACTATTTGACCTTCAGAGTTCAAACTTTAAACCTACTATCGTTTAACCATGCTCTTTAACCTTGACATTGACCCAAGGTCAAATTTGGATTCTCAAGGTCACAACATACTATTGCCTATAGAACAAAGACTATTTGACCTTCAGCGTTCAATCTTCATACATACTATCGTTGAGCCAAGCTCTTTTACCTTGACCTTGACCCAAGGTCAAATTTTGATTCTCAAGGTCACAACAAACTTTTGCCTATAGAACAAAGACCATTTGACCTTGAGAGTTCAAACTTGGCGCAAATATTCCTTGCATCAAGTCCTTTCACCTTGACCTTGACCCAAGGTCATTTGTTCGATTCCAAGGTCACAACAGACTTTTGTCGAAAAAATATTGAGCTTTGATTAGATTAAGAGGACTCTTGATGAGAATAAATTCAAATGCTTATCTTTTATCCATGACCTTGGTTAAAGGTCAATTTAACTTGTTCAAGGTCATAACAAACATTTACTCTTGTAGAATTCACGGGTTTTTTGTCCTTAACTATTTATTCTTCACACAAGTAGTACTTCTTATTTGAACTTTACATAGGTAAGATAGATAACTCTTTTATTCTTGTTCTCTGTTTCTTTCTTTTTATTCTTAGTAGCATGACATATCAGTAGTTTCATGTTGTCATTTTCTATTAATAGAAATTATCTCATTGCAATTTAGAATCATTGTGCAATTCTTTTTTGAGAAAGTCATTGTAAAGGATTAGATATTGATTGTGCATGGAGTTTAAAGATTTCGTAAACATGAAAGGTATTTATTATTTTTTTCTTCTATTTTGTTGATAAATAAATAAGAGTCCCAAATTAGACATAAGCTCCTTTGACCCATTTGCTGGAGTGAATAAGGTACTTAAGCAACTATTCTTTTTTCCATCTTCTTTATTCCTATTTTAACACTTCAGTTCCGAGGAAGGTCTTATAAAGGAGGAATCCGTCTGTTGCTTGCAACAGTAGCCATCTAGTTCTTATTATTATTATTCTTATTATTATTATTCTTACCCCCAAACCGTTCCGGACACTTTACAAAAAAGTACAGCATCATATGAAAAAACGGAAAGTACCATGTGAAAGAGCATATAAAGATCTTGAATGAAATTTTTTTTCTTGTCAAATGGTTCACATATGCCCTCGATTAAGGTCATCAAAGGTCAAATCTTTGAACTCTTATAACTCCTTAACTAACCGTCGGATTTGAACAAAAATTGTTTTATATTGTTCTTTGGGAAATTTGCAAACTTTTATACGCTTACATGCTCGATAAAATATTTACGGTTTTCGCGCTATTCAGAGTTGAATGTGGAACTTTAAATTGGCACAGTGCCAATTTCTACATTTTTTGAGATTTTGAGTTGAAACTTGGGTGGTAGGCTACTAATAGGTAGTCATTGATGATGACCTAGTTTCAAGGTCACATTATGATTCTCAAGGTCACAACAAACTTTTGCCTTTAGAACAAAGACTATTTGACCTTGACAGTTCAAACTTCATAAATACAATCATTGAGCGAAGCCCTTTGACCTTGACTTTGGTCCAAGGTCAAATTTTGATTCTCAAGGTCACAACAAACTTTTGCCTATAGAACAAAGACCATTTGACCTTGAGAGTTCATACTTGGCGCAAATATTCCTTGCATCAAGTCCTTTCACCTTGACCTTGACCCAAGGTCATTTGTTCGATTTCAAGGTCACAACAGACTTTTGTCGATAAAATATTGAGCTTTGATTAGATCAAGAGGACTCTTGATGAGAATAAATTCTAATGCTCATCTTTTATCCATGACCTTGGTTAAAGGTCAAATTAACTTTTTAAAGGTCATAACAAACATTTACTCTTGTAGAATTCACAGAATTTTGTCCTTAACTATTTATTCTTCACACATGTAGTACTTCTTATTTGAACTTTACATAGTAAGATAGATAACTCTTTTATACTTGTTCTCTTTTTCTTATTTTTTTATTCTTAGTAGCATTACAAATCAGTAGTTTCATGTTGTTGTCATTTTCTATTAATAGAAATGATCTCATTGCAAAATCATTGTGCAATTCTATTTTGAGAAAGTCATTGTAAAGGATTAGACATTGATTGTGCATGGAGTTTAAAGATTTCGTAAACATGAAAGGTATTTATTATTTTTTCTTCTATTTTGTCAATAAATAAATAAGAGTCCCAAGTTAGTCATAAGCTCTTTTGACTTATTTGCTGAAGTGAATAAGATTCTAAAGCAACTATTCTTTTTTCCATCTTCTTTATTCGGATTTTAGCACTTCAGTTCCTAGGAAGGTCTAATAAAGGAGGAATCCGTCTGTTGCTTGCAACAGTAGCCATCTAGTTATTATTCTTATTATTATTATTCTTACCCCCAATCCGTTCCGGTCACTTTACAAAAAAGTACAGCATCGTATGAAAAAACGGAAAGGACCATATGAAAGAGCATATGAAGATCTTGAATGAAATTTTTTTTCTTGTCAAATGGTTCACATATGCCCCCGCTGGAGGTCATCAAAAGTCAAATCTTTAAACTCTTATAACTCCTTAACTAACCGTCGGATTTGAACAAAATTTGTTTTATATTGTTCTTTGGGAAATTTGCAAACTTTTATACGCTTACATGCTCGATAAAATATTTACGGTTTTCGCGCTATTCAGAGTTGAAAATGGAACTTTAAATTGGCACAGTGCCAATTTCTACATTTTTTGAGATTTTGAGTTTAAACTTGGATGGTAGGTTACTTATAGGTAGACATTTAATGCTGACCTACTTTCAAGGTCAAATTTTAATTCTCAAGGTCACAACAAATTTTGGCCTATAGAACAAAGACTACTTGACCTTCAGAGTTCAAACTTCATACATACTATCGTTAAGCCAAGCTCTTTCACCTTGACCTTGACCCAAGGTCAAATTTTGATTCGCAAGGTCACAACAAAGTTTTGCCCATAGAATAAAGACTATTTGACCTTCAGAGTTCAAACTTCATACATATTATCGTTAAGCCACGCTCTTTCACCTTGACATTGACCCAAGGTCAAATTTTGATTATCAAGGTCACAGCAAACTTTTGCCTACAAAACAAAGACTATTTGACCTTAAGAGTTCAAACTTAACACAGATATTCCTTGCATCAAGCCCTTTTACCTTTACCTTGACCCAAGGTCATTTGTTCGATTTCAAGGTCACAACATACTTTGGTTGATAAAATATTGAGCTTTCATCAGATTAAGATCAATCTTGAAAAGAATTACCTCAAATACTTATCTTTTTTCCCGTGACCTTTATTCACAGTCAAATGATCATTCTCAGGGTCATAACAAACTCACTCTTGTAGAATTAGCAGTTTTTGTCCTACGCTATTTATCCTTCACTCAAGTAGTCTTTCTTATTTGAACATAACATGGTATAAGAAACATAACTCTTTTACTCTTGGTCTCTGTTTTTTTTTTTTTTTTCTTAGTAGCATTACTAGGCTGTATTTTGATTCTTTTGTCATTTTCTAATTATAGAAATGCTCTCATTGCAAAATCATTGTGCAATTCTGTTTTCAGATAGTAATTTTAAAGGATTTAGAATTGATAGATCATGGAGTATAAAGCTTTTGTAAACATGAAAGGTATTTATTATCTTTTTGTTCTATTTTGTTGATAAATAAATGAGAGTCCCAAATTAGACTAAAGCTCTTAAGACTCAGTTGCTGAAGTGAATAAGGTACAAAAGCAACTATTCATTTTCCATCTTCTTTATTCGGATTTTAACTCTTCAGTTCCAAGGAAGGTCTAATAAAGGAGGAATCCGTCTGTTGCTTGCAACAGTAGCCATCTAGTTATTCTTATTATTATTATTATTCTTACCCACAAACCGTTCCGGTCACTTTACAAAAAAGTACAGCATCATATGAAAAAACGGAAAGTACCATGTGAAAGAGCATATGAAGATCTAAATTTAAATTTTTTTTCTTGTCGAAAAGTTCACATATGCCCCTGCTAGAGGTCATCAAAGGTAAAATCTTTAAAACCTTATAACTCCTAAACTAACCGCGCGATTTTATTGTTCTTTGGGAAATTTGCAAACTTTTATACGCTTACATGCTCGATAAAATATTTACGGTTTTCGCGCTATTTTGAGTTGAAAATGGAACTTTAAATTGGCACAGTGCAAATTTCTACAGTTTTTGAGATTTTGAGTTGAAACTTGGATGGTAGGTTACTTATAGGTAGTCATTGATGATGACCTAGTTTCAAGGTCAAATTATGATTCTCAAGGTCACAACAAACTTTTGCCTATAGAACAAAGACTATTTGACCTTGACAGTTCAAACTTCACAAATACAATCATTGATCCAAGCCCTTTCACCTTGACCTTGACCCAAGGTCAAATTCTCATTCTCAAGGTCACAACAAAATTTTTTCTATAGAACAAAGACCATTTGACATTGAGAGTTAAAACTTGACGCAAATATTCCTTGCATCAAGTCCTTTCACCATGACCTTGACCCAAGGTCATTTGTTCGATTTCAAGGTCACAACAGACTTTTGTTGATAAAATATTGAGCTTTGAATAGATAAAAGAAATCTTGATGAGAATTAACTAAAATGCTTATCTTTCATCCATGACCTTGGTTCAAGGTCAAATAAACTTTTTCAAGGTCATAACAAACATTTACTCTTGTAGGATTGATAGGATTTTGTTCTTAAATATTTATTCTTCACAGAAGTAGTACTTCTTATTTGAACTTTACATAGTAAGATAGATAACTCTTTTATTTTTGTTCTCTGTTTCCTTTTTTATCTTAGTAGCATTACTTGTCTGTACTTTCATGCTGTTGTCATTCTCTATTTATAGAAATTTTCTCATTGCTAATTCATTGTGCAATTCTTTTTGGGATAGTAATTTAAAAGGATTCAAAATGGATAGAATAGATATAGGAGTTTAAACCCTTCCTAAACTTGAAAGGTATTTATCGTCTTTTTCTTCTTTTTTGTCGATAAATAGATAAGAGTCCCAAGTTAGACTTAAGCTCTTTTGACTCATTTGCTGAAGTGAATAAGGTACTTAAGCAACTATTCTTTTTTCATCATCTTTATTCGGATTTCAACACTTCAGTTCCGAGGAAGGTCTAATAAAGGAGGAATCCGTCTGTTGCTTGCAACAGTAGCCATCTAGTTTTATATTATAATTATCCTTGAATATATATTATTTTCTTAAATTTGAGGAAATTAACCTCGACTTATCGGCAAAAAATTACAGATCCGTGGTTTGCAATAATAGAAAACGAAAATTAATTTTATCGCCACTTTATGGTGCGAATGATGCTCGTTAGACAATCAAATTGAATCAGTTGTACATTTGATGCCTTCAAATGAAAAACAATTTCGAAATAATATATTTATTAAAAGAAATAAACAATAATCATAAATATTAACGCAGCCTCGTTTTGGATTTCGGGTAAATACAATTATTTAGGTTATTCCGGTGAAATTCGGAAAGTTCGGAATTTTAGGTAACATCGGTAAATTTAGGGCGGAATTTTGCCCGAAGTTTCCGAATTACCAGTTTTTCCTAACGAAGTTTCCGAGGTGTGCCCGAAGTTTCCGAAAAACAGTGTGTAAACTACTACGATCACCACTGTATCTATATAGAAAGTGCTATGGCGACCATGTCAGGGAAAATATTCAAAACACCTCGCGGTGAACTTTTTACGAGCTCCACAGGGCAAAGTGCATTAGTGTGACACAAATGAGTTAAAAAAAGATTCTGTATACCCTGCCCAGTCAACAAAGGAATGAGATGACGTCGAAATGGTAGTCCTCAATTGGTTTATACTAAATATTTTAATTCTTTCGAAACTGAATCAAAAATTTGCTTACAAACGTCTGATTCTGTTGAAAATAAATACTACCATCATATAAATGCTAATGGTTGGCGTATGGTAGGCTTAAAATAAATTCATATATAGTAGGTTATATTTACCTTGTTTATTCGAAGGGGATTCCCATGAAAGAGATTATATTTATATCATGTGATTCGCTACAGTGTAATTTGCGAATAAAATGTAGGCCTTTCAACGACCGCTAGGTTTCGACTGAAAGTAATGACAACTCGTACCCTAAGTGTCCGAAATCGGGACATTTCGAGCTTCTCCATAAACATAATGGGCAAAAATCACTTCAAATCATGAAATTTCTCATTTATTTATCTCTTTTTGGTTGTTGGACAAAGTTGACTAAGTACAATACTTTGATTTGTCTCATGTACTTTCAACAATGAATGGTCAGAGAAAGATAGCACAAAGTAAATTTGCACATTCGATTTTTAGACCGAAAAAAATTGTCCTTGTGGTAAAACATTTGGAGGGTCGTAACTCCTTAATAATATCTGTAAAACTCGGGGGCCTTTAAACTAAGAAACGAAATGAAAAGAAACGAAATGAAACGAAAAAAAATATATACATTTTACCGTTATCTTTTACGATGAAATAGTGGTGATATTTTCCCTTGTATTCTCCTCCCGTGTGCGGCGGGAACAAGTAAGTATTATAGTATCTACCTTAAAGCTCTGTTAAAAACATTAAATAATAAAATTGGCAGATATACATGTATGTATCTAGATAAATTTTATTGACATGGGATAAAAAAATACACGAAATGTGTCAATAGGTATGCATAACAAAGACAGTATCAATAGTGATCGGAAACTAGCGAGACAAATAAAAATCAAATTAATTTAAACAAAAAACTATAAAAAGTATTGGTCGTACAGACTTACACCGTAATATAGACTTCGAGATTTATCCCCTATATGAATTTTAATCAGAACATTTGCTGACGAAGTAGAAAAAAAAACTTCTTTTTTATCTGATTTGGAAGCTGCGTGGACAGTAGATGCTGACGTTATGTTTGCAAACGGCAAATACTGATTTGACGGTGCAAACATCCGATAATGTGTTATAGTATTTGAACATATTTCATTATTACAAATCTTCTTATCAAAATGAAATTATTTTGTAATTTAACCCCTTGCTAATTAAAGATGTAGGGTGTAACAACCCCCCCCCCATCCCCTGCGATATATGATAAAATCAACCAATATGCATGATGTTCATTGTCTTTTTCTAACATACACTTTTGTCATATTTTCTTGTTTCAATATTTTATAGATTTAAAGAACGCTATATACATTTTTATCAGTTTGAATTGAATAAACTTATACTCAAAACATTTCATCTAACTTGCAAGCGTGGATCTAGAGTGTGATGGGTTGGGGAGGTTGGAGAGGGGGTACCTAGTCTGAACCATCCCACCGCATCCGCCGTTAAATTTGCAAAAAAGAAGAGACTTTTCCAGATTTTTATTTCAAAATCGTAAGTATGACAATAAAGAATTGGCTGATTCTTCATAATGGATTATCGATTGCAAACGGTTGGTGATCAGATGCGATTTTATCGATGACAATCGGTGACGAAGAATTGTATCATTTACACTCAGTCTGAAAAGTGATTTTTTACGACAATAATTACTTCAGCACCTCAAATGTGCTAGTATTGATACATTTAAAGGCTTAGTGAAAAATACTTTCTCTGAAAAAAGAATCAGGTTTAACTTATTAATATATATTTATTTTCTCAAAGCATAATGGGGCTCGGTACCTCTCATTTTCTTACAAAAAAAAAAAAACAAATTAAAACAAATCAAAACAAAAAGCAAATAAGAATGAAATAATTGTTTTTACTTCTTTTAATACTAAACCGAAACGGCTGGATTTACTATATCTTGGGGTCGGATAGTTATTTGGTTAATTTCACCTGTTTGATTATTTTTCAGAAAGTCCCCCGTTTTAACAGAATCGTGGGAAATAAACTTGCTATAACGACACTATAATTGAGTGTTGACCCTTTTAAGAAAGACTGACAGTACATGTAATTTCATTTAGTTTAAACTGTACTTATTCAAAAAATATTCATAATAAAGAAGACAGACAGAAATGATTATAAGAGATTGGAAAACAAGCGGTATGCCCACTTATGAAAATTTCTCTCTCGCATGCAGCTGATATTATTACAGTTTTCAGGCAAATCATACAGTTATAATATGTATATATATATAGACATGTTCATGGATCACACAATAATGCATAATGAAACACAGATATCTGTTTGTGTCATCAAACAAACGAAGTTAACAATCTTAATTTACCCGATAACACAAGCATATATCAGTAAAAAAGATATAGCAAGATTCAAACCAAGCAGAAAATGCATATAGAATATAGATAAATATGAACGTACGAGTATAGTAATTTAAACAAATATTTGATTCGATCAGGTATGTAACTATGCTAATTAATTTATGTCAGTAAGAATATAAAAAAGTGTTAAGACAATACAAGTACAAATATATGATGTCGAAATCAATCATATAGGGTATTATCCAAAGCGTTTTGATGCTAGAATAAATTTTTGTACTAAGGTTTTCATCGCCAAAGAGTAAAAGATTAGAGAAAAGGCTTAAGTTTAATGAATATAGATGTTCAAATCTTTGCCGATCATAATTTTTGCAAGAAAGTAAGTAGTGACAGTTTGATTCTATATTACCACATTGACAATAGGGATCGGGCTCTAGATTACAAAAGTAAAGATGCTGTTTAAGAGAGCTACAATTCATTCTTAAGCGAGTATGGAGAATTTGTCCTAGTCGTCTACCTATAGTGTAATATTTTGGAATCTTTATGTTAGGGGTGATCATTTGCTTAAACTTCGGAAGGGAATTTATTTCTTGGATATGATTCGGTAAATTATTCCATAAACGGACTGTGGACGGAGAAAAGCTGTTAGAGTAATAAGAAGTTCTACAGTGGATGTTTACATCGTCATTGGAATTTCTAGTGCTATAGTGATGAAAATCTTGATTTTGAGGAGGGATGATAGCTTTTAAATAGTCAGGGGTAAGTCCTCTAATAATTTTAAACATTTGGATAAGTTTGTGTCTTTCACGTCGGTTTTCAAGAGTTTCTAAACCTGTTTCATTGTAAATAGAAGGTATACTGGTGTATTTTGTGGCATCCGAGATAATACGACCCGCCTCTTGATTGATTTTTTTCTAAAAGATCTTTATAATAATTGGGCAATTGTCCCATATAATGTCCGCATATTCCATTACAGGTCGTATGAATGATAAATACATAATGTGAAAGGTTTTCCGTTTTAGTTTAAATTTGAGAGATCTTAAAATGTTTAATTTTGTTAGTAGATGCTTTATTTAATATCATATTAATGTGTTCTCCCCAATTTCCATTATTTGTACAAATTAATCCCAAATGTTTGTGTTGGTTTGCTTCTTGTATAGGTATATTATTCATGATTAGACTTGGCAAATATATTATTGTTTTTTTTTTCTTGATATCAATAGTGTTTCGGTTTTGCTGGGGTTAAATTTGATAAGCCATTTTCAGACCACTCGTGGATTTTAGCCAGATCGGAATTCATTAATATGTTATCACTTAAAGGGTTTTCAATTATGATATAAATTGTCGTGTCTTCTGCAAAAAGTTTAATTATACATCCTACTTCATAAACTATGTCATTGATATATATTAGAAAAAATAATGGTCCTAAAATTGAGCCTTATGGAACTCCAGAATTTGTACATAATATTTCGGAATTTTTCCCATTTAAAACAACCCTTTGTCTCCTGCCGAATAGATAATTTTCAACCCATTTTAGTAAATTTCCTTCAATTCCCAAATTTTTCATTTTAGCCACAAGTCCCTCATGCCAAACGCGGTCGAATGCTTTACTTATGTCAAAAAATACGGTCCTAATTTCTTTTCCTAAATCAATTGCTTTTGAAATTTCATCAGTAATGAATAAAAGTTGGTTAATAGTCGAATCTCCTTTAGTAAATCCTGACTGGTTGGGTGATAATAAATTATTGGATACGATGAAGTTATGGATATATTTATAAACATATTTGTCAAAGATTTTACTCAGAATGCTTAACAATGATATCAGGCGGTAATTTTCTATCTTTTGGGGGTCATTCTTTTTAAAAACCGGGATTACATTAGCTAATTTCCAACTGGGGGGAAAGAACATTTAGACAAGGAAATATTAAAAAGCTTACATAAGGGATAAGATAATTCATAAGTGGCTTCTTTTAACATTTTTTGATTTATATTATCTGGTCCGTTTGCTTTATTTACATCGATGCATTCTAATACGTCAATTATATCTTGTTGTAGTATGATTACATTATCATTTTTTTTTATAGAAGGAGGGGGTAGTTGTGGAATATTTTTATTATCAGCATTGGTCTCACTCCCATATCGGAAGTTCGCTTCTTTTCATATGGTGGAGGTTTTTGTTTGTTTGCTTTGGTTCCTTTTTTATCCTGATTTTGTATGTCTTCGGTTTCTGATTTTCTGAATTATCGATTTTGTGCTGTATACAGGGATATGGTCATTATCCATATTTGTCATTGATCGTTGATTGGTTTGCAAAATAGCTATTAAGTAAATTTGCCTTTTCTGTATCATATCTAGTTATTGTTCCCTCATCTCTTTTACAATTATTTCAATGTGATTGGATTTATTTGATAAAGATGTGACGTCATTTACTAGTTTCCACCAATCTTTTGATAGAAATTTATTTTCTTCTATTTTATTTACCTTTTTATTATGATAATTACTTTTTGCATTTTTAAGTAAGTTAACTATTTTGTTTCTTAATTTCCGGAAAATATGCGAATCATTAGGATGATTTGTGGTTTTAGCTTTACGTCTGAATCGATTTCGTTTTCTTATCAAGATTTTTATTTCATTAGTTATCCATGGTAGGTCTTTTCTGTTTATCTTTATATTTTTATTTTGAATCGTTTCTTTTGATATCTCTAATAGTTTATTTGTAAACATAGTTACGCAATCATTTATAGGTAAGTCTTCTTTAATAATATTGTCCCATTCCGTAGATGCTAGTTTTCGGCGATACAGGTCAAAATTACCTTTATCAAACAAGAAAATGTTCCGTGATATGATAGAGTTTTGAGTTTTAGCAATTTTAAAGTAACAATAAATGGGGCAATGATATTTTATGTTTACGTCCAGAAAAGGTTCTTTGACTTCACATTTTTCAATAATATTTGGGTTGTAAGTTATCATTAGGTCAATCAATGTCGAAGAGTTTTCTGAATAAGAAGTTGGTGCATTTATCAATTGTTGCTGGACATAGATACGAGTTATCTCTCCTACATGGGTGTTCGATAAGCATAACTGGTTTTCGTTAAAGTCTCCGGTAATTAGAACATTTTTGATATTTGTATCTATAGCAAGTTCACATGACTGTTCAATTAGTTGCCAAATATTGGAATGGCTATTCGGAGGGCGATAAAAAGTGCCTACAAGATGTATAGAATTTTTAACATAAACAATAACTTCGCCTCCAGGTCAACCTACTCGGTCGCGCCAAAATGGCCTTTGGAAATTTTCCAGATTGATTTCGTCGTCCGGTACCGATGCGCTAAGCCAGCTCTCGGTAAAACACAAAATATCAATTTCATTCAAAATACTTTCAAGAACTCTTAATTTCGGACGAATACTTTGGATATTGAGATGAATCAATGATAGGACTGAGTTTCTATTTGAAGAGGTAGAATATGTACTTGACGAGGCTGTTGCATCTAACGTTGAAGTATCGGAATTTTGTAAATTCGAAGAGTTGGAAGTCCGAGGAGATGGACCTGGATTCATTTCAATATCACCACACATAAATAACAACATGGCAACAAACAGTAGACTAATAGAGAGTCGTGGTAAATATAATGAGCGAATAAATAAACATGCAATCAGATAAAAGTTATACTTCGAATGTTCACATTTATTTCACATTTAGTTTAGTTTTCACTTTGACCCTGCATGCTCTGCTATAAATTTGACCTATCCTGGTTTTATAAAGAGAAATAGGTATATTCATTCTAAGTAATAGGGGTATCACTGTTGTCAAATTTGTGAGCCAGGATAATGTTGGTGTAGAAAGTTGGTAAGAATTCGTACTTTGAACTCATATATGTAACCATGTCTAAACAGTGATGTGATCCGAGTGAAACAGTAAACTTTGAAAAATGATGGAAAATGAAAAATGGAAATGGGAAATTCAAAATCAAATTCAAACGACAAAAACATACGTACATATGAAAGTAAGGAGTATGTCTGTACTCCATAGGAATGCAGGGCATATACCCTGTTTTGTGGATATGTATCATCATCATCAGTGAGGGGGGGGGCATTAGAATTCATTTCAATGATTATGAACTGAAGTCATGAAGATACTGATAGCATAAGTTTAATCAATACAAATAAACAACCATAAAAGGGCTATACAATCAAACTGCGCTAGCATAATCTTATGTGCAGTGATCCGTGGAGGGAGGTATGCATGGTCACGTGGTATACTGTTTATATAAACAACACGTGGTTTAGCACACGTGGGCGAATCGAGTTGATGCATCAGTCAGTTCGTGTCGTGAGAGTCTGGGTCAGCTGGATTAAGTGTCCGAACCAGTGCCCAGTCAATCCACGGTGTTCATAATATCGTCCACACTCTGGATTGTGTGCTTGGCGTCGTTGTGATCGACGATAATGACTCGGCCATCCCACACGAACGTACTCTTGATCTTCTTTTCGCGCAAGAGTTGTCTGGCGTGATAAGCTAGTTTTCCCCTAGCCTTGGATAATTCCTGGTTAATATGGATTCCGGTCATCCCTGATACACTTCTCAGCTTCTTGTTGTTTTTCAAGAGGCGATGTCGCAAATCGTTATTTTTAATTCTTGCGATTATCTGGCTAGGTCGGGATGAATTTACAGGTCCCACTCGATGCGATACCTCGATGTCCGAAGCAGTGATAGGGATATTGAGCTTATCGGCGATCTTAATAAGAGCTTCGCCGGTTTCCTTTTCCTCCTCGCCTACCCCACTAATGCGTATCAAATTTTTACGGCTGTATGCCTCCAATTCGTCGACGCGGCGTTCAAGCTCTTTGTTTTTCGAGGCGAGCGTCTCCATGGTTTGCTGCATGGATGCCGTTTCTTTGGCGACATGAACATCAACTAGCTGCCTGATTTCTTTATTCAGCGTATCCTTAATCATATTAGTGATTTCGGACGACATCATGTTTTTGACTGCAGTTGCGAGACGCTGTATGTCGAAATCAGACAAGGATGATTGAGGCATGAATGTTTGTGACGGTAACGGAAGAGAGGCCATGGAGGCAGGCGTTGAGAAATTTGTCGGAATCATTCCTGTGCCGTACGCAATCTGGGAATTTTGCATATGAGGTTTGGTGGGGTGCATGTGATGGTTAGGCGGTGACGGAAACGACTGTTGATTTGACATAATGGAACTAGTATCAGAGTCAGATATATATTCACGGTACTTTTCTAATGTTTGAAAAGACAACGGGGAAGGCTCAGACGATCTCCTTCTTCTCCTGGTACTTAGCATAATACGACAACACAACTACATGTACTGAGCAATGGCGTGTCGACTGGTCAATGTTTTGGTCAGTGCGCACCGTAGCGTGAAAAACAACTGTGTGCATTTGTATACAAGTTTATTAGCATCTGGACAATTTACCTTTCCACAAAACTCCGTCAAATACTCCGTCAAGCTGCGTTATTTCATTGTGTACTTATCCTGTAACAATGGTGAGGTAATTAGAGTTAGCGGTTTTTTGAAGCAAGAACAATAAAATAGCGGGAACTGTGGAAGGGTGAATTTCACCAGGAATGTAGAAATTTTCAATTCTGCATCAGTCACTATCCATACAATTCAATTAAAAACCCCAAACATGGGCAAAAATGCTGCTATTTCACATATTCTCGTAGAAATTTTACCTGGACCGAAAACTGTGACCGTCGTTTGATTTCATTTGACAGAATAGGAGAAATATCTGGTTAAAGAGGAGGGGATAGAAATATGTAGAAAAAACATATCTAGCTATCTTGAAATACACACATCCCAAACTTTCGATTTCATAAAAACGGACCGAAATTTGGTTTTCAAGGTTATTTGTAAACGAAATGACATCGAAGTACATGTATATGTGCATTTGTAATGGCTTTCCTGGTAATAGATTAATTCTACAAATAATCTAGCTGTAATAGATAAATAAAGGATGTATGAGCACAAAACGCGAAATAAAACAAAAGAAATATAAATGAATAAAAAATCAAAGCGGTTCTTAATGCATTCCCATGAGAGAAAGTGTCGTTGATGGCGCCACTGAATAATGTTTTGTCTACCATGAGACAATTTAGAGTATTTTATCATTTATTTGATTTCCATTAGTGTTTAATAATCGTACAAAGGAGTAGAGCCGGGAAGGGCCAAAATCGGCCTGGTGGCAAAATTTATTCATACTGTGTTATTGCATATACGAATACCTATATCATTGAAAACCAGTGTTAACTTTTACGGAAAAGCTATTTTCACCTTAAGATTAAGCTGAGAAAAGGGTATAGAAAGCGGATAACGTCACTTTAGCCATGACGTACGTTGTAACGCTGTATTCTTATGTTATATTATGTTCTGGACTAAATTTTTCAAGCTGCCGAACGCATTTTAGTTATTCATTCAAAACAATTACATAAGTGCAATTTCCTCCTTTAAAACCTTTCTAGACTGACATGTTAAAAGTTATAATTAAGCACGGTATTTCTGTATCATCACGCCTCAGACAAAATGGTCGCAATCTTATTGGGCAAATCGTTGTCACGTGGCGCCGTAAAAAAACCCGTATTTCCGTGGACGAGTAATGCATGCAGTTAAGGGTCTGAGGCGTGATAAATTCGTTACATAGTAAGTTACAATGTAGTGACCCGGTACGGAAAAATACATGGTGTGAAAAGAAAACCAGAATCGGACTCGGCTTCACCTAGCCTGATGCGGGTTTTCTTTGTTTTCTTTTCACACCATGTATTTTTCCGTATCAGGTCAATAACTGGCTATGTAACTAATATTATCCCACCTCTGGCAAATGTCTTGCAATCTGATTGGTCGAAAAGAACCGAATATTATGTTGTATTATTTTACTGACATGATATTATTTTAATATCCTGCTTCCACTAAGACGCTGTACGATATTGACGCGTCGTCGAAATGCTTTGAAATATGTTGACGTTACATACACAAGTCAAAAGCCATCGGTGGGATAAATTCGTTATACAGTGTTTTACAGGGGGGGGGGATACAAAAAACACTGTATAACTAATAATATTTACCGCATGTATGTATACATAATCATTCATTATTCTGTATCATATTCGGGTTTGTCCAACCTCATTATTTCTTTAAAAAAATTGTGATTTGCTTTTTTTCTATTTACAAGTTTTCAATGTCAAAATCTACAAGTATCCAATGTCTATCAATGATCATTTTCATAAAAGAAAAGGGTCATGACAGTCACAAAACGTTCACATCAATCAGGAAAAAATTTAATGTTCTAACGTAATATGTATACATTTATAATAGTAAATAATTAGAAAAGAGTAAATCCGTTTTTAAAAGATCAATCAAAGAAAATTAGATTGAACAATTAAAATATCATTTTCCAATGCTACTAATTGAGGGATTTAAGGTATTGAGTATCGCCCGATGAAAAAAAAAAAACCCCAAGAAATAGTCAATATTTTGCGCACTGATCTATTGGGTGCTCGAAAGGACCAAAACAATAAGAAATAGAGTTTTATTTCCATCATTATACAAAATCCATAACTACAGCTGTATATACATGCATGAAGAAATTCCCAAAGAAAAGAAACATACACACAGTGAAGATCGTCAAAATTGATATCATCAAAAATGGTAGTACTTATAGTCAAACCGGGACAATTGTCACAAAATTCTATAGCTAGTACATGTACTTGAAAAAAGATATTTTTAAACATCCATTGCCTCTTAAAAAATTACTTCATATTCTTATCAAGCATGTCGTACTTCGATGTGCTCAAAACCTAAGCACACCTGGGCGTAGACAAACAAATGAAAATTTATATTCGTTCCATTTCGAACTAGCACACGATTTTCATTCGATCTATCACAGCTAGGTAAGAAATAAATTCTAGATCCGTGCGTACATTTTTGGCCGGATTGCAAAGCAATTCCGATCTATAGATTGATGATGTCCGTCTGTCAACAGTTTGGTTAATTTTCTGGTTGAAGCAAAATCTCAGGAACTGTATACAATAACTTTATATTATTTATAAGCGACTACAGAATAAAAAAGGAAATTCTTTCTTGTCCTTTTTCTGGGTTTCATTCTTTTTTTCTTTCAAATGAACCCTTAAAGCAGGCAATTTTGAAGAATTTTGTAGTAACATTACTACAACTAATATACAGGAACAAAAACAAGACTTCACATCAGTATGCTATTATGTATTAGTCAGTATTAAATCATACATCCATATGTACATGTAGTAACATTACTACATGTCTGAAGCTTTCTCTAAAAATATGAAGAAAGTACTATAACAACAAAACACAATACAAGACCATGTAGTAACATTACTACAAGTAGATACATGTATATACAGACATGTACATACTTTCTTAATAACAATGAAGTATCTTTCAGACTCTCGTAGTAATGTTACTACAAGGCTATAATACAGAAAACAAGACCATGTAGTAACATTACTACAAGTAGATACATGTATATACAGACATGTACATACTTTCTTAATAACAATGAAGTATCTTTCAGACTCTCGTAGTAATGTTACTACAAGGCTATAATACAGAAAACAAGACCATGTAGTAACATTACTACAAGTAGATATATACAGACATGTACATACTTTCTAAATTACAATAAAGTAACTTTCAGACTCTCGTAGTAATGTTACTACAAGGCTGTAATACAGAAAACAAGACCATGTAGTAACATTACTACAAATAGATATTTACAAACATACTTTCAAAATTACAATAAATGAAATTTCATACTCTCGTAGTAATGTTACTACAAGGCTAAAATACAGAAAACAAGACCATGTAGTAACATTACTTAAAGTAGATATATACAAACATACTTTCCAAATTACAATAAAGGAACTTTCAAACACTCGTAGTAATGTTACTACAAGGCTATAATACAGAAAGAAAAACCATGTAGTAACATTACTACAAGTACATGTATAAATATATACAAACATACTTTCCAAATTACAATAAAGCAACTTTCATACTCTCGTAGTAATGTTACTACAAGGTTATAATACAGAAAGAAAAACAATGTAGTAACATTACTACAAGTATATACATGTATATATATATATACAAACATACTTTCCAAATTACAATAAAGTAACTTTCATACTCTCGTAGAAATGTTACTACAAGGCTATAATACAGAAAGAAAAACAATGTAGTAACATTACTACAAGTATATATATATGTACAAACATACTTTCCAAATTACAATCAAGTAACTTTCATACTCTCGTAGTAATGTTACTACAAGGCATACAGAAAACAAGACCATGTAGTAACATTACTACAAGTAGATATATACATACATACATTCCAAATTACACAATAAAGAAACATTCACACTCTCTTAGTAATATTACTACAAGGCTATAATACAGAAAACAAGACAATGTAGTAACATTACTACAAGTATATATATACATACATACTTTTCAAATTACAATAAAGGAACTTTCAATCTCTAAAAGAAATGTTACTACAAAACTATATCGCAGGAAAGAAGACCATGTAGTAACATTACTACAAGTAGATATATACATACATACTTTCCAAATTACAATAAAGAAACTTTCAGGCTATCAAACCAATGTTACCACAAAGCTATATTGCAAAAATAATACCATGTAGTAACATTACTACAAGTAGATATATACATACATACTTTCCAAATTAAAATAAAGGAAATTTCAATCTCTCAAAGCAATGTTACTACAAGGCTATATTACAGAAAACAAGACCATGTAGTATCATTACCACAAGTAGATATTTATCTACATACAATGATACTTTTTTAATTACAATAAACATAAACAAATATAAAAAATACATATGGCAAATAAAGTATGAGAAATATGGCAGATTATTCTCCCAGAAATAACAAAAGTTTACTTTTATTAAACTTAGGGGAGTATTCCCCTTTAAATAATCGTTTGAAAAATACACGTGACAAATGAATTAGTAAGAAAATTGAAACAGCATTTCGATCAGAAATAACAAAATGATTCTTTTATGGAACTTTCCCTAGAAATGATCATTTGAAAAATACATCATACATGTGACAAATGAAGTGTGAGAAACTTCGAGTAGCATTCTCCGAATATATCAAAGTGATTCTTGTATGGAACATGGGTGACCATTCCCCTAGAAATTTTGGCTTTGAAACATAATGAAAAATATACATCACAGCTATAGTATTATAATATTTGGAGGAGATGATGCTTTTATGAAACTTTAGGGAACATTCCCTTTGAAATGATTGTTTTGAAAATATGAAATACACATGACAAATGGAATATGGAGAAATTTGGAGAAGTTTCAATCTGATACTTTTATCAATTTCATGGGAATATTCCCCTATATTCGTTGTTTTCAAAACTTCATGACTGTAACAAATCATAAAATACTTCACAGATGCTGTTAGGTAAAACCTCGAGGAATATTACTAAATAAAGTCTGTGTTTGTGAAACACGAATACCCCTTGTGGCATCTTTGTTAGCATAAACTTCATTTTCTGTTAAGTATGTGAAAGGTCAACAATTTTGGTATCAATTGAAAGGTCTTGTCACAAGGAATACACATGTGAAATATGAAAGCATTATCACTTAGCATTCAAAAATTATGCCCAATGTTAAAGTTTTTGAAAAGTAGGTCAAAGGTCAAGGTCAAGGTCATGGGGTCAAAACTTATGGTATCAATGGAAAGGTCTTGCCACAAGAAACACACATGAGAAATATTAAAGCTATATCACTTACCATTCAAAAGTCATGCCCAATGTTAAAGTTTTTAAAAAGTAGGTGAAAGGTCAAGGTCAAGGTCATGAGGTAAAAATTTTTGGTATCAATGGAATGGTCTTGGCACAAGAAATACACATGTGAAATATACAAGCTTTATCACCTTCCAGTCAAGAGTTACATGTATGCCCAATGTTAAAGTTTTTGAAAAGTATGTCAAAGGTCAAGGTCATGAGGTCAAAAATTTTGGTATCAATGGAAAGGTCTTGTCACAAGGAATACACATGTGAAATATGAATGCTCCATCACCTTCCATTCAATAGATATGCCCAATAATAAAGTTTTTTCGGACAAACAGACAGACAGACAGACAAACAGATGGATAGGCCAAAAACTATATACCCCCAAATCTGATTCCGGGGACATGAAAATAACAATAAAACTTTGAGGAACTGCTGTTACAGCGACCCCACTGAAACTTGACAATGGTTTTGTATTGCTAATAAATTGATGTCACAATATGAATGTGTTCTTCTTTTATTCAGTAATCGGTATTCTCTGTTTTTGGTTTCAGAGAAAATGCATTAGCAAATTAGAGTTTCTGGCAGACATATTGGATGACCAATAAGTTAATAAACATAATCTGATTAGAAGAAGGATTACTTCCTTTTTCCAAGAATGGTAAATTCCATGAAGCAGTTAATGACAAACATTGACCAGTCATTCACAGCTCTTGGTACATGTAGCCATATTTGATACATAAAACAAATGTACACGACAGAGGATCTTCGGCACTTTTCTCCTCTTATATCATACGATATTATGTTTAGGTGTTGCAATGGAGAGGAGAAGAATGTGTCGGCAAATAATTGGAACTCTGGCAGCCATATTTGTTGAGTGCTCATAAGTCCTTTAATACATAATAAAGTTTTATGAGCAAATCATGTAGAAAACGTTGCATATTTGCCATCTCAAAAATTATTGAATCACAAACTGTTTATCTTAATAAACATGAGGATTTGGTGTATAATTACCTGTTGCTTATCTATTTTCACCTCTGTTATCATAGTTATCCTATTCGTTTTATCACTGGTTTTCATCATCCAAGTTTTTTCTAATTATGTTGACCTAGAAATTTGAAAGAATAATAGTTGTAAAACAATCATAATTTTCCAGTGGGCTGAAAAGGTGAGTATCACTATATGTTATTTATCTACTTTCAAGATCAATGTCTTGGTGTCATTCTTTTTGCTACCCATGAGGAGTCTTGACTAAAGGTAGAAAATGCAAAAGGCCTAATTTCTACAAGGTTATGAAAAAGAATCAATTCTGTAGACAGACTGACACAAAGATACATGAACAATCAAAATTTGGTGTTCCTATAAACTTTTGTTTCTAAGGACGTACATGTAAATACATAACATTAAGTCAGGGGCTTTTCAAAATGATTTTTTAAGCCCTGAAGGCTATGACAAAGATGAGAACAGTCTGTTCATATCATCACAAGTACAACTGGTTATACCTGTGACCTCATACCTTGAAAATCAAGGAGTTTATACCTCTTTTCGTTTTATCATTTACATTAATTGTAAGTTAACACTCTTAACAAGCTCTATACATATATGTAAAGATATATCTAATAGTTAGTTCTAATACCATTCAACTGGGTGTAGGGACTGACAAACGGATACTGTCATAACCTAATGAGTCTATTACCTGAAAACAGTATGTTTTAAAATATCACAACCTTGTTCTTTTTAGTTGACGAGATGGAAAACAAAGCTTAGCTTTTTGAAAGCTAAATACTGGTTCAAATCTGACGTTAAATAAAGATTATAGTTTAATGTTGATACTTTATACAGTTTAGGATGTTTTTCTTCAATGAGAAATCATACACTAAAACCAGATTGGTAGACACGCTTTTAAAATCTATACACCGGAAAAACATGAAAATCTTATCAAAAACCAAACTGAATCGAATTTTGTCAAATACATGTATTTGTATACTCACAATGACTCCACATACGGTAAGGTTGTTTTGGTATCACTTTTTATTTGTTTTCCACTTTAATATGATGCAATTATAATCATCTCCCCAATAATGTCATTTTCATCCGTAAGATGTCGTTTGTTCACTTTTAATTTATGTCTTTTCTCTGCTGAAAAAAATGATGATTGAATACATGGTAAAAATGAATACATATATCTTTAAACCGCTAACAAAAAAAAAAGAGAGAGAAAATAACGCTCTTCCCCTAATACATGTTTAATTCAAAGAGGTATAGCCATTTTTATTTGCTTATTTTTTAATGTTGGTCAAATTACTCATGGTAAAGTTCTTGTCATAACGCCTTTTGTTGAACAGGTCTCGACCACCTAACGGCCAAATCCGAGAAAATTGCAAAATATTTTTGATAGCTCTGATAACGCATAACTGGCAATTAATGTGTCAATTTACAACTTCTGATCATCCGATTTCTGCCTAGCCGTACGCCTGGTCAGTTTGCAGATAAATGAACGGCGGTGCATCTAACCTCAGTATACATAATGCATGTAAAATGAAAACTGTCCTGAAGGAATGAATTATACCCGCCGCTGAATACTTTTTCTGAGCAGATCCATTTTATGACCTGACCTGACATTAAATTTTTCAAATAGATATTCTCTAATATAAAGTAATCATTCAGGGTTAAGGTCACTATATCAAATAAAATGCTTAGTATGTTAAATGTTTTATAATATATATAAGAAAGTCTTATGAGATGGAGCGATGACAAGATTCAACATTTAAGATACATTAAAAAATCTAAGTCAAAGGGCAATAACTCCGGTAGAACCTCTTTTGCTTTTTCTTTTCTTCATGCACATATAAATATGACTTTTTATTGTGTAAAGCATCATTGAAATCCATCTATCGGTAATGGTTTGGGAGGAGTTGCAATGACAAGGTTTGACTTTGAAAATGCATGAAAATGAAAATGCATGAAAAATCTAGGTCCAAGGACCATAACTCAGGTCTTATTTTTTCGACAGCAATCCCCTTTCTTCATGCACATCTACATATCATGATCTGTCATTGTGTAAAGTTTCAATGAAATCCATCTAATGGTTTGGGAGGAGTTGTGATGACAAGATTTGACATTGAAAATGCATGAATGAAACGATATTTTGGACGATGAATCAATTCCTTTATCATGCGAATCATTAGAATTCGATGTAGACATGACGTCTTTTAATTATGTATGAGGATTTTTGTAGCAAATCTTGGATGACCAAAATACCTAATAAAAAAAAACTAAAAACTCAAAGCTGCTCGTCGCAATTAATCTGGAACGTGGTATTTGTATTTAATTATAACCATAACGGAAAAAGGAGTTCTAAAATCTGCTAAGTATAAGTAAAACAAAAAGGAAAAAAAGATGAAGGTCAGATATATTATGCGACAAAGTAAAAGTTAATAAACGAATTTATTAATTAATTAGTTGCATGCAATCAGGAGACGCTGACTGAGACTCCCTGGGCACCTGGTCTCACTTAGGAATTTTATTAATTCCGAGGTTCGCAACTGTTCCTATTGAAAATCTAATGATTTTGCCTTACCTTCTCGACTTTGAGACTGAGACTGAATAACTGATCGTTACTTCTTTAATGTTTATTATTAGATAAATAAATAAGCAAATATCAAAATGATTATTTTAAAATTTAAGACTGTAACAACAATATAAAAAGGTGGTAAATAACTAGATGTTGCGTTCAAACTCGTTTGTGTATCTTACTATCTCTTTGTGTGACCATATACTTACTTTTTCGCTTTTTTGCAATCTGACACTTCGTGGAAAATTTAACAAATGAGAAAAGGCATCCAAAATTATGTTTCATATTTTCCCAATTTACGAGAATATTCCGCTATTTTTCTCGATTTAATAGGCCTGGTCCCTGTCCTAAGAGCCTTGAATATTTCAGCACACAACATTCGCTTCATAATTCCTTGGATTAAGAATAAAACCATCGAACATAATAAATGTTATCAAATTGTGAAGCAATAAATTAATCTGACAGATTGACTAATTGGAATCCATAACTTCTTAATTATTTTTATGAACATATGCACATATCACGGAATACGGTCCAGATAGTCAACCCCCCCCCCTTGAATCTTGACAAAATTGTGAATTTTAATATAATCCTAAAACTAATTAATGGTTATCCTCCTGGACTTTTTTTTCTCAAGATCCGAAGCATAAAATCTTAGTAGTTACTAGTTCCCTATTGACATGATTAAATTGGCTACAAAAGATTTCCAAAGGGAAAATCGTTATATGTTAGTTATCAACGATGATGAAAAATGTATTACAATTAAGGGACAAACCATGGATTTCCACATAACAGAAATGACATAAAACGCGGGACCGGAACTGCTTATGGAATAGACACACTTTTACAGAGGAAGGAGAAGTAAACAAGACCCATTGTAAAATAAATCGTTGCCTTATCAAATGATTTCATAGGTATAAAAAGAAAACAACTATACTAAAATGAATTTGATAATAGTACTAACCTTACATTTCTTGGCTGGAGCAATGTTCTCTGATCCTTCACTCTCTCTAAATATTCAAATTTAGCACTTCCGAAAGCGTGTGTAATCTAGCCTCGCTGTAAAAGATTCTGATATAGCATCTGGTTGTCATTATAAACCACCAGTAACGCTGAGTTCTAGATTTAATCTACGTTGCCTTATCATGTTTATGCTTGCATTCCCTGTATAATCTATATATGCAGAGATGTCAGGTTGAACTGGTTTACCCTTTTCTCATGTATTCAAGTAAATTTTTAATTCTTTTTATTTAAAAACATATTCTGGGCCATATTATAATACAATAGGATTTTATTATTATAACCATATGTAATGTATATATGCACAAAATATAATGCACATTCATTTTTATGCATTCAAGAAAGGGGAAAAGAGGTGGGTGGGGGGGGGGGGGTTACATATTCATCCGTCATTGTTATTAGTTCAGACATATGTATTTCAGTTATTTCGAATATATTTAACCTCTTATATAGAAGGAGAATCGTTATGCACCAGATAAAATCTTCTGAACGATTCTGCGTTTAATTACTGATAATGTTGTGGGTTATCACTTGATCACTGGGTGCTACCTTATTATGTCATTGTGTATATAAAGAGAGTTGAAACAAAAGAATAAACAACAGAAAAGGAGATAACAGAACGAAAGGCAAATGAAAAGAAAAAAATTAATAATAAAAACAATCATTAGAAAGAAAAAGAAAAACTGAAAAAAAGTTTTTTCAACATTTTCTACTGGCGCATTGATATTAGTATATAGTACTGGTATCCAATCCGCTGCTAATTGCTATTTTATAAACAGAAATTCCAGAATCAAATTTAATCCACTTTCAGACCTGTCTTAGTTATTTTTTCCGAACTTAATTGTCCAAAACAAGAGTTTTAAAATCTGAATCTCAAGTAAAAAATTATTCTACGAAGACTTAATGAAGTATAATTTTGATTAAGATTTAATCAATTTTAACGAACATGTTTAAAGGAAAATAAATTATCCTGTAATCAAATCTACCAATCTGATTAAAACCAGATCTCTACATGCTCCCGATTTTGTTATGTCGCGTAGAGGATCTGGTATAACCTAGTGGACATCGACGTGCAGGTGACCTTTCTAACTGACCAATCAAAAGATCGGCCTGAGAAATGTAGAGATGATCAGAGGCATGCGGATGCATAAGAACTCATCCTACAATGCATACCCAGCAGACACGCAACGTTGATTCAACGTTGAAATATGGTTGATCCAAGTTGACGACGTTGATCAACTATATTTCAACGTTGTACAACGTTGCTTAAATCGACGTTGAATTTATCAACGTGTTTCAACCAAATCATTTAAAAAAAAGATAACAGAAAGAAGGGGGGAGAGGGGTAGATGAAGTAGGCACACGTGTGCGAATCTATTCTTTTCTGTCAGATGGAAAAGTCTTGCATTATGTGAAAAGTAAACGTTTCTTAAACGAGGATCGTACACGAAATTGGTCGGGTATAAAAATGAGTCCAAGGGAATGGTCTTTGACTTTGAAAAAAAAAAAACTGTAAAAACGAAAATGTTCAGCAAAGTCCAAGGGTTTCTGACACCCACCTCGCCGACTTGATCCGTGACGGGGCGTTACCCTCTCCCCCTTGTAAACTCGTCCTCTTGGGAAATACAATATTGCACTAAACATCGTGTAGACCTTGATATATTGGTCAGCATCTACATCCTCTAACGCGCCAATCAAAACAAAGGATGGTCAGATGACTCATGCATTGCTTCAAATTTGAATGGAGTCCGAGTAGGAGTTAGCATGAATGGAGAACACAGATAAAGTGAGTAAATTTTAAGTTGTATTTCGTTTCTTTTCTGCATAAAATGATTATCAAAAGAACATTGAAGTACTTTCTAGAGATATTCACATTGTTAAATTAACTTATTGAAGAGTGCCGACTGAGAATTTTTGGTATTATCGTGATAAACTTCGACTTTGTTGTCTCTGTAGTTCTGAGCTCATGTTACATGTATTATAGCAAGTATTGCTTTTTTTTTTTAATATTCGTTTTAAGTGAGCGAAAGAAATATACTATGGTAACAGACCAAATCAAGATACATGTACAAACATTGTATCTATATCATGTGTACGTATATATATGCAGTGTGCATGCCTCTCTGTATAGAAAGTTTGACCTCCTTTTGACTCAGCGTGCTAGCGCCGGCCGTCCATAAATACAAATGATGTAACTTTTCTGTGTACTTTATAAACAAGGTCAGAGATAAATAGCTGAGCGCTCTCTCTCTCTCTCTCTCTCTCACTCTCTCTCTCAATATTTTAAAATCCATTAAAATATTGGGGACGATGGTGTCCGACTCTAAGTAAAAACTAATATGAATATATCGTTATTTATAAATAAAACACCGCTTCTATATTTCTTGGTGTTACTCTTTCTGTATGATCTGTAGGCGGATATGTTTTAGATGTCTCTATGCTGATTGAAATCTATGCTGTTGGCCGCAAACATCGTCCCCCCTTCTCCTTTCGCCAAAATGGCCGGCGCCGGAGTAGGACATCCCGGGCTATTCATTTTACAATAAATAACTTTTCTATGAAAGCGGGGTGTAAGCTTTGTATAATGTGTCAATTTAAAAAATTGAAGATGTATACGTATTTGTATAAATAAAGACACAAGTGACAACTACCCATTATAATTAAATAATTAGCAAATCGCAAATGAATATTGAGTTTCTGTTATACTTTCAGATTATTACTAAACCATACAAAGCATTGCCGAATCATAAGAAGGAACTTGAGAGCAAACTTCATTGTCAAAATTCGAAGAAGGTATGTAAAGTATAAACTAGATTTACGATCATGTAATCGTTAAGAAAATATCTAAGTGAATTTAGTATAAGACAAAGATGAACTTTTAACTAAATTGAGTTTTTTTTTTATTAGATGCATCATTTTCATCGACTATGCAGTATCTTTGACGAAGCTATTTGGAAAAACGTTTAGGAAACTGTGGAAGCAGGTCTTTGAACATTGAAAACAACTTGGTGAAAGATACACTTTATAAATACCATACTTGTATAAAAAAGTAAATTAATAAAAAAGAGAAGTAAAGTATTAAATTAAAAGAAAATATGAGTTTCTTGTTATCTTTATTAGATTTGATATGATGAAAATACGGACCGAGTGTGGAGACAAAATATTCTAAGTCTTTTGCTTGATAAACATGCATGTATTTTACACAAATTTTGCATGGAAAATGCAACAAAAAGACAAATGGAAAATAAAAGCAGCAGCCTGTTTCACAAAAATACTCAAGAAAAATTAAAAGGAATTTTCGTAACTTTTGATCCCTTAGTTCTTCTTATAAAATGATAATCGCGATTTTTAGTTTCTGAATTTATATTAAGTATGTAGAAATGATACCAGAAAGGACATTATCTAGAATGAACAATTTTTTTTATTTTTATTTGATGATGAAAGTTACGAAAATTCCTTCACTTTTTCATAAGAATTTATTGTGACTTTGGGCACATGTTCTTCAGTCTGTCAAAAGTCCAGTGAACATGTTGAAAGGAGGAATATACTTGTAGAATCCGGATGGTGTGAGGAAAAAAGAGAGTTAACATACTTCAACGTTTAAGTTTTAACGTTGACGCAACTTTCATTTTAAACCAAATTTCAACGTTAAAACAACGTCGAGATTTCAACGTTGCAACAATGTCCATATCTAAACGTTGATTCAACGTTGGTACTTCAACGTTGAAACAACGTTGGCATTTCAACGTTGACACAACTTTCATTTTAGACCATAATTCAACGTTGTTTCAACGTTGAAGTTCAACGTTGAATCAACGTTTATTCAACGTTGAAATGTCTGCTGGGTAGTTCCGAAGAGATGACCACAGCGCACAGAACCAGCTGTGTGTAAACATTGCTGCAGCGTTGGTTTACATGAAGACCGCGAGTATCACCTGATTGAAGTTATTGTGGTCACATACGATGAAAAACAACAACAACAACAGTGAAAGTGGTATTTTGAAAAATAATTAAACATGCCAAAGAAGACAGAAATTAATACAACCTCTATTCATCATGTTTATATTTCAAAACCGGGAATTTTTCAAAGGGTTTACAGAATTTTTACATGCTACACAGTAGCTTGGACTCCCTTCGAATCATGCTATCATTTCATGTAGATTTTTGCTTCGACCTTACTGCGGCGACCAGTCCAGGAAAGGGCAATTTTACAAATAGAAATAGAAACAGTGACTTTTAATTCGTTCTTTTTCTACATAATTATCTCTCAATAATTCTCATCCTTGTAAATTGAAGGGTACTGATTTTAAATTCGTAGAAAACCATTTGAAGTACTACGTACATATTTATGTTTGATTTTATTATACGATAAGATATCGTACTGCAAAGATCATACAGATCATTATGGCTCCGCGTCTTGTAATCTTGTGTAGTGATCCAGATGTGTCCGTCTGATAGGACGGGAAAGCTGACCTGTGGTCATTTAATTCTTATTATCTTATGTTGGGCAGAATTTTTGCAGAACCGAATTGCGTTTGATACGCATATGAGGATTGGTTGAAGATTTTCGCTTGAAACTTTTTTGATTGGACAGTGCAATTTCTCAGCTAAGGTCACCTGCACGTCGATGTCTACTGGGTTATACCAGATCCTCTACGCGACATAACAAAATCCGGAGCATGGTTTTAATCAGATTGTCAAATCTACTCGCATCTCATATCATTAGCACGACGTGATGATATATTAAAGGACTTACGAAAGATTGATGACATCCAACTTTACTTGAACAAATGTCTTGTAAATATAAAAAAATAAATTCGGGAAAAAATTAAACATGCCTGAAAATAGTTAAAAACGATTCTTTTAACTACAAAATGGGATACTAGTACTATGTAATAAATCAATGCGTCAGTAGAAAATATTTCTTTCTTGTTTCTGTTTTTTTTTATATTTTGTCTTTCTTATGACTATATCTTTTTAAAATTGTTCACTTATTTTGTCTTTTCTTTTGCCATCCGTTCTTTTTCTCCTTGTCTATCGTTTTTTCTTTGGTTTCAATACATTACATCTTTTCAATTTTGCCAACTCTCTTTACATACACAATATCATGATAAGGTATCGGCCAGTGATTAAGTGATAACCACTACATCATTATCAGTAATTAAACGTGGAATCGCTTCGAAGATTTTATCTGGTACATAACGATTTTCCATTCTATAAAAGATGTACAACTGAAAAACGTCATGCATTTGAACTTCCTTTCCCCTTTCTAAAATTTATAAAAATGAAATTGCTATATATTTTGTGCATATACAGGTCATATTATGATTATGATAATAAAATCCCTTTGTATTATATGGCTCAAGTTGAAAAATAAAAAGAGCAGATTTTTTAATGAATAAAATATAAAAGATTATAAAATTAATTATTATCAATTTGAATACATTTATTCACATAAACTGAAAACGGTAAACGAATTTAAACTGACATCTCCTGCATGTGAACCCCCCTCATCTGAAATCAAGCGTCCCGCTCACTGCAAGGTAGATTAAATCTAGGCCAGTGTTTCTCTCGGGTTATAATGAATACCAGATGTTTTCCAGTGGGGTTAAATTGCACACGCTTACAGGAGTGGTTTAAAATTTGAATGTTGAGAGGGAGTGAGTGAGGGATCAGCGAACATTGCTCCAGCCAAGAAATGTAAGGTAAATACTATTTTCATATTCATTTTAGTAAAGATGTTTCCTTTTTATACCTATCAAATCGTATGATAGGACAAGATCTTATATTTAAATGGGTCTTGTTTCACCCCCTCCTTCCTCTGTAGATGTGTACTCATTACATTAGCAGTTTCAGATCGTTTCCGTTACTGTACATGTATATGGAAATCCATGTTTTGCTCCTTGAATTGTAATAATTTTCCGTCATCGTCGGAAAACACAACCAGTTTTACGTAGATGCAGTGGGTTTTCGAGAATGATTTAGTATCTTCGAGGGGGGGGGGGGATGTTCGCTGGTACTGTTGTGTAGCCAAATCAATCATGCCAATAGGGTACTGGTAACTACTAAGATTTTATACTCGGATCTTGAGAAAAAAGTCCAGGAGGATTACCATTAATTTTTGGATTACTTATATTAAAATTCACAACTTTGCCAAAATTCATTCAATGGGGGGGGGGGGGGGGGATATGTGCATATATGTTCATAAAAGTATCAAGAAGTTATAGATTCCTATTAGTCTATCTGTCAGATAAATTAGTTGCTTCACAATGTGAAGCATTGTGAAGCATAATCTATAACTTCTTTGGCGCTCCAATGACTTTTTTTTTATTTTTTTGACTTTGATTTCACTGATGAAGGCCAATGGCCGAAACGTTTGGAAAAATAAAGGAATGAATTTAATGTTCATTCTTTTATTTATCTTTTTTTTGTTTCACACTGAAAAACTTTACCGCATAATACTTCTTTTTCCTTTTTGTTTAACTTTTACTTAGTAGATTTTAGAACTCCTCTTTCCGTTATGGTTATAACTAAATACAAATAATGCGTTCCAGCCTAATTGACGAGCAGCTTTGACTTTTTAGTTCATCGGTAATTTAATGCTGCAAAACTTCTCCTAATTAATTAAAATATGTCATGTTCTATCGTCTTATTGTGACGCCACTTTCCTTTTATTTTACATACTTTATGTGTACTGAGATAACCCATAGGTGGTTATCTGCAAAATAACCAGGCGTGTGGTTAGGCAGAAATCGGATGAACTTGTAAACTGATACTTTAATTGCCTGTTACACATTATCAGAGCTATCGAAAATATCTTGCAACTTTCTCGGATTTGGTCATTAGGGGGTCGAGAATTTATTACATCTTTAATTCATTTTATTTATTTATTTATTTATTTATTTTTTTTTTTTTGCACTCTGCTTTTGTACTTCAATTCTGTTGAACAAAATGCGGTATGGCAAGAACTTTACCATGAATGATTTGACCAACATTAAGAATAAATAAATAAAATTGGTTATACATGTACCTCTTTGACTTAAACAAGGTGTTATTCTTTTTTCTCTCTCTTTGTTAGTGGTATAAAGATTTATGTATTCATTTTTACCATGTATTCCATCATCATTTTTTCAGCAGAGAAAAGACATAAATCAAATGTGAACAAACGACATCTTACGGATGAAAATTATATTATTTGGAGAGATGATTATGATTGCATCATACTAAAATGGAAAACAAATGAAAAGAAATACCAAAACAACCTGACATTATGTGGAGTCATTGTGAGTATACAAATAAATGTATTTGGAGAAATTCGATTCAGTTTGGTTTGTGATCAGGTTTTCATGTTTTCCTGGTATATAGATTAAATGTATGGCTGCCCATCTGGTTAAGCTTTCTCGGTGAAGCAAAATATCCAAAACTGTATACATTAAAAACATAATACTATAATAATATAATACCATAATCTTTATTTAAAGTCAGTCCCTACACCAAATTGGATGGTACTAGAACTAACTATTAGATCTATCTTTACATACATGTATAGAGCCTTTTAACTTACAATTCATGTAAATGATAAAACGACAAGATATATAGTCAAAGGTTCAACCAGTTGTACTTGTGATAATATGGACAGACTATTCTCATCTTTGTCACAGCCTCCTGGGCTTAAAAAACCATTTTGGAAAGCCTCTGACTGTAGGTTATGTATTTAGATTTACGTCCCTAGAAACAAACGTTTATAGGAACACCACATTTGGATTGTTCATGTATCTCTGCGTTGGTCTATCTGTCTATAGAGTTGATTATTTTTCATAACCTTGTAGAAATTGCTACCTTTGGTCAAGATAAATAACATATAGTGATACTCACCTTTTCAGCCCACTGGAAAATTATGATCGTTTTGCAACTAATATTCTTTAAAATTTCTAGGTCAACATATTTAGGAAAAACTTGGATGATGAAAACCAGTGATAAAACGAATAGGATAGCCATGATAACTGATATGAAATGGAAAAGACAAAACTAGATAAACGAAAGGTAACTATCCACCAAATCCTCATGTTTATTAATATAAACAGCTTGTGATTTAATAATTCTTGAGATGGCAAATATGCAACGTTTTCTACATAATTTGCTCATAAAACTTTATTATGTATTTAAGGACTTATGAGCACTCAACAAATATGGCTGCCAGAGTTCCAATTATTTGCTGACACATTCTTCTCTTCTCCATTGCAACACCTAAACATCATATCGTTTGATATAAGAGGAGAAAGTGCCTAAGATCCTCTGTCGTGTACATTTGTTTTATGTATCAAATATGGCTACATGTACCAAGAGCTGTGAATGACTGGTCAATGTTTGTCATTAACTGCTTCATGGAATTTACCATTCTTGGAAAAAGGAAGTAATCCTTTTCTTCTAATTAGATTATGCTTATTATCTTATTGGTCATCCAATATGTCTGCCAGAAACTCTAATTTGCTAATACATTTTCTCTGAAACTAAAAACAGGGAACACTGATCATTGAATAAAAGAAGAACACATTCATATTGTGACATCAATTTATTAGCAATACAAAACCATTGTCAAGTTTCAATGGGGTCGCTGTAACAGCAGTTCCTCAAAGTTTTATTGTTATTTTTATGCCCCGGAATCACAGATTCGGGGGTATATAGTTTTTGGCCTGTCCGTCTGTAAATCTGTCTGTCTGTTAGTCTGTTTGTCTGAAAAAACTTTATTATTGGGCATATCTATTGAATGGAAGGTGATGGAGCATTCATATTTCACATGTGTATTTCTTGTGACAAGACCTTTCCATTGATACCAAAATCAGTGATCTCATGACCTTGCCCTTGACATTTGCCCTACTTTTCAAAAACTTTAACATTGGGCATAACTTTTGAATGGAAGGTGATAGAGCTTTCATAATTCACATGCGTATTCATTGTGACAAGACCTATACATTGATACCACAATTTTTTACCTCATGACCTTGACCTTGGACCTACTTTTCAAAAACTTTCACATTGGAAATAACTTTTGAATCGAAAGTGATACGGCTTTTATATTTCTCATGTGTGTTCCTTGTGACAAGACCTTTCCACGATACCAAAAGTTTTGACCTCTTGACCTTGACCTTTGACCTACTTTTCAAAAACTTTAATATTGGGAATAACATTGTAATGGTAAGTGATAGGACTTTCATATTTCACATGTGTATTCCTTGTGACAAGACCTTTCCACTGATACCAAAAGTTTTGACCTCATGACCTTGACTTTTGACCTACTTTTCAAAACATTTAACATTGGGCATAACTTTTGAATGCTAAGTGATAGGGCTTTCATATTTCATATGTGTATTCCTTGTGACAAGACCTTTCCATTGATACCAAAATTGTCGACCTTTCACATACTTAACAGAAAATGAAGTTTGTGCTAACAAAGATGCCACCGGGGGCATTCGTGTTTCACAAACACAGGCTTTATTTAGTAATATTCCTCGAGGTTTTACCTAACAGCATCTGTGAAGTATTTTGTAATTTGTTACAGTCATGAAGTTTTGAAAACAACAAATATAGGGGAATATTCCCATGAAATTAATAAAAGTATCAGATTGAAACTTCGGGGATAATTTTCCTCCAAATTTCTCCATATTCCATTTGCCATGTGTATTTCATATTTTCAAAACAATCATTTCAAAGGGAATGTTCCCTTAAGTTTCATAAAAGCATCATCTCCTCCAAATATTATAATACTATAGCTGTGATGTATATTTTTCATTATGTTTCAAAGCCAAAATTTCTAGGGGAATGGTCACCCATGTTCCATACATGAATCACTTTGATATATTCGGAGAATGTTACTCAAAGTTTCTCACACTTCGTTTGTCACATGTATGTTGTATTTTTCAAATGATCATTTCTTGGGAAAGTTCCATAAAAGAATCATTTTGTTATTTCTGATCGAAATGCTCTTTCAATTTTCTTATTAATTCATTTGTCATGTGTATTTTTCAAACGATTATTTAAGTTTAATAAAAGTAAACTTTTGTTATTTCTGGGAGAATAATCTTCCAAAGATCTCATACTTTATTTGCCATATGTACTTTTTATATTTTTTTCATGTTTATTGTGATGTGGAAAGTATCATTGATGTAGGTAAATATCTACTTGTGGTAATGTTACTACATGGTCTTGTTTTCTGTAATATAGCCTTGTAGTAACATTGCTTTGAGAGATTGAAATTTCCTTTATTTTAATTTGGAAAGTATGTATGTATATATCTACTTGTAGTAATGTTACTACATGGTCTTCTTTCTGCAATATAGCTTTGTAGTAACATTGCTTTGATAGATTGAAAGTTCCTTTATTGTAATTTGAAAAGAATGTATGTATATATATATACTTGTAGAAATGTTACTACATTGTCTTGTTTTCTGTGTTATAGCCTTGTAGTAACATTACTACGAGTATGAAAGTTCCTTTATTGTAATTATGTATAAATGTTACTTCATTGTCTTGTTTTCTGTATTAAAGCCTTGTAGTAACATTACTATGAGAGTATGAAAGTTCCTTTATTGTAATTATGTATAAATGTTACTTCATTGTCTTGTTTTCTGTATTATAGCCTTGTAGTAACATTACTACGAGCATGAAAGTTTCTTATTGTAATTATATGTAAATGTTCCTTCAGTGTCTTGTTTTCTGTATTATAGCCTTGTAGTAACATTACTAAGAATATGAAAGTTCCTTTATTGTAATTATGTATAATTGTTACTTCATTGTCTGTTTTCTGTATTATATTCTTGTAGTAACATTACTACGAGAGTTTGAATGTTCCTCTATTGTGTAATTTGGAATGTATGTATGTATATATATACTTGTAGTAATGTTACTACATGGTCTTGTTTTCTGTATGCCTTGTAGTAACATTACTACGAGAGTATGAGAGTTACTTGATTGTAATTTGGAAAGTATGTTTTTATACCTATATAAACCTGTAGTAATGTTACTACATGGTCTTTCTTTCTGTATTATAGCCTTGTAGTAACATTACTACGAGAGTTTGAAAGTCCCTTTATTGTAATTTGGAAAGTATGTTTGTATATATATACTTGTAGTAATGTTACTACATTGTCTTGTTTTCTGTATTATAACCTTGTAGTAACATTACTACGAGAGTATGAAAGTTACTCTATTGTAATTTTTAAAGTATGTTTGTAAATATCTACTTGTAGTAATGTTACTACATGGTCTTGTTTTCTGTATTATAGCCTTGTAGTAACATTACTACGAAAGTATGAAAGTTGCTTTATTGTAATTTGGAAAGTATCTTTGTAAATACAAATGTATCTTCTTGTAGTAATGTTACTACATGGTCTTGTTTTCCGTATTATAGCCTTGTAGTAACATTACTACGAGAGTATGAAAGTTACTTTATTGTAATTTAGAAAGTATGTACATGTCTGTATATATCTACTTGTAGTAATGTTACTACATGGTCTTGTTTTCTGTATTATAGCCTTGTAGTAACATTACTACGAGAGTCTGAAAGATACTTCATTGTTATTAAGAAAGTATGTACATGTCTGTATATACATGTATCTACTTGTAGTAATGTTACTACATGGTCTTGTTTTCTGTATTATAGCCTTGTAGTAACATTACTACGAGAGTCTGAAAGATACTTCATTGTTATTAAGAAAGTATGTACATGTCTGTATATACATGTATCTACTTGTAGTAATGTTACTACATGGTCTTGTTTTCTGTATTATAGCCTTGTAGTAACATTACTACGAGAGTCTGAAAGATACTTCATTGTTATTAAGAAAGTATGTACATGTCTGTATATACATGTATCTACTTGTAGTAATGTTACTACATGGTCTTGTTTTGTGTTTTGTTGTTATAGTACTTTCTTCATATTTTTAGAAAAAGCTTCAGACATGTAGTAATGTTACTACATGTACATATGGATGTATTATTAAATACTGACTAATACATAATAGTATACTGATGTGAAGTCTTTACACATGAATGTTAATTCGTTGTTTTTCATTAAATTTTGACTTTTATTGTTTTTGTTCCTGTATATTAGTTGTAGTAATGTTACTACAAAATTCTTCAAAATTGCCTGCTTTAAGGGTTCATTTGGAAGAAAAAAAGAATGAAACCCAGAAAAGGGACATGAAAGAATTTCCTTTTTTATTCTGTAGTCGCTTTTATTTAAGTTGCACATGACAAGACCTTTCAATTTATGTCGTAACATTTGACCTAGTGACCTCGACCTTTGAAGTACATTGTAGTTAAATTATGGTTAAGTTTGTGGTTGAAGCAAAATTTCAGGAACTATATACACAGTTACAGGTTGCCTGTAACTAGACTTTACAATTTATGCCCGGCCCGTAATATTTATGCCCCCCTTCGAAGAAGAGGGGACATATAGGTTTGCCGCTGTCGGTCGGTCGGTCTGTCGGTCTGTCGGTCGGTCCGCGACATCAGTTTCCGTTCAATATCTCTGGAATGGATACTCATATTGAAATGAAATTTTGTATACAGACACATCAAACAAAAATCTAGGTCAAATTCATATTTGGGTCCGATCAAAAAAATTTGACAAAGTTATGCCCCTTGCATTTCGAAAAATACCAAAATTTCAGGGTTTCCGTTCAATATCTCTTGAATGGAGTTACATATTGAAATGAAATTTTGTATACAGTAAACGTCTTCAAATTATATAGAGTTATGCCCCTTGCATTTCGAAAAATACCAAAATTTCAGGGTTTCCGTTCAATATCTCTTGAATGGAGTTACATATTGAAATGAAATTTTGTATACAGACACATCAAACAAAAATCTAGGCCAAGTTCATATTTGGGTCCGATCAAAAAAAATTTGACAGAGTTATGCCCCTTGCATTTCGAAAAATACCAAAATTTCAGGGTTTCCGTTCAATATCTCTGGAATGGATTCACATATTGAAATGAAATTTTGTATACAGACACATCAAACAAAAATCTAGGTCAAGTTCATATTTGGGTCCGATCAAAAAAATTTTGACAGAGTTATGTCCCTTGCATTTCGAAAAATACCAAAATTTCAGGGTTTCTGTTCAATATCTCTTGAGTGGAGTTACATATTGAAAGGAAATTTTGTATACAGACACATCAAATGAAAATCTAGGTCAAGTGTATATTTGGGTCCGATCAACAAAATTTTGACAGAGTTATGCCCCTTGCACTTCGAAAAAAAACCCCAAAATTTCAGGGTTTCCGTTCAATATCTCTTGAGTCGAGTTACATATTAAAATGAAATTTTGTATACGGATACATCAAATGACAATCTAGGTCAAGTTCTTATTTGGGTCCAATCAACAAAATTTTGACAGAGTAATGCCCCTTGCACTTCGAAAAATACCAAAATTTCAGGGTTTCCGTTCAATATCTCTTGAGTGGAGTTACATATAGAAATGAAAGTTTGTATACAGACACATCATATGAAAATCTAGGTCAAGTTCATATTTAGGTCCGATCAAAAAAATTTGGAAAGAGTTATGACCCGTGCACTGTGAAAAATACCAAAACTTCAGGGTTTCTGTTCAATATCTCTTGAGTGGAGTTACATATTGAAATGAAATTTTGTATACAGACACATCAAATGAAAATCTACTGGGTCAAGTTCATAATTAGGTCCGATGAACAAAATTTTGACAGAGTTATGCCCCTTGCACTTCGAAAAATACCAAAATTTCAGGGTTTCCGTTCAATATCTCTTGAGTGGAGTTACATATTGAAATGAAATTTTGTTTTCAGACACATCAAATAAAAATCTAGGTCAAGTTCATATTTGGGTTAAATCAAAAATTTTTATGCCCCCTTTGAAGAAGAGGGGACATATTGCTTTGCCACTGTCTGACTTTCTGTCTATCGGTCCGTCGGTCGGTCCACGACATCAGTTTCCGTTCAATACCTCTGGAGTGGATTCACATATTGAAATGAAATTTTGTGTACAGACACATCAAATGAAAATCAAGTATAAAGTTGTGACGGACTTTAATCACAGAAGGGGTAGGGGGCATTAATGTTTTACAAACATGACTTTTAACTTGTTGACCTAGTGACCATGACCCAGTTAGTGACAAATACTTACCATACCGTCTTTTATAGCGGTGTTTTATTTGGATATAAAATAGAACATTAACGACTCAAAATCTATAAAATATATTGCAAATACTATTTTGAAAGTTAAATTGATACAAGTTGCCCTTCAGGATCCGTCTTTAATAATCATGAAAGGGAAAAAGACATACAATTTTTATTTGTTTTGACCCTTGTTTATTCATTTAGTCTGACCATTTTCAAACATATTAAATTGGGAAATAAAAATCAAATGTTGTATATAAGTACATGTACCCGGAGAAATGAATGAAAACGTATTTATCGTTAGTTCTCCTTTTTATGGGTGACCCTGTGGGAAATGATTTCCTTTCCGTTTCAATTTGAATTTTACTATGTAAAATAAAGGAGGGGATCTCCAACAACACCTAGTTGCAGCACCAACAGCAACGTCCCAAAACACCCACTGTAAAACACAAAAAAGACACGCACAAAAAGAGACGCAGTAGTACAAGGAACGTCAAATCACACAAAAACATATAACACAAATGACTACACATAAACAAACGAGACCAATGGGTAAACGGTGCCGACTTAGGACGGCCATCTGCCACGTCAGTAGCAGATGGTGTGGTTATCCAGGATTACGTGCGCACAACCCTCCCAGTATTCCGATTACCCTGAGGTCTCGAAGAACGTACAATTGTAGTGTAAAACAACCTCCTCACTGTCAGATGACCACACACAAACAAGACCGCAAAACGCAGGGGCCCAAGCAACGCAGATGAATATGTAAATGGATATAAAAAGCGGGCATCATCGATTAAAATGTTTCTGTTCCCGTATATTACAGATATTGCATCTATTTAAAGTTTGCCGGTGACCCTTCGGCCGTTTGAAAGCCCCCTCCCCCCCCCAAATGACAAAGCCGAAAGATAACAAAAAAAACAACAAAGGTTCCTTCAAAAAATCATATCCTTGATCCCCTTTTATTTAATTTCCACGTATTTCAGAAGATGATCTATGATTTCACCGTACAGGGGAACCAAAACATTTATTTAATTTTCAAAATTGAAAAAAAAAAATTGGGGGGCTAGATGACTTTCCTTTAGGACAGAGTCGTAAAATTTCTGAAGGATAATTCAATATGGAAAAATCAGTACTTTTTTCGAGAATGTTAGATGGGGTGCGCCACCCCCCCCCCCCCCCCCCCCATTAAATCCGCAACTCCACTTTTGCATGTATGTGTCTTACTATTATTCGCAAATACTTTTATCTATATTTCTTTATTAACTGCGAATAAAAAATACTTTCATGTTATTGTGTCCAAACAGTACATGTATATCACGATTTGTTGCGGAACGTTAATCACACTGAAAATGAAAATACCACAAAAAAGGGAAAAAAAGAAAAGAAAGCAAGCAAACAAACAAAAAACCAAAACAAACATTAACAAGGTCAACGTCACCACTTCAACGTCACAAATGACATCTAGAATTCATGGGTGGGTCAGCATTTTCACTAAGAAAAACTTTTCTTCTGTAATTTTATTTAAAAACACAATAAAGATATATTTTCCGTTCAGCTTTCATTTACATCAGAAATAACGAATATTTCGACTTTAAGCATTGATACCCGTAAAATCAAAACTCGTATAGCAGTAACCACTTCATTTATGAGATGCTCATACATTTACATGTACATGTATTCATGCGCGGATTGTTTCCCTTCATTTTGAGATAAGAAAAATTCAAAAGGGGTAGGGGCTCCCTCCCGACCTCTAGATAAGCGCTTTTAGCAGACGTTGGGAAAAACTGAAATCAACAATATCTATAAAGTGATAGCATTTTTTTATATTTCATGTATATATGGGCATTGTGGATACATGTAACAAAAAGATATTATCACATATTTATATTATTTACGTTACCATTGTACACGCATTCATCATTTGATGACAGTCAAGCCTTGGACGACATCCCTTCTCAAATGTATTTGGTGGAAAGGAGAAGGATGATTTTAAAGAACATAAGGAATCAAAACTTTAAAAAAAAATCTATTCAAAAATGATAAACAAGCGCTACGATGGTGCATGAACAACATTACGTCACATATGACGTCATTTAGCGCCATTTTGCCTGCAGTACGCTTGCAGATTATGCTGATGATACGATGTAAAATGTTTATTTTTTATATCTGAGGCCGCGTCGCCGGTAGATTTCTTTGTGCAAATAGCTACCACTGAAGGCATTTTAGTTAACAGACTTGTCTATGAAGTTGCCGCTCTTTGAAATCGTCATATGTACTGAAAAATTATGGAAATTTCGGGAACCGTGCTGGGTTTTAACATTTACCTCTTTGTTTTTGATATCAGTTCATCGCTTTTTCGCGCGTTTTTCGAAAGAAGCTATCTTCCCAAATGAAATCAATATACCATTGATGCAAGATATCGTGTTTCATTTTGATCGAAATTACCAGGCCATTAAACCGACTTCGTGGCTGTACTCCTTTCATAACCAGAATTCTAATCGATTTTTTTCATTCAATTGGATTTTGATATTTTCACCAAAAAGCTACCAAAAGGGATGATATAACTTCAATAAGTAAGATACTTCTATGCTTGGCAAAATAATCGAGAAAACATTTCTACCTCAAAATGATAAGAATTCGCTCTTTAGTACATACAAAGATCGGGTGAATTGGCAAAACTAAACTATCACTGAGCTTGTCCTTACCTCCATAAAAAGCTCAGAGTCTGTGCGGTCGGAATAGCTGTTTTCTCCGTTAATGTTTAATGTTACGTATGGGGGGTCCATCCAACCTTAGAGTCTTGTTTAAGTGATTTTATGAATACAAAGCAAAAAATTCATGCAATATTCGAGCGAATGAACATCATGCATCAATGACCTAAATGCATTCTTTAAATTCTGCTAAGCGTTTGGTCGGCGTAACTTTTTTTCCGTTACGCATCTCGAATTGAGGTCAGGGAACTTCGTTTGCCGTATCAAAGTATCTTGAGGAGAATCCGGATCCTATTCATGGTATACCTGGACTTACAACGAAACTGACAGAAAATATTCCTGACCTTTCTATTTATTTACGTTACGCATGTAGGTTGATCTCATGGATACCATACCCGAACGTACATGTAAATAATCGGTTACTTTTCCTCTTTTTCTCTACGCTTTGAATTTCCAATTATAAAAATCTGTATAAATATTTTCTTCGTCAAAGAAAAATAAATTATTTCGTTTCGTTACTTTTCATTTCTTTTCTTGTGCGTTTCATAATTTAAAAGAGCCCGTTAAACTCGGTTTATCAAGAGGTGTCCCGGGAACATAGTGTTTGTCAAATAGTACAGTTTGAATTGTTTCCCTTCTTAAGCAGATTTTATTTAGAATTTGGTATTTAAAATTGATCAATTTTCGAAAATTCGCATGTCTTTATCAATTCAAAGTTCTTTAATGCTTTTCAGACACAGATTTATCTGTCGTGAAGCACTTTTAAAGGAATATTCTTGGATTCGAAAATTTAGTTGACAGGCCTATATAATGCGCCGCTAAAATGTTCTGACACATGTGTAGTAAGAAACAAACATTTAATGTGGCGAAAGTAAAACACAGTGAACCAGTCACATCACTCGTGTTCGCGAACTTATGAGTCATGACGCCGCGAATAAAAGACGGTTTACAGTATTTAAGCCCTACCGTTTATGGTTCAAGTGTTATAGCAAAGTTTTTAACATATATACTGACTCCCAAAAGAAACGTGAACGATCTCTCTAAAATTTAAACTTCAACGGAAAACCTTAATGATTATGTATTTCTCTTTTGTCCGACCGATCTTGGAATCACTGGATGAAAAATTATCTTTACGCGGCCACGTAAAGCTAGCGTAAAGATAGCGTAAAGACCGGAGGATCTTTACGCGGACTTTACATGCCCGCGTAAAGAAGCGTAATGACTTGGATTCTTTAAGTTATCTTTACGCTTTCTGTACGCTTTCTTTACACATACAAACATCTTTGATAATTACGTTTTTGTACACATCTATACTGTTGCCAACCGACAAATAAGATATTATCTTCTAAATAAAAAAAAAAAGAAAAAAAAACAATCATTTTTGAAATGTTTAAATGAGGAGCTGTTATCTTTGACAGAAGCTGCTATTACATAATTAAAATTGAAAATGGGGGATAATTTGTTGAAACTATAATCAAAGAAAACTAATATCCAGTAGTTGCGTTTATTTCAGTATGTGTATTTTACCTTCGGTAGGAAGAGGTTTTTTTTTCTCTTTCTTTTCGTTTGTTATATTTTAGGTTTCCTTTAAATACTAATGAAAATAAATTTAAATAGGAGAATCAAAGTAAATCTTACAAATATATATTGGAAAGAGTCCTTGTTGACACTTCACCCCTCGCATCTATGTGTGAGGGTGAATTAACAGTCGGAGGGTGTCATAAACCCGGGGAAAAATACAATCGATAACGTACCACGTCACCTGACCATGTTTTCGTAACATAGGATGATCGTAACTGTTACTGTAACATCTAAACATACGCGTAGATGTACACATGTACGTCCTAGTTTTCTTTTGTACGTTATTTTTTCGATCATTTTTTAATTATTCATGACAAAAGGAGTGGCACATGCACTCCTCAGAATTAAGGAGAAAAAAAAAACGAAAATAAAAAACTATCGGGGAAAAAAACAAGTTATCTATTCTGAAAGCATACAGGTACGTGCTTAAAGTATACCTTAGTATCGATAGAAATACTCCAAAATTAACTGAATCCCATAGAATAGCAATTTTGAACTTTTAATTTATTCTTTCCTTTTATGTCGTTTAACTTTATTTATCGTCTTCAAATGGTATCATTTTGATACATACTTATTGGATATTAATAATATTTTTGTATTAGTTTGTAGAGAAAACAAAGACATTAAATGACAAAGCGTAACGGTAGATATGAAAAAGATTCTCACATTAAATCGAGAAAATTTATTTTATTATTTTATTTAAAGTATTGGCAAAAATTGAATAGCGAATCACTGAGTAAATCACGCATATGATATTTTCTGAGACGTTTTTATTTCTCACCCTCACCCTCAACCACTCCCCCTCGCTCCTTAAGTCCTACGTATGAAGGGGAACGATTGAATGTTATCTACATTGATTTTATTTAAAACATCACCAAAGCATCACAATTCCCGTCGGGCTTTTGATTTGGCGAAGATTACCTTTGTATTTTTAGCTTATTCGATATACAAAAGAGAAAAAAAAAAGATATTTGGCCAGAAAATAAGTATACAATTTCATACATTTAAAAAACAGATTTTCAACGTTTGGAATTAAACAGTTCGTCTACAAGGTGGAAATATTGTTTTGATGATAGGTGTGAATGGGGTCCTCTATAAGGTCTCTTTCGTACTAATTAGTTACATGTTATGATGACATGTACCTGATTTACCTGTACAGGTAGAATGCTATTTAAAGAATGTAAACAAATAAAGTTAATTTATTTTCAAATCGATAATAAAAGTATTTATATAGAAAGAAGAATAGAAAGAGAGAAAAAAGAATAGATAGAAGAGAAATAATTGAAATAGAGAAAGAATAGAAAGAAAGAAAGAAAGAATTTAAAGAATAGAAAGAAATAGGACGGAAAGAGAAAAAACGGAGGAAAAACAGACAGAAAATCTTAAATGACATTTGAAATGCTCGCTTGCGAAGATAATGTAAAAAAAAACACACACACATATGTAAATAAACTACGTACATCTTGAGGAGATGGACAATACATCATTAGAAAATCGGATACCCCCGCCCCACCCCACCCTCTAGTCAGCTAGATTCGCTTACGCGTCTCCCGCGGGTAATCAAAGGCGCGGTCATATCTTGTGATGTGTGGTTGACACGACCGGATGTTTATTCGGCAATGGACATAGAGAAAGTCGATACTTTATTCAATCCATTGGCGGATCTGAGATATTTTTCAGAGCGGGAGGAGGGGTTGAACATTTAGGATTTTTAAAAGGGGAGAGGGCCTTACGCGACTGTTTATAAACAATTTATGTAACATCTAGTTTTGATTTCTTTTTATTCATTTCTTTGTTTCTTGATTTTAAAGAAATTTTGTTAACGTTGTATTTCTAGAATATCAATGATGTAATAAAAATAATAATAAACCGAAAGAAAAAACCCCAGAAAAGAAATAAACAAACAAAACAAACACCCCCCCCCCCCGAAAAAAAAAGAAACAAACAATAGTAAAATCATTAAAGATAGCCAATGACAGTCTTATTTATTGAAATGCATTGAAATATTAAACTTATAATTTTTTAGGGAATATTACGTCAAATGGAAGTTTTTTTTTTTTTCGTAATTTTTCTGTTTACCTTATTTAAATGGAAAATCCTACACCTAAACAAGAAAACATTATTATGGTTTTTTTATAGGGAGTCCAACCCGACAGAAGGGATCCAGGTTTTGAATTTCAAGATAAAAAGTAAAATAGTTGTTTTATCTGTAAATTCCGCCTTGAATCTAAAAGAAAGGAGGTGATAACCCTACCGATTGACGATACCATATTCGTATACTGTTCAAGTGTTTTGAATTAGGCTATGTACTATATGTATTTACACCCGCCCTAATTAAATGTTGATTTGGGTTGCCTACCCGCGGCGAAATGAAAGAGAGCTTCCGTTAATGCAGTATATACCTGTTCTGAACTTGATCCACTATGAATTATCCTAATGGAAGGTTTAACATCAACTTGATAAACTTTGAGTTTTACGGTACATGGTAGCATAATAGCATTTCTATTTTTCACTTTTTTACATAATCCCCGACTATCTAAAATTTGTAACAAAAAATTAAATAAATCAATAAATACATCGATAGATAAAAATGAATAAATAAACGCATGTTCAACTATATCTTTCTCATCTTTCTTAATTTTCTCAAATACTACTTTAATCATTTTAAGAAGCGTAAGCGGTGAAGCCGGAGGTAGCTTATTCTGTTTTAACTAACTTCATAATTATGCGGTAATATTTTTTTGTGATTTTATCAATCATTCATTAATTTATTTTTTCCTTCTGATTTAAAAAGAAAATTAACAAAATGTTAAATCGACCTGAAGCTACTCTCGTGCATTTATGTCACATACCGTTCAATATCCGGTGAATTATAATATACAAGGTTAACCCCCACCCGCCAGCGGCGACGTAGCGAGGCTATTTATAAATTACATAAACAAAGGTAATATCGGGTTTAAAAATAGTGATAACCGATATATTGATTTACAAACTCATGAAACTGTGAACCTTTTTAGTACTAGTTAGATTCAATGTGATTACTTACATATAAGGTTTAGTAACAGCTGATCGTTTGCAAGAGGCGCGGTAGTCAAGTGGGTAAGGTCGTAGACTTCAGATTTCGTGGACATGGCTGGGAGTAGGATCGAGTCTGCGCGGGATTTGATAATGGTTATTTTTCTTTTTTCGTTTTTTTTTTTTTTTTTTTTTTTTGTCAAACAACTATTACAAAATACGTCTTTATTTCTCTCAAATTGTATAAAGTTTAAAGAAAATAAAAGAATAAAATGTAAAAGTGACAGAGAGCTGCGTAAAGAATCCAGGTCATTACGCTCCTAAACGCTCGATGTAAAGGTTGCGTAAAGATAGTGTAAATATACGTAAAGCTCGCGTAAAGCTGACTTAAAGGTACCTTTACGCTATCTTTACGCTCTCTTTACATATCCTTTACACGGAGCGTAAAGATTTACTTTCATCTTGTGAATATTGCGATATTATATTGGACAATTGTCCAAATTACTACAAGAATCAACTAGAGCAAATCAATTTAGAGGCAGGTCGCATTATATCTGGAGCTACTAAGTACACGAGCACTTTGTCAATTTACAACGAAACAGGTTTAGAACCATTAGAAAAAAGACGAGAAAAACATAAAGTAATACAGATATTCAAAATAATACACGGACTTACCCCTTCTTATCTTGCAGCAATAATTCCTCCACAAAATCACGATTTCCATAATTATAACACTAGGCATTCTAATGATTACATTAACATCCATTGTAGAACAGCTCATTATTCAAATAGCTTTGTTCCCTCCAGTATCCGACTATGGAATGAATTACCACCTCGCGTAAAAGAAATCAGCTCCCTCTCCAAATTTAAACGTGCACTCTCTCATAAATCTAAAGTTCCTGAATATTACACCATAGGTGAAAGACGTGGACAAATTCTCCATACACGACTCAGAATGAATTGTAGTTCACTCAAACAGCACCTCTATCTTTTAACCTCGAGTCTGATCCCTATTGTACATGTGGAAAAATTGAATCTAATTTCCATTACCTACTTGATTGTAATAAATATAACTTACTAAGACAGCAATATATTCATTCGATGAATTTAGATATCAGCACTACCCTATTACTTTTTGGAGATGAAAATTTAAGTTTCGAAACTAACTGTACGATTTTCCTCAATGTTCAAAAATTTATAGTCAAATCCAAGCGTTTTATGTATCAGACCCCAATTATTTTTTCCTATATATTCCTTTGTACATCGTACTAATATGACGATTAAATACTCGAATCGCACCACCATTTTTGGCTTGAAACTTTTGTATCTGCTAAGATAGTATCAAAATAAGCTCAGAAATGGATTTTTAATATCTTTCTAAACCCGAAAGGGGGTATCTGTGGCTCTAGTGTTCTACAATCTATCAATTCTAGAGCCTCATAACACAACTCTCATTCCGCGATTAGGATGATGCAGTATCATTCAACATGCTAGAATTTTTTTTTTCAACTCATCTGCGACTTATTGACGTTAAAAACGAATCATCTAGTGTAAAAAGAGTCGTAGAAATTAAATGTAAGAAGACGAGGGATTGAAATAATCAGGAACTATTTGCGTGGTCAATGAACATTCAAAATTAATTAATTGTGATCTGTAATCTAAAACTCCCAAAAATTTTAATCGAAAGTCAAACTTTTGCATCAGAACCATTCCTTGGTATCTTCTGATGTTATCTATCAAGTTTCAGCTCAATACTTTCATTATTATTCAAAAGGTAGCATTTTACAGGTAGTCTATTGATGTCCCCAGAATCAAGTTTTTGATAAGAATTATTTTCAATTACGCTAACTTCAAATATCTGTTATTTCCGCAATTCTACAGATATGTAAACAAAATGAAATGTGACTCTTTCAAACGGCTGAATTCTCATAATTTATGGTGCTAAAAATTGCATATGTACCGTTTTCGAATTCATATGAATTTTCGTTAGGCCCTCTTAGTGTATCGACAAAAAATTAAAAATCAACGTCTAAAACATCAGAAAAAAAACTTATTCTTTTGCGATTTCAATTATACTTTAGTGCAGACCGCAGGAGATGTCATATAAAAACATTATTCCAGCAAATAAAGTTCAGCTGTACATGTGAACTACGAGCGGAGATCGAAAAACGGAACCCCCCTCCCCGTTTTTTTTTTTGGGGGGGGGGGGGGGCTGGAGCCAGGCATTGCTTGGCTATTGGATGAGATCAAATATATTTAAAGTAAAAGTAACAGCATTACACACACCTAGTGCAAGCATGTCGCAGTAATGAAAAAAAATCACACTATGTCCTTACCTCGGTCTCCTTTCCAATTTAAGCTCATGTTCGTTCGCCCCGAAACCCCCCCCCCCCCCATTTTTGCCTTGATAACCCACGAATTGGCACCTAGCAGTATCATGAAAATGATATTTTCATCCTACATGTATCATATTTTCTCCTTTTCCCCTCGTCTGGTCTCTATTTAGTTACACACGTGATATCACTGCGCGCGCTTATAGGTATCAGACCCCAATTATTTTTTCCTATATGGCACAATATCAAAAAAAGTGCATATTTTACTTAGGATGAAAATGAAAAATCCAAGTTTTATTCTGAACTTTTTTATTTCATAAAACAATTTCAAAACATACAACAGGATGAACAATAAAGTTTGAAAGCTTAACGATGTCTTGTTTCTCTTTTATAGTCTCATAAAGGTATGGCGGTGAAGAAAAAAGTCAGTTGTGTTACCATCAGTATTTTGTAGAAAAAATTATAAAAAAAAGATTTTTTTTTATTTTCTTTGATATGTATAAATATTATTGATCCTTTCCGACGTACCATCCACGGAAAAATAATCTGAGATAGTATTTGTAAAGATCAAGAGCATGTATAAATGACATATTCTATGAAAATGGATTTTTTCACTAGAATAAAGTATTTTTAGAATTGTATACTGTAGTTACTCAATTTATTTTTCAAGTATTATTCACCAATGGTGGTATTTTACCTGATATAAACATTAGTCAGAAATATTTTTGACATTAAGGGTTTTCTCTAAAGAAATATGATAGGTAACACAACTGACTTATCGGTAACATAATAGAATGAAAAGTAACATCAATGACAAAATGAACTCTAACAAAGCAAAAACTTGTTTTCAAATAGGAAGAACATTTTCCATTATAATGCTTAAATAACAAACAATCATAATAAGTCCTCTACATTTTCTATTTTTCAACTCAAGTGTGTTTTACTGCGAGTTACAGATATTAGGGTAACATGACTGACAACGGGTAACACAATTGACATTTACATAAAGTCAGTGTAAATCTCTCATACTTTTACCAGATGATCTTCGATCTTACATCTAGGTTACATCAATGAAAAGTGTAGTGACCATTATGTATTTTCAATACAATTGAGAGAAAGAAAAAAAAAACAATTCAACACCCTTAACACAAATGGCTGTCTGACGTATGACAGTAAAAAGATGATTCCCTGAAAATTCATACAGAGGATAACCCTACATGATCCAATATGCGCTGCCATAAAGTAGGTTCTACTTGATATTGGGACGTTCCTGGTATATTTACCGGCTCAGGTATCATTGTTACAATGTTTTCGCACAAGTACCAACACTTATCCTGAATTTTCTTCGGCCAGAAGAAACAATTTTTGTGACTATGTTTTCCTATCAAATGCATACATTTGACATACACATCCCCATTACCTATATCCTCTACATACCCTGGGTATGGGACTCCATCATAAAGAACAACAACATACTTTTGGAGACAATCTTTAGGGTCAACTATCTCATTAAACTTGCTGTTAATAAGCTCATCGCTCTCAATACCTATTTCTATCGGCCCTTGCTCTGCTAAAAGTTTCATCTTCTCCATACATTCCTTAATTCTCTCAGACTTTCTCTTTTTTCTATCTTTCTTTTCAGGACAAATCGATCCATCCCTACCATTTGTTTTCTCAGACATTATTTCTCTTGATTGATACATGTTTGATTGGTGCTCGTCATGTCTAACATACCCTTTCATATCAATACTACCATTTAATTCCTCACGTCTTTCACCATCTCCTCCTTCTTCCTTCTTATCATAACTTTCCTTTCCTCCATCAATTTTACAACTATCATGTTCTTTTTCCGTTCCAGCCATAAACTCTTTCTCACTTTTCATACTACCTAAGCTTTCTTCATTCCCCTCATTCTCAACCCCTAACCTTTCTTCACTTTCAACATCAAGACAAGTCATGATTTTTTCAACTCTTTCTCTGTTCTCTTTCCTCTCTACTTCTTCAACCTTTTCATCCATTTTCTCTTCCTCTTCATTTGAACTTTCCTTCCTTTCTCTACTTCTACCTTCAACATTATCAATTTCCTTCTCTCTTATGTCTGCTTTCTCAAACTGTGTTTGCTCATCTCTTTCAACATTATTATCTGTTTTCTGATCATATCGATTCAGTTTCTCAGTTCTGCATTCTACACTGTCCATATTATCATGGGTTTTGCTCTCTCTTTCGCCATTGCTACTCTCAATGCTATCTTCCTTCCTCATTTTAGTCTCAAATCGTCCATCTTTCTCTTTCTTATAAACTGTTTCACCTAGCTTGACTACACTCTCTTCATTTTTCTCACTCTCATTATTCTTTTTCTCTTTTTCAGTCTCTCCATTTACTCTCATTACGGATTCTGTATTTTCATCATTTTTGTAATGCATTTCATTTTCTGAGCTTTCTACTTTCGGATCAACCTTGTCTTTTGTCCAATTCTCTCTTCTTTGACCAGTTTCATCAACTCTCTTGCATTTCGATATATCATCAAGGTTGTCAGTGTTTCTTCTCTTACTTTCTTGTGCCCTCAAACGACATTCAGCACTTTCTTCCTCATATAGCACTTGGTCGTCACTATCATTCTTAACATTAAGTTCAATTGTCTTGTTCACTAGTTGCACCAGTCTCATATTCGTCTTCTAAACTTGCAATGGGAAGAACGGGAACAAAATGATTTGGTACAAAGAAAGACATATCATTTCGGATTGTCGTCCATAAAACGTAAGCTGTCTCACTGCATGTTTCCATCTCCCTCGGCAAGAGTAGTCCTGTGCAAATCTTTCCTCACAACAGGATTTCCAAGTTTTGGATACGCAGAAAACAGCGGCATTTTAAGTACGCTTGAAAGAGCACATAATTGCCATATTCCCATGAAGGACTTTGGCTTAGACACATCCATTACCTCTCTTTCGTAGATCGTTTCGATGATTTCATCGGAAAGTGTTATGCCAGGAATATATCCGTCTGAATACATAGCGAACGATTTCTTCACATGATTTCTTGTCTTTGGCTCAACCTCTGATAATCCTTTTCTGAGGTTTTTCTCTTCAAGGTAATATGCTTTATTTAAAGTACGTTCTATAACTATACGAGCTCTTAATTCATTTGGACATTTGTCATGCCCATATGCATACACACTACCAGATGCCGGAAGACAATCCCCATCCGCTCTGACGGATATTGGAAACCTACTCTGATTGTCTGGAATATCTTCAGGAAACATCTCAATAGCATCGTCATCAACATCAAGAGCATCATCTATGATGAACCTTGGATGACCTACAAGATCTGCAACGTCACAGGACAAGCATTCTTTTTCCAGTTCTTCAAACGTCGAACAGCTTTCAAGTTTATGTAGCAAAGATGCGAAACGTTTCTCGTTTTTTACTCCGTTGTCTTCACTCAATGTTGCATCTCCAGCAGAACAGACCTTCCCAATACCTTCCTAATTTTCGATTTGCTTTGCTTCATTTTGCTTTCTAGAGATATTACTTTCTGCTAATTAAGAAGATCCTCAAATGTGTTAATTTCAGGTAAAGTATTTTCCTCTATGTCGTCTGTATTACTTTCAGACTCATTGTTAGTTTCCACCTTGGCCTTCTTCATACGTTTTCCTTTTGCTTGTTTGATCACATTTTTCGCCTTTGCTTTCGCCTTTGTTTTTCTCTTCTTTTCAGGATGATTCGTTTTGAACTTTTTCGTTGGATTTCCTTTTCTTGTTAGAACTAGATAATGCATCCTCATGTAATGTGAAATCTTTTAAGTCGTGACCATCGCAGACATTCTGTTCACAAGTGCAACTCACTTCCCTGAATCTGATTGTACCAGAAACGTTCGTTATCACTTGATGTAGTTTCATGGTTCCAGGAACAGTTTTGAGATTGACATTTTTCAGGGACTCCCCGACTGTATCGATGTCACTTTGGTCAACCTTGTAGAGGTAGATTGAGGTGCTGGACGGTGTAAATGCATCGATGAACTGTTGAGCGTTCATTATGTCTACTTTCCCTTGCCTAATTGTTAGATCCGCTGATCTTTTAAGGGTACCACCGATTCCATCGGGAATCCCCTTGCCGTGACCGGCCTCGTGGAAATTCCACGTAGCTTTACTGAAACCTTCATTAAAAATTTCTGTTGAAAGCAAAAAGAAGTTGGCCTTCTGTCTATACTGGGACGTCGGCCCGTCACTAAAGAAATGAATAGTATCGATATGTGGGTGTTTCTGCTTTATACTTCGCAGGATAGGTTTGAGAAATGCCCAAATTGAAGATGGATCATGTTGTAGCGAGTCCGATACACCATAGAAATCTTTCCTCCGACCGTGAAAAATCCAGTGTGCATGGTTATTTGTGGTTTTGATGCACCAAAGTGCATACTCTGGATTTCCGACGTCATTTTCCCCACATAATTCTCAGCAAAACTCAACATGACAGAAGCATTCCGTAGAGCCAAGGTTTTCTTTCAAAACCTTGTAATGCTTGTACTGGTTGATGACATTAAACATGTGGCGCTGATATCTAGGAAATTGCTCTTCGAACAGATCTACCAGCTCATTTAGGGTCCCATGTTCATCTTTCTTCACTGTTAACACTATTTCCTTTTCTTCTTTGTCTTTCATTGTTCTTTTTCTTTAACGCTTTTCCATTGTGTCCAGTTGACCTCTTTATTTCCATCAGTTATGACAACAGGAACTCTCTTCTGCGCACATAGCGAACATTCTTTGTACATACACTCCTTATTGAATTTCGAGCAAACCGTATACGGCACCAAATCTTCGGCTTTGTTATGAGTGATCGCAGAAGCCTCCTCCAATGCCTCGCATAAGTATTGGACATTTCACACAACTTACAGGCACACGTGTCCCTATCTCCTTCTTTTGGAATAACAATCCAAAATGGTCTTAGCCGGCAAAATGTTGTGTAGCTGAGTTTAACTTTGTTCTCAGACTTGAACTTCATAAATAGATTTTTCATTGTGTCCTTCAGTAGTCGTTTTTGCTTCACTTCCTTCTTTCTTGTTATTGTGTTTCTTTTACCGCTGGTCATTCTGGACACGTCATCTCTCTCCAGAAATTCTCTTACTTTGGTTTCCGTTTCCTTTCTAGGTGCACACCTTTTCTTCTTTTTCACTCTAAAGGCTTTTCCAAAAGACTTTCTCGCAAGGGATTGCATTTTGTATTTCTTAATGAGAAGTCCTGCTGCTACCGCTGATACTGTTTTTCTTCCGCTCTTTGTGTTGTACTTTTTTCTCATCTCTTCAATCAAAACATGGTGGAAAAATAGTGTCCTCCGAACTGTCTTAGTTGAACCACATTTCAAAACTCTCTTGGTTTTTTTTCTTGGTGTGTCTTTTCCTTTATTTCCTTTTTCCTTCTGTCCTTTTTCCCTAATCCATCTTTTCTTGTACTTTTCAGCCCTTTGCTGAACAATTTTTAGTTTAACTCTCAGCTTTTCGTTCTCTTTGTAACATTTAGCTTTTTCACGTTTGATTTTCTTTCTACTGGATGACAACTGTCTTGAAGGCTGATGCTGGAGATCATCATTCACAGAAAGCGGCGAAGAAGGAGGTGTTAAAGCGAGTGTTTGTGCAAACCTCCTTTCTCTTTCTTTCCTTTTATAGTTGTTCCACTGCCTTCGTTGATATCTCTGCTCTCTTACTGTCATCTCCTTGATCAACTTCCTTTTTCCAACCTTTTTATCTGTTAAATATTTCTCTCTCTGCTTTGCCCTATGCAAGGCCCTTCTGTCTGGGTCTGCATCTCGCCTTTCCCTATAGCGCCTCTGTTTTTCAGCTGCTGTCAACGCCATACCTCCTGAAAGAAAAAAAAAGAAATAATGCTCTATTGTGACTCAATACAATGAAGGAAAATATCTCAAATAAAGCTTTGCTGCAGAAAAAAAATACAACAATGACGCTTGAGTAACAAAATATTTAACACTGCACAAATTCAATATAATAAGTCACTAAAATTATGGTATACTGTGTTATTATCTGTATTATCTTCAAAATGGAACCCATTCTAGCAGACATTAGGGTTGCCAACTTGCATTCAAGACATTTTGTAAATATTCTGCACTCTGCTTTCTGGTTCTGGTTAAATCTAGGTCTATTTTCAAGTTGCATCTTGCTGAATTATCATGTTAGTTATCTTGCCCATTTTAAGAAAATTTTAGGTGGATTTTTAACTCACATGGATCGTAGCCTCGAAGCAATGTATAGTATGTATTCCCTACGCATATATTATATATAAATATGAAAGAAACCAAAATGAATGTATAAAACATAATCTTGTGCTTGTCATTTATGTTACCATGCAATGTTAGTTGTGTGACTAAGTTTAGAAATACCTTTTTAATAATTCAAATTTCATGTAGACGGTCATGTACAAGGCCTTCCTTTGTCAAGGGAGGAAGATGTTGAAGAAAGACATAATAGTCTTAACTTAATGTTTGAAATATGTTGCTCTGCAGACGAATAGTCAGTATTGTTACCATCTATGTCAGTTGTGTGACAATTTATACGAATGATTGCTGGATGATTAAATTGCTGTCTAAAACTTTTGAAAGAAAAGTACAAATCATAGTGTAATAATTTTTTGTTGTCATTATGTGCTTACCTGTGCACATTAAGCCATTTTAGAACGCGTACTTGCCATTGAATCTGACTTTGTCAATTGTGTTACATTATGCATGTTATGAGAGTCATTTATGTTACGATTCTTGTCAGTTGTGTTACCGTGCGGGAAAATTATGATGTTATACCTTGTTTTTTTTTCGGTCGTAAAAACAAAAAGCCTGTTTGTTAATAGAAGGTTTTTTATTATGCATAAACGACGGCGTACCAATGTAGTGTCATCGTCTCAATCTGATATACCAATAAACTTATCAAGATTCAATTGTGTTACATATTAAGTGTCATTTGTGTTATGATGTATGTCAGTAATGTGACCAATGAAATATAAAATGATTTATCAATCAAATTTCCTAATCAACAAGTCCAAGAAAAGGTTTTAAAGGTAAAATGAAAGTTTACATTTTAGAAATATGCTACAAGTTACTGTCAGTATCAGTTTTATAACATAGAACATTACTTGAATGATACTTATGTCACTTGTGTTACCATTATGAGTCATTTGTGTTTCTGTTTATGTCAGTTGTGTTACCACTGAGAGAAAATATGGGTTAATATATAAATTCCTTCATAAATTTACGTAAGATTGTTTTCGAGTGTTAATTCAAGTTCATGTCATAAATAAGACATGGATTCCTAAAAACAAAAAGAATTGTCAAATATACATTATTGAATAAACTAAACGGATTTCCATTATGTTACAAAATAGAAGTCATTTGTGTTACAATTAATGTCAGTTGTGTGACCATCAGACGATATTGTGAAGTATGACTCCAATTCATATTCTAATTGAGACGGAAACATGTGAAAATTACATATCTCATAAGAAGGAGTTGGAAAAATGCAAAAAAGATTATCATTCAATAAAATTATTGAATAAATTATCGGAATTCCATTTCTGTTTCAAAATAATAGTCATTAATGTTACTTTTCGTGTCTATTGTGTTACTTTTACATGGGTAACACAAATGACAGTAACACAATTGAAAAAATCGTAAGAATGAGGAGACTGTGTCCAACAGAAGTGCGCCATGTTTAAAATGTGTCTTGGGTAATTTTCTTTTCAACTTAATTGTTTCACAGATAATCAAAATATAGAAATATTTGAAGTTCTTTTTACTAAAATAATGGTAACAAAATGGATACTTACCAAAGGTAACCTCCGCCTTCAGCCAAAACAATGAAGAAAAATCAACAATCAGCCATGAGGTCACTTGCACACGTCCCGCTCAGGAACTAAGAAGAGCTTATATGATATTTGTAACTTCAAACTGAAGAGCTTTGGATCAGGGCATCAGAGTTATCTTTCTTATGAGTTGAAGTAACATAACTGACAAATATCTTAGAGACACATGTAGTCAGGCCTATAGCTTGGCACGAGGACATGTTATTGAAAGATGAATTACATTTTATAAATCTCTACGATATAATGTCCATATTATCTCATTTTATTTGATCAAATTCTTATTCTTTTATATAAAGAAATGCACGTATTCCTTAAGAACCCGATGTAAGGACAAGGTAATTATTGCGAATGACAGCATATCAACATTCAATAACTTTATCTTAATATCAATTTTGTCCTTTGCTTATTGATGATTAGCTAAAACTACATAAAAATTAATAGTCAGTGAACTTTTTTGTCTTATTTGAAGTATATTTGTATGAAAAATTAACTCAGGACAAAAATATGCACTTTTTTTGATATTGTGCCATATGTTCCTTTGTACATCGTACTAATATGACGATTAAGTACTCGAATCGCACCACCATTTGTTGCTTGAAACTTTTGTATCTGCTAGATAGTATCAAAATAAGCTCAGAAATGGATTCATGCAAAAATCTGTCTCTTAGTAGACTTTTAATATCTTTCTAAACCCGAAAGGGGGTATCTGTGGCTCTAATGTTCTACAATCTATCAATTCTAGAGCCTCATAACACATCTCTCATTCCGCGATTAGGATGATGCAGTATCATTCAACATGCTAGAATATTTTTTTTCAACTCATCTGCGACTCATTGACGTAAAAACGAATCATCTAGTGTAAAAAGAGTCGTAGAAATTAAATGTAAGAAGACGAGGGATTGAAATGATCAGGAACTATTTGCGTGGTCAATGAACATTCAAAATTAATTGTGATCTGTAATCTTTACATAGGCTTCAATTATTGTATGAGTATCGTCAGTCACTCTGTTTTGAATTAATTGTGTGAATTTTCATTTATCAATTAAGTTACACTTTGTAGTTGTACGTGTGTGATCCTTCGTTTACTATAATTCAGTTTTCACTATTGTTAACTTTTCTTGCACCTTATTTATTTACTTTTCATACACCATATATGTATTGTACCGTGATCGTCGTGAAGTGAGAGATGTGAGTGAGGAATTTATATAAGTGGTGAACCACTTGTTTTCCAATCTCTTTTGTTATTTTATTGTCATTGTCACCATGCTTGTTTAGAATAAATACAGTTTAAACTAAAAGAAACGTTACATATAAATAAATTGAAATAAATTTACTACATAGAAACGCACATTTATAAATTGTTGCATGATTAAAATTCAGATCATGAACAGAATATTTCATGAAACAAATGTTCATTCCATCACATGATCATTACGCAATACCTTTGCTAAAAGCAAAGATTGCATTATAAAAATCCGAAATTTGTCCATTTTTTGGTATATTCGATTCCTTTGCAGGGACACAAAGTCTTGATTTCGTTTTCTGCAGGTCTCCTACAGATACCTCTGACATTTACTCTATTGTTGGTGCGTTTACGCTACTGTTGAGTGAGCCGTAGAGAGAGTAAAGAAGCTCAAGTGAGCTATTGTCATAGCGCGCCGTCCGATGTTAACTTTTTACATTTTCGACCTTTCTTCTTCAACTGCTGCACAGAACTTTACGAAACTTTACAGGAAGCACGTACTCTAGATCATCTACCAAGGTTGTATTTTTCGTGACGATCGGTCAACAAATATGGCCACCGAGGGCTGTGATTGGCTGAAGCAGTTTCGACTTCTCTGAAATCGCAGCACGAATTTCAGAAAACGTAACAGGAAACAAGTACCCAAGGTCTTCTTTCAATGAGTTAAAGAAGATCCTGGCGATAATCTCAACAGCACTCACAATAGAGCACAAAATTAAGCATCGACAGACCCCTAGTTTGTGGGGTTTTTTGTGCCAATCGGTCGACAAATATGCACGCCGAAATTCATTTTCGACTTCTCCTCTGCCAGAATTTCTAAGTCGGGATCTAATGTTCCTCTGGATCCAATTCGAACCAAACGAAGAATTCCAAGTCATGTGCATCACTCGTGTCAAAACATGTGACTTGTAAATTGACTTGAGGAAAAGTGGTGGCAAGAAATAGATGTATGCCTTCTATATCATTATGTATAATTATGTATAATTTGTGATATAGGTCGACGTCAAGTCGGCATTGTGTGGATTCTTATCGGCATAGGTCGGAGTCTAGTCGGCGCAGATCGTTATAAATCGGGGCAAAGTCTGCACAAGTCGGGGTTTATCGGCACATGTCGTTACTAAGACGGAACAACTCGAAGGTCTGTCTGCGTGAAGTCGGGACTATGTCGGCGGACTGACATATTTTGGAATTTTTCAACGGCGACCTCCCGTACTTTTGTAAATTTTCAAGTCGGGGAGATTCATGGGGCCAAGTCGGCAAATTGTGACCTCGGTTCTATGTAGACTGGACCCCTTCAATGTCGGGGCGAGTCGCGGAGCCAAGTTGGGATAGTGTTGGCTTTAAGGTTAATCGGTAACATTTGATTATCTACACCGACCTCCACCGAATTCAGCAATCTTTTAAGTCGGGACGAGTGTGGGAGCCAAGTTGGGAATGTGTGACCTGGGCTTCAGATACTATACTAAAGTCTTGTATTTGATACGAAAGTTGATTGATTTGTTGTGAACCTCGATTTTCTGAGATGCAGAAGGTATTCTGCTGATAGATTATCTTTTAAAAAAGACAAACAATTAATGGCACATATTATGCTTCTCTTCTGACACAGTACGGAAAATATTAAGCTTAAGCGCCGTGGAAAGTTAACTAATTAAAGGTGTTTTTTTTCTATCAGGACAATGCTCCTGTTCACAAGTTTGTCACTGCCATAGTTGTCATTCATGATTGTGGCTTAAATATTTGATTGTGCATCCGCCTTATTCCCTTGATCGTGCTCAAACAGACTTTCATCTATTCCTTAAACTAGAAGCAGCTTTTTCTGGCACCTACTTTCAGTCCGATCATACTTGCAGTGGATGGCTTTTTGATCAGTCAAGATAAGGAGTTCTTTAAAAGTGGTGTTGAGGCCCTTAAACACCAGTGGCAAAAGTGTGTAGATACTGAAGGGAATTATGTACAAAAATAATGAAAAATGTCTGATAAAATTCAAATTCTTCAATATGAGGCTCACGATATATCAATCAGCCCTCGTATGTAACAGATACAATTGATATCTGAATATCTTTAAACTTTGCAAAGGAGCTGATAAGATAAGGGCTGCAAGTCTAAAGAATAAGGGGCATCCATGTTGAAAAGAAACTAATATCGATCAAAAAACGTTGAAAATTTAGAACTATCTGGCTAATATAGATATCTGTAAACTTTTAAACATAATTATAGTCGAAACAAGATACTAGAGATACTAGAAAAGACTGTTCTCAACTTTATCCATGAATTTAAAATCCCGAAGCTGAAATACGTTGTATTTTGTATTCATTGGCTTCAAAGTAGACATATTAACGCGAAATACACACTGTGTAGAAGAAACAGCACGCTTTTGCTTATTTCAATCAAATTTATTTAAACCTTGTGCAGTTCATGTGAACATGTTTGTAATAAATAAATGAATGACTTTAAAAGGGAAAGAATTAAACTTTGCTTATATTATGGCTTAAAACAAAGTTTAAAAGCCCCCGCTCTCCCTTTTTCAGTTTTTCAACTCTGGGACATCGTTCCCCATCCCTAGCTAAAGAACCGCACTTTGTCAAAAGATGTGTTTTAGTAATATAAATAAACACTACAGAAGTACCCATCAGTTATTCAGTCTCATAGTCGAGTAGGTAAGGCAAAATCATTAGATTTTCCGCAGAAACGATAAAATGATATACACTTTCTCAAAAAGTGGCATTCTGTAATTAGGAGGAACAATGCTTTACATTTTTTTCCATTTTCCATAGGAAAAAACATATTTTGTCCAAAAATTTAGATAAACGATGCATGATAAATCTAATCCAACTGCTGATCATGCTGAAACCAAGAACTGGCATCAATTTTGTGAAAGAATTTTTTTGAAGTTCCCATTTTGAAAATTCCACTTTTCAGGGCAGATTTTACGCCTTGGGTTACAATAGCATAAAGGTTTTGACCCTCCAAAAAAACTAGTGTTCTACATCCAAAAGCTGACGTTATTTACTGATTAAAAATAAATGGCTTATATGGAAAAAGATATATCAAAAGAAGAATAATTTCCAGTAGATTTCATTGCTACTAAATGATATATATTTTTCCGATACCATTCTCACTCTGAAAACGAAAGTAAAGAAAATTTGACGTGTCATTCAGGTTTACTTTGATCCCCTTTTTACCATTGTTCCAGAGCATTTCTTAACATTAAAATATGCTTATTTGAAGGCCATATCTGTCTAAATAATACATGAAATCTATTTAGGGTTTCGCCGACTCGTTTTTCAGAAAACCACAATACACATGAAAAACCGAATTTTCACAAGTCCACATTCTGAACCCCTCGCCGGAAATCGCCTCTACGTAGCCATTCCTTCCAGTTTGATACTTATAAGCAATCCAAAAATAGAATCCATTGGAAATTTTACAAAAAAATCATACAGAATCTAATGATACATTAAAACTTGCCTTCATTTTAATTATCATACACACTATAGTGATATTAGTCTCTGACAATTTATATCAAAAAAATTTACCGTGGACAAATTAGCTTAGAGGCTTTAGGGGTATAGGAGTAAAGATCCTTAGCACGCCCTGTTCTAACAGCTCCAATTACGGTGCATTTAGTTGTTAACTCTGACGGTTGTTCACTAGATATAGTTGTCCTCTGTGTTTCTGTGTCATTATCTCCATCTATTTGTCCGATATTTACGTTTGGAATAAGTATTGTTTTGTATTTTTCAGGAACTTTTAAGCCTTTTGTGTTTGACTTTCATTCACTGATACAATAACCCTGTCTCTCATTTGAAATCATGGTATATAATCAGAAACACCAATTTTGCTCGCTTCCGGATTTCTTGCTCCTTGATTATGCATACCTTGAACTTGAGGCATTCTGATAATTACATTGCAGACATATATTTTCATATCGACGTCTTTTGGCTGCTTTCTTCATGTTATATTCACTTAGTAATCAAGTATGATTCAATTATCAATGCGTAATAATTTTAGTGCAAAATACGCGCATTTTAACAATAAAAAAGGAAATCCCACTAGGCATTATTTGAAGAGCGAAGTTATATTATATGACCTATCATTTATCCAAATAGCATGCTAAGGATTGAGTTAAACTTTAAGATATTTCCTATAGTTACACGTATTTATTCACTATTTGGATTTCCTCTATTCATCACTCATGCTAAATATTTGTTCAAATGATGCATGCTCATCGCATGATACTACGTTTTCAAACTTTGAAAGATTGACAAATTTCCTTCATATTTTAAAATGTTAATACCAATTCTCTGTAAGAAAGGAGGGGATCTCCAACAAGACTCGGTTGCAACACCAACAGCAACACACCAAACACCCCAAGTGAAACACAGAGAAGACACATACAGCAAGAGACAAGGAACAGCAAACGAGACATCAAACATCGAACGCAAAAGACCACATGTAAGCACCAAAAAGGTTTTGCCAAACATGATCTCCGATTTTCATGAAATTTCATAAATGTCAGAAATAGAACATCAACAACATATTGTTGCCGAGTGACTCTGAGGAAATTCTTCAAGACGTTTAATTTCATTTTCCGTTTTTGAATTGTTTTCATGTAATAATTACCGATTTTATCTATTGGTTTAAAATAACTTAGAATTCAAACTTAAATTGGTAGGTGAACAAGGATCTAAACATAGCAAGGGATATGAAATATTGATGTATTCTGCCTTTTGAGCTTGAAGTTTAAGAATATCAACTTGTTCCATGAAATTTGATAATATTATAATGTTACATTTAATGCACTCTTTCGGAACCATAAGCAAAATTGTTGGGATAAATTTAACCATGGCAACCATTTAAAAAATGTTGAGTTTTAAGAATAAAGCGTTGTAAAAATTATATTTAATATTCTGTAAGAAAGGTTCTTATAGATAGAATTTGTTTAGATAAAAACAAGACACATTTTTGCATGGATAATACGGAAACAAGATCGATTTACACAGAAATGCTTCATTTTTTGGACATATTTTAAATTGAATTCCTTACAAGGTTACAATGAAAAAAGTTTCATCCATAATAATTATTCAAAATGGCAGTATCCAAGGAAACAACGAGCCTATTTTAAATTTCGAGCCTTGATTCTCTGTATTTTTCCTTAGCAACGGCTTATGTCTATCTCTGAGTATTGAGCAAAATATTATCAAAAGATTATAGTTAAATAAATCCTTTTTCATGTTTTGTCCTTTTATTTTGTGAGATATAAGGTCTACATTCTTAAGTAAAAAGAGTAGTTTTCCTTAGATACCGTCCATGTTACCTTGGCAACCAAGAAAAATTATAGTTCACTGATTGCTGATTAATTTTAACTTTATTCAATTTGAAAATGAATATTGTTATATTCAATAATAATAGTATAATGATTGTCATGGTAACTCCCTATCTTTAATTTTTCCAATCATTTAATGGTTATATAACAATGAATTAGGATCCAACATCACGTTTTAATCACATATGTGAGAAGAAAATGTGTAAATGAGATCCTGTTAGCTTCAAATTAAAAATGCACTTTTTCAGTGTTTACATCCCATTTCCAGGGCAACCAGCATAAATATGATATTTTTTTTCGTCATTTATATATATTTTTAGTATGACCTATCAATTAAATAGAAACCATAAGTATCTGTAACATGGCATGTTGGGCCCTATGCTAGAAATCTAGTGCATACAGAGAACTGATGTTAAGAATTCCGTTATTTATATTCCCTCTGCTTCCACCTCAAATCAAACATCACTGATGATATGTAACTTGTTGAATGCGTATATATATGACAGAGCCCTGGTGGGGGAACCAGGGGTGCATAGCCCCCGGAACCTCTTGGCATTTCAGCCTTTCAGGAACCATTTTCGTGACTGTAATTGATTAAAGAATTGAAATTGATACTTAACAATCATACTTTCTAACAGGTAGTTAATATTTTCTAATATTTACTCTTTTTTGATTGAAAATGATCGTTTTACCAATGATTGGTAAATCTTAATATCAATTCTCTGTAAGGACCAAAATATTTTGGAACAGCATGTCATGTATTTTTATGATTTTCTCTATAAATGGTATGTATAATGCCCTGAATACAAAAATAGCAATTTTTTGAAAATAAATATTCCGTTTGCCATGGAAACGAGGTCTGTCTATTTATAGCACCAAAAAATTGGTCAAATAAGTCATATTTTGTTATCATGTTGCCATGGAAACCATTGTTAGAGTTTATTGGTATTAACAACTTATAATCTTTAAAACCTCTATTTTCAGAAAAAAAATTAATATTTTTTTTTAATTTCTTTCAATTAGGTGAATCCTATCAAATCAAAATCAGTCGAAATTGCCATAAAATAAGGTCAAAATTAAGGCCCATTTTTGTTCAATTTTTACCATTTTTAAGCAAAAATAACACAAAATGTCAGGCTTATAACACCCTCACTGTTGTCAGAACAAATAGATTTCATGTGACAAATATAATCACTGAAAAAAAATAAGTGGGACCTTGTTTTGTTTTCCTACATTTTGAGGTCAAAAATGGTTGCCATGGCAACTTTTCATTTGACACATGATGACTATATCTTTTCAAATTGATTTTTACCATGGTTTAAATAACTTATATCGCTTAAGTTTTATGTAGGGACAACAGAAAAAATTATTCTTTATTTGAGTACTTCCAAAATGTGTCAAAGTCATTGACTCTAAGTTCAAGGTCAATTCAAAATATCGGTTCCAATTTCAATAAAATATGCATTTTTGTTGTTATTTATTGTTACTTATTTTAGGCTTGACTGTCATATATTTGTATCAAAAATATTTTTTTCTAAAATTATGACCGATAGGTTGAAAAACATTACAATTTTTAGTTCAGAACATTTTTGTTAAAAAATAAGCCCCAGACAAAAATCTTGATAATCTCACATTTTTTATATGTATGCATAAAATATTAGCTACAAAGTAAGGATGTCATTGATTTTGAGATTTTTGCATCTTTTGTCAATAGACAAGGGATATATCCAAAAATGTGTTTGTTTTACTCAATACCACATGATATTTGAGTAACTGCCTCTCATATTTTTGAAAAATCACCAAATTTTGTGAATTGCATAGAAGATTACCTTGACATTGGGTCCTGTGACCTTGAAAACTTTTAAGATGATTTTTTTAATCCATAATGCTCTTTTATATGCACTGATAAAAAAAAATGCTTAAAAATATATAACGGACAGCTGAAAATTTACCAGTAAATTACTCTATGTATAATAGCACTGAACAGAATGTCACCATGGTAACCACTTTTCATACCCTTTTGAATAAAATTGTGAAGAGGTCCCACTTAAATTTTAACATTTTCTTAAAGATCGAGGATTAAACTTATAAGAAAATTGGCAGTACAAATCAAGTTAGCCTGACATTTCAGATTAATTGCCCTTAAAATTGAGCAAAATCATGTTAAATTAGGAGCTTTTTCGGTCTTTAAAAGGACCTCTTAAAAACAGGTTTTTGCCTACATTTTGAGCATACTGACAAAAAGAATAGCAGTTGGAAGTTTATTTTTGTCTCAGTACATAATATACACCTTCCATGCCAAAAATCTCCAAAATTGGAGACCTGCTATTTCCACGTGCTATTGAAATTATTTTTGTCCTTACAGAGAATTGCTATTAAAACCAATGGGGTATTATCTCTGCAGGAGGACGTTAGTCCTGGTGATATCAGTCGCTTAGTTTAACAGCGTATAGACATTCAATTGAAATGTATTTATAATTCTCCGTAAAAGAAGGGAGGAGATCTCCAACAAGATCCCGTTGCAGCACCAACAGCAGAACACCAAACACCCGATGCAAAAGACAAAAGACGAGTACAACACGAGACGGAAAAGAGACACACGACATGTAAACACAAAAGACTACACATAAACCGACGAGACCAATGGGCAACCGGTGCCGACTTTGGATGGCGATTTGTCACGCAAGTAGCGAATGGTGTGGTTATCCTGGATTACGTGCGCGCAACCCTCTCACTTCTCCAATTACCCAGAGGGCTCGAAGAACGCACAATTGTGGTGTAAAACAACCTCCTCACTGTAAGATGACCTCACACAAACAAGACCGAAAAACGTAGAGGCCCCAGAAACACAGATGAATATGTAAATGGATATAAAAAGAGGGCATGCGTAATACAGTCCATGCTCTGCCGGTTGTAGCGAGCTCATGTATGTAATAACCCGAGGAGTAAGTACATTCTATAATTTTTTCTCTTATATATATATTTTAAGAGAACTTGCTCCCCAAATACTCAATATTTTGTCTTAACAATACCTTCATAGGAAATCGTTGATGAGATATAAATCGTTGCTATACGCATATAGTGCACTGAAAGTATTACGCCTGATGATATATTTTAATATTTATAATTGTAGTCATAAATAGATAAAACACATTCTACCAGATTAATGGAATTTTATATACGCCTTATTTTCTGATTTTTCAGACTCTGAAGTCAAACCAAATAGAATTTTCTGAGGAGACGCAAAGGTGAGTCTTTTGTTTTTTCGACTTTGAGAAAGAAATTTTAAAGATTATCATCATATATTACCTATAAGAATAAAGACCTAAAATATAATTTTAATTGTAACTTGAATCAAAGTACAAATGCCAACAATTTTTTTCTGGTGCCACCAAAATACGGACAAATATAAGTCTATATTGTAGTTCTATTTAAGGATCCGCACCCTAATGGAGTACTTCCGATTAAAATCTATGCACATTTTCATTATTTCCCGATCATTGTATGAGAAGTGTATTACAATTAAATGCTTTTCTACACGTACCATAATTTATTTTACCTTTTGACCTTGACCTAGCTATTTGACCTTCTTTGCTAAGAAATTAATGTTGTATATATCTTTTTATTGGTAGATGATAGGTTTTTTATATTTCTTATGATGGCACCTTTTTGTTACAAATTTTAACGTAGTGACCTTGACCTAGATGACTGACACTCTTTTCTGAAAATTTGAGAATGACCATATTTTTTTATTTCTTATGATGGCACCTTTTTGTTACAAATTTTAACGTAGTGACCTTGACCTAGATGACTGACACTCTTTTCTGAAAATTTGAGAATGACCATATTTTTTGATTAGCAATTAAGAGGTCTGATATTTCAAATGAATTTCATTTGACAAGACTTTTCTACTGATACCAATAATTTTGATCCACTTTCTAGAATAATAGATGACTGACATTCTTCTCTGAAAATTTGTTAATGACCACATCTTTTGATTTGTTATTAAGAGGTCTGATATTTCAAATGAATTTCATTTGACAAGACTTTTCTACTGATACCAATAATTTTGATCCACTTTCTAGAATAATAATCAAACCGCTTCGCAGGCGACACAAGCATTCCTTGGATTGCTATTTTTGTAAATATTTCTGGCTCACAATATTTACACCGAAAATGGAAAACCCCAAGTTACACATGCGCATTACCATGATTACAAATTTAAAATAATAACTACATAGATTATTCAACTTGATTAAGGGTAAATAAGGGTAGATTTTCACGGATTATTTAGTCAGTAGTTAGCAAACTTTCAAACCTTTCCATATTGATGACTAGAAAGCTTCGTGAGATAAAGTTCACTTTTTACGACATGAGTTTATTTATAATTATTGTGATTGTAAACATTGTGATTTCGCCGGCAAAACACATGTTATGTTTATATATCCTGGACAAGTGAATTTTTTGTAGGTTTCTAAACCCATTAAAACAAAAATTATGAAATTAATAATATACTCTATTCGCTAGAAGATACAGGGAATACATCTTTAATATTCTCTGAAATTTTAAACGTCTTCAAATCCATAAGCATCATTCAAAAGCAGAATTAATTAACAACGCGGAGCAGACATTCACGTTTCGGGTACTTAACCCTCATCCTAAATCTAAACAATAAAATATTTCAAAAATCTGTGAAATTATGTCCAAAATATATCGGAAGAGGTAGCAAGATAGCTGGGATATGATGCTACAGGACCCAGGTTTCCGAAATTTGAGATAATTTGTAAACAGAAATTTTGTAATGCGTTTGAAGAAACGATCAACCGAAATTGATCGAACTTGGCTTCATGTGCCCTCGGGGATTCCCGGTCCACCAGCAGTGACACTCACCAAGTGGTACAAATCTTAAACGTCTTCAAATTCATTGAATCTTGTATTGGAATGGTGTATTGTTAGGGATAACTGATTAGGGTGCCCCTTACCCCTTGTCCTTTACAGCGGTGGGGTATTTGAGACTCGCGGACGTTGATCGATGCTGAATATGTGTCACTTTCGTCTTCGATGTAATCATGTTTAGCCGATTCGACAGTCAGTCACGTGTCGCCATGTCATGTGAAATTCAATTCGAGAAATGCAGAATTAGTTGATAGAATTAAAGTTGCTATAATTGAACATTTTTCAAGATCACGTACTTCGGGACTTCGCACTCCGGACTTCGCACTTTAGAGGTCATATAAAAGAAATCATGTGCAATTACAACAGTAAAATCTGAACACAGAGTAGACGAAATGAAACTTGACCACAGAACTTCCTCAGTGACGTTGTTTGTCGGTCACAAAGATATCCTTGACGGGGAAGCTTAACTGAAAGCCGTCTTGCTCTCAGAATAAAATCTGAGTACTTGGAGCTTGAGAAATGAAAAAGCGATATGCTGTTGACGACGTAATGTTGCTACTCAGACGTAATGTTGCTACCTCCATTTTATGGTGACTTTATTAACAAGATAAGAAGGATCAAAGATAGACAGCATCACTATCGAAAATGCGTCAGAATCATCAAACGCCTTTTATACCGTGGATATGATTCTGATGTCACCAGACGGACACTAGGCTTGGTACTTGACCAATTTACAGTCTTGTACAAGCGCATTCTTAAGACTTGCACTCTGACTGACTGTGACGACGGGACTCCATGACGGGCCCTGTCCAAACCTCTTTAGAGAAGACAGGGCCCCGACCACCTGTCCTCTCTGAATGTCAGTCGGACTCCTCGGGTGATAACATACATGAGCTCGCGGTGCAGAGCGAGGATTGTATTACGCATGCCCTCTTTTTATATCCATTTACATATTCATCTGTGCTGCTTGGGCCCCCGCGTTTTGCGGTCTTGTTTGTGTGTGGTTATCTGACAGTGAGGAGGTTGTTTTACACCACAATTGTACGTTCTTCGAGACCTCTGGGTAATCGGAAAAGTGGAAGGGTTGTGTGCACGTAATCCAGGATAACCATACCTTCTGCTATTTCCGTGGTAGATGGCCGTCCTAAGTCAGCACCGATTGCCCATTGGTCTCGTTGGTTTATGTGTAGTCCTTTGTGTTTGATGTTTCTGTGTTGTGCGTTGACGTTCCTTGTCCCTTACACGTCTCTTTCTGTGCTTGTCTGCTTTTTGTTTTTGCATTGGGTGTTTTGGGGTTTTGCTGTGGGTGCTACAACCTAGTGTTGCTGGAGATCCCCTCCTTTGTTTCAGAAAAGGAAAATTGGATATTGAAATTGAAGTCGTCACGCTTGTCATACAGTGAGATGTCAATATTACCATGGGCGTCAAAAGACAACATGACATCCAAACTGGACGCTGAATTATTGGTCTCTGTCATTTCTTTAACTTCAAGTTCAACGGGATAGATTGCGTCAAGGTAATCTGCAAATTTTGGATTATTGATGGACAGTAGATCATCAATGTATCTGTACGTGGAGTTGAACTTAAGAACTAATTGTTTTTGCCCTCAGAGATCAAAGATTGAATAAATTCAGCTTCGTATGAGTATAAGAAAATGTCAGCGGGGCACATTTGGTTCCCATTGGAATGCCAACAACTTGTTGGAAGACCTTACCTCGAAAGACAACAAAGATGTTATCGATCAGGAAATTCAACATCTTAATGACATCTGATTCGCAGGTAGGATATTATGCTGTATTTATATTTGTACATCTGAATCAAAGGGTTTCTTTTCCGCTACAGAATACAAATCATACAAATCATGGACATGTAGCGACCTGTGTAGTGCCTTGTCCTTCCTCTTGGACAACATTTATGTAAGATTTGGTGAGAATCTCTACAAGCAGGTTGTAGGGATTCCTATGGGTACAAATTGTGCGCCTCTTGTTGCAGATTTATTTTTATATACATATGAATAGGAATTTATTCAAAATCTTCAAAAGCAAAGAAAACATGATGATGTGAAATGCTTCACTGGTACTTCTAGGTACCTGGATGATATTCTTACTATCGATAATCCTGTTTTTGAAAAGTATAAAGATGTTATTTATCCACAAGAATTGACTCTAAACAAGGCAAACTTTACAGACACTGAAACACCATTTTTGGACCTAAATATCAAAATTGTCAATGGAGAAATTCATACAAGTGTATATGACAAACGAGATGATTTTGGATTCAACATAGTAAATTTTCCCTGGCTTGACGGTGATGTCCCTAGATTACCGTCATACGGTATCTACATTTAACAGCTCATCCGGTATGCTAGAGCATGTACTGATGTTTTGGATTTTCATAATAGAAATCTACAAATTACAAAGAAACTTTTAGGTCAAGGTTTTCGCTTTCAGAAACTAGTAAAGACTTTCTGGAAATTTTACAAAAATTATGATCAACTTATTTTGAAATTCGGACCCATACAAGCAACGGAGTATATTACTTTGGGTATTTCACAACCTGCATTTTATGGTGACATAATTAACAAAATAAGAAGGATCAAAGGTAGACAGCATATGTATCGAAAATGCGTCAGAGTCATCAAACGCCTTTTATACCGTGGATATGATCCTAATGTCACCAGACGGACACTAAGCTTGGTACTTGACCAATATACAGTCTTGTACGAGCGCATTCTTAAGACTTGCACTCTGACTGACTGTGACGACGGGACTCCATGACGGGCCCTGTCTAAACCTCTTTAGAGAAGACATGGCCCCGACCACCTGTCCTCTCTGAATGTCAGTCGGACTCCTCGGGTGATAACATATATGAGCTCGCTACAGCCGGCAGAGCACGGACTGTATTACGCACGTCCTCTTTTTATATCCATTTACATATTCATCTGTGTTGCTTGGACCCCTGTGTTTTACAGTCTTGTTTGTGTGTGGTCACCTAACAGTGAGAAGGTTGTTTTACACCATAATTGTGCGTTCTTCGAGACCTCTGGGAAATCGGAATAGTGGGAGGGTTGTGCGCACGTAATCCAGGATAACCACACCGTCTGCTATTTACGTGGCAGATGGCCGTCCTAAGTCGGCACCGGTTGCCCATTGGTCTCGTTGGTTTATGTGTAGTCTTTTATGTTTCATGTTTCTATGTTGTGAGTTGGTGTTCCTTGTCCCTTTTGCGTCTCTTTCTGTGGGTATCTGTTCTGTGTTTTTTGCATGGGTGTTTTGGGATTTTGCTGTGGGTGCTGCAACGTAGTGTTGTTGGAGATCCCCTCCTTTCTTGTATATGGAAGTTGACCTATTTCAATTTGCGTATCTTTATATACTACACCGTGTCTCGTGATCTCTGAGCCAAGGGAATACCGCCATCCGATAAACAGACGTATACAGAAACAAGTACACGTGTTTCGTCGAATATTTCAATAGTCAACATAAACTCGCTCGGAAGCCAAATTCTGTCACAATTTTGTGAATTTGATGGCAGAATATTATTTTTGCATATGTTTATGAAAATTTGTCCTCAAAGGTAATTGTATAAGGTTATCGAATATATGACCCCCATTCATGAACCCTAGAATAGTTAACCAAGCATGGTAAATCCAGGTAAAATATCTCTCTTGAAAGTCATGAATTTTGAGTCCACTTTCTGAACAAGCTATTCTACTGTTGTGAAATGCACTCGCCATGAGGGCTTTGTGTCTTTTCGTTATTCTGCTCTTTTTCGATATGAAAAGGAATTCAAATCCTTCTCTGTTTGCGATAGAAATATGCAAATCCGTTGCATGAGGAGTAGGGAGGGGGTTCCGAACAAAAATTGAAAATAAGAACTTTGAAACTATTCGTAGCAATATGATTTATCCGAATTACAAAGAGGAACATATATTTTTGCGAGGGATGTGTCCAAAGGGGGATCGAATTGGTTCAAGAACCGGTACCAAAGGTATGTTACTCATGGTTTTTTAGCTCACCTGAGCCATAGGCTCAAGTGAGCTATTGTCATAGTGTTGCGTCTGTCGTCCGTCGTCGTCGTCCGTCGTCGTCCGTCGTCGTCGTAAACTTTTCACATTTTAAACTTCTTCTCCAGAATGGCTGAAGGGATTTTGATGAAACTTAGGTATGAAGTACTCATAGTCCCCTACAAGTGTTGTTGTTTTTCGTCCGGATCTGTCAACAGGTGGCGCCACCACAGCCAAAAGTAGGTCACGGGGGGCACCCTCCTTTGACAAACTTCTTCTTCAGAACCGAAGCATGTATCGACAAACCGAAAGCATCAGGATGATCTAGAGAGATGTCTTAAGAAGTGTTGTTATATTTGGTTCCACTTCGAAGTCAAATTTATGACGCGTTTTTGACGTCTTTTCGGACTTAGTCAGAAATGCACATTTTTGCACTATTTCTTTAAATAACCCAATAAGTGTATGATTTTACACACTCATTTACTACATATTTATCATATCTAACTTACTTAATGCTTTGATATGTATTTTATGCTTAAATTTTATTTTTTTGATTTTTAATGAATTTTTTTCTTATGTAAAAAGGAAGGGGGGGGGTGATTTTCATACATTTTCTGCTTCTTTTCTATAACCACTCTTCAGATTGTCATGACAATTTGTAGGTATGAGGTACTCATGAATGGTACCCTACAAGTGAAAGAATTTTTTCAAGATATCCACTTTTGGATTTTTAAGGAATATTTTTTAAGATTGTACATAGGTATAATGTATCTTTTCCATGCCCAATGGACCCATGGGGAGTGGCTTCAAACCCCGGCGGGACCCCAACAAAATTTTGTTTCCCTTTTTAGCTCAACTGAACCATAGGCTCAAGTGAGCTATTGTCATAGTGTTGCGTCTGTCGTCCGTCGTCGTCGTCGTCGTCGTCGTCGTCGTCCGTCGTCGTAAACTTTTCACATTTTAAACTTCTTCTCCAGAGCGGCTGAAGGGATTTTGATGAAACTTGGTAGGTATGAAATACTCATAGTCCCCTACAAGTGTTGTTGTTTTTCGTCCGGATCTGTCAACAGGTGGCACCACCACAGCCAAAAGTATGTCACGTGGGGTACCCTCCTTTGACAAACTTCTTCTTCAGAACCGAAGCATGTATCGACAAACCGAAAGCATCAGGATGATCTAGAGAGATGTCTTAAGAAGTGTTGTTATTTTTGGTTCCACTTCGAAGTCAAATTTTTGACGCGTTTTTGACGTCTTTTCGGACTTAGTCAGAAATGCACATTTTTGCACTATTTCTTTAAATAACTCAATAAGTGTATGATTTTACACACTCATTTACTACATATTTATCATATTTAACTTACTTAATGCTTTGTTTCATCGCTGGTTCCTCAAAATGTTCTACCAAATCTGTATCGATCTTACTCACCAAAGTTTTATCTGAAATCAAATCTGGGCTACAAAAATATTGTTCGACGGTATATTCTCGCAGTGGTATCAACCAGATGTGGATTTTAAAGAATTCGAAGGAACTTTTAGAACATCTGAAATCCACTCATTTTAGTAGAGTCCATTCGATCAAAGCCTTTGATTTTTCGACACTTTACACTGCAATTCCACATTCTAAATTGAAAGAAAAACTCGCAAAAATTATAAGTAATGCGTTTACAAGTAAGAACGGTAATCGCAAATACAAATTTATTGTTGTTAACTATGACAAAACCTACTTTGTAAAAGAAAAGTCAGATTCTGAAAATAAGTACACTGAAACAGACATTATTCAGATGTTAAACTTTCTGATCGACAACATTTTTGTGGTGTTTGGAGGAAAGGTCTTCCAGCAAATTGTCGGAATTCCAATGGGGACCAATTGTGCCCCACTCCTTGCCGACATTTTCCTTTACTCGTACGAAGCTGAATTCATTCAATCTTTGGTCTCTGAAGGAAAAAAAATACTTAGCTTCTGACTTCAACTTCACTTACAGATACATAGATGATGTGTTGTCCATCAATAATCCAAAATTCGCGGATTACCTGAGCTGTATCTATCCTTCGGAGCTTGAAGTCAAAGAAACTACAGAGACAAATAATTCAGCAACCTATTTGGACATAATGTTGTCCTACGACACTGATGGTCACATGAACACCTCACTCTATGACAAACGTGACGACTTCAATTTCAGCATTACGAACTTTCCTTTTCTGAGTAGCAACATCCCTTCATCGCCTGCTTATGGCGTGTTCATATCTCAGTTGATACGCTATGCCAGAGCAAGTACCAAATATACGGATTTTGTTCTTAGGGCTAGGCGTCTTTCAGATAAGCTTCTCAGTCAGGGATATGTTTGTGACCGACTAACATCGTCACTGAGGAAGTTCTACGGTCGATATGGGGAACTCGTCATACACTATGATGTCCCACTATCCAGAATGGTGGATGATATTCTGTCATAGACCATTTGAACCATCCAACCAAAGATTGTACTCTATATCTTCCAAAATGGAAGTAACCGGATGTGACAGTTCTACCGAATTGAAGCGACGGGTGTTGCATGCAAGCAGGAGATGCTTACTCTTCCTGGGCACCTGGTCTCACTCTCATATCGGGAGTTCGCTTCTTTTCATATGGTGGAGGTTTTTGTTTTTGTTTGCTTTGGTTCCTGTTTTATCCTGATTTTGTATGCCTTCGGTTTCTGATTTTCTGAATTATCGATTTTGTACTGTAGACAGGGATATGGTCATTATCCATATTTGTCACTTTGATATGTATTTTATGCTAAAATTTTATTTTTTGATTTTTTATGAATTTTTTTCTTATGTAAAAAGGAAGGGGGGGGGTGATTTTCATACTTTTTCTGCTTCTTTTCTATAACCACTCTTCAGATTTCCATGACAATTTGTAGGTATGAGGTACTCATGCATGGTACCCTACAAGTGAAAGAAATTTTTCAAGATATCCACTTTTGGATTTTTGAGGAATATTTTTTAAGATTGTACATAGGTATAATGTATGTTTTCCATGCCCAATGTTTCAGGTGCAACTAAAGGAAAAAAACCCTGATTAATCATTTTTAGATCGACCTTTCATCCATAGTAACCTCTGATAATTCAACAATTGACACATGCTTCAATGTCTTATTGATTGACCTTTTATGTGAAATGATTCAATTATCTAAATTCTTTATACTAATTTAGAATTTTATTTTTAAAGTCGGGAACAAGATTTCAAAAGCGGCCATGTTTTGCCGTGTACCCGAAGGGGATTCCCCATGTAGAAATGCGATACCTTTAGTACTGCGATACATTTCAGGAGATACAGTGCAAACGGAATAGATTTTTATTTAATGTGCATTATACTTGGAACACTTTCATAATGGTCCTCATTCATGTACTTGGAACACTTGCATATACTTGTTATCATGTATAAAGTTTGCTCGAATTTCCTCTGTCTTAGACTCTCTTAGATGAAGTAATTTACGGACTGATTTCTTGAAGAAACGTCTAATGAGTAATCTCTTCCTCTGGATTTTGAGAATGCATAGGACATTTAATATCTGAAATTCTTGAAATAAATAATTCAGAGTTCCTGAAATCTTCCTATGAAATGTTGGACCACAGAAAGCTGTTGTTTAAATAGAGAAAATAAATTATTATTTACAACCATAAGCCACTGTGTTCGACATCTTGTATGTATAATATTTCTAAGAGGAACACAGAGGCCTGAGGTTGTGAATAATAAAACATTTTCTCTTATAAAATGACAGGTTCCTGTGATAAGACATTTGGGAATTTTTATCTGTTCAAATAATAGATACATGATGAGTTTTTATCGGACCAAATAACTTTTTGTCGGCAAATCCTATGCAACCGATACATTTCATGAACTCTCTCCGCTAACAACTTGTACGTGCAACAGTCCTTTGATGAGGTAAAACAATTTGTTAACAGTAAATAACGACGTCGTAGGTCTGCTAGTTGGACAAGCTTAGCAATTTCATGGGCCTTTTAATTAGTTTCAAACTATGAAACCTAGAGAAACCACTTGAGTTGTTGAACAGCGTATGCTGAAATGCGACGCTCCTTCTCGCCTGTTGAAATATGCATAGGCAAGAAGCGCCGCATTTCAGCATATTCACTCAAAATTATTTGTTCAAGTGGCTTCACTGGGTCATGAGGTTTGATACACCATACACTGCTTTTTGGAAAACAAACTGGTCCAATTTCTGCATAACTCACTTGAATTGATAAATATTGGATTAAAACGATTTTAACTGTACGTTTCATGTATTTGAGATGAAATCAATACTATTCAAAAGCATTCATAGATTTCAGTATACTTTAATATGAATAAAGGCAAAACCGAAAAATCTTTGTTTTTTATGCCCCTGGAATAAAAGATTCGGGAGCATATAGTTTTTGGCCTGTCCGTCTGTCTGTTTGTCTGTCTGTTTTCCGAAAAACTTTAACATTGGGCATAACTTTTAAATGGAAGCTGGTGATAGAGGTTTCATATTTCACATGTGTATTCCTTGTGGCAATACCTTTCCATTGATACAAAAATTTTTGACCTCGTGACCATAACCTTCACCTTTGACGTACTTCTCAAAAACTTTAACATTGGGTATAACTTTTGAATGGTTAGTGATAGAGGTTTCAATTTTGACATGTGTATTCCTTGTGACAAGATCTTTCCATTGATACCAATATTACGCTGACCCTGACCTCTCACATACTTAACAGAAAATGGCCTTTATACTAACAAAGATGCCGCCGGGGGCATTCTCGTTTCACAAACACAGGCTTTATAATTTCTGGCATGCTAGCTATCAATAATGAAAGGTTTTGTGTTCAATTTTAAATAAACTTAATTTATGAAATCATTTCATTGTTTTATTCTTTTTCTGCTGCACATTAATGTACAATATGATTTTATTTTTGATGTTGCATAATTGAACTATACTAGCTGGGCATATGACGTTGGACCACTTTATCCGTCTTTTCAAATCAGTAAAAAAGTTATTGTTTTGAAATGTGACTGTTTTTTTTTCTTTTTTGTACTTTTAAAGGTTGTCTGAAAAAAAACTTCTTTGCATCCGGCAAAAATCTTTTTAAAAAGGTTGTGGGCTAAAATCCTGGTACTGGCACTATCAGTATTCAATGTCAGTATGTCAATTAGAGCGTGCATGGGTATCAGGTGAGCGTTGTGCCCCCTGGAGTTCTTGTTTTTTCATCTATAAGTATTCCTGTATATTGTAATTGTTGCTAGGGGATGGGTAAATCTGGAGTTTTACTCACAATTTGAAATATTTCGATGAAAACTAATTTCTATGTAGTCTAAGGATATAATAGATTTTCAGGAAGACAGAGGGGCTTGCTCTTTATGATAATCAAGCGCAGATCTAGAAGGGGTTTAGAGGGGACAGGAGTACTTTTTTACTCAGATTTCTCTTTTACAAAGTAAGTTTTGTCGTAATTTACGACGATGAATTTATATTTACGATTACCGTTTTCACTCATAAATGCGTTGCTAATAATTTATGACAGTCTCTCTTTCAATTTAGTATGTGGAATTGCGGTTTAAAGTGTCGAAACATCAAACGATTTTATAGAGTGTACTCTTTTGAACTGTGTTGATTTGAGGTGTTCGAAAAGCTCTTTCGAATTTTTTAAGATCAACATTTGGTTTATACCGCTACACGAATACACGGTAGAACAATACTTTTGAAGGCATGACTTACTTTCAAAAAAAAAATTGGTGAGTAAAATCGATACAGATTTGATCGAACATTTTGAGGAACCAGCAATAAACATTGTGTATACGAATTTTTGTGCATTTTTGGAATACAATACAGGTACGGTAAATCTAGATCCAATTTGTTGGTGTCAAGACCGAAAGAAGCAAGTGCTGATTTGTGATTTGCAATTACTTCTGAAGTCGAAAGATTTGTAGAAGCAAAGGTGGGATTTCCAGAATTCGAATTAAGTCCCAATTCGTTGACAAGGCTTTCTAAATAATATTTTTTTACAAGTTTATGTGCAATTATTAGAGGCTTTATATGCTCTGCTGATGTGATGATATAATGTGCATGGAGGTAGGTTAATTCTGTGATTACATCAGAAAAGCAATCCCCTGATGGATTTTATCCATTCAGAAAGAGTGTCGTGTGGTACATTCTCTATCTTTGCCCAGCGTCTTGTGTATTCTTCGCAAGAGGCCTTTAATATTTCTAAGTTCTGACTTCATGTAAAGGAACGAGGCTCTCTGTATTTAGGCCCTTCTTGAACAAATCCCTCAGTTTATCATTTCTAACAATATTAATGTCCCTTGTAATAACATGACTACAGGGAGAGTACTTGAAATTTGACGAAGAACATTCACAAGGCAGTGGATTTTGTGTGGGATTACTTATGTAAATACTCTGAAAAAACCGTTTGTAATTGTAAATTTTGGATGCAACAGTTGGTGTGTAGCTATAGGAAATACATAGCGGTTCCTTTCGTTTGAAATAAGATGGAATATTTTCTTTTACACGTTTGTGATTTAAAATTTTGACTGTATTGGGTTTTAATTTTTTTTTTTTTGTATTAGGTTTTAATTTTGACTGTATATAAAATTTATTTGGTATTAGGTTTTAATTTTGACTGTATTGACTTTAAATTGATTGTAATAGGGTACAAGATAAGGGATGAAAAGTTTTCTCAAATTTCTAAAACCTGGGTCCTGTAGCATCACATTCCAGCCATCTCGCTGCATCGTTCTGTATATTAAGAACATAATTTTCACAGATTATTGCCATATTACATTGTTTAGATTGAGGATCACTGACGAAGGTTAAATACCCGAAACGTGCATGTCTGGTCCATGCTGTGAATTTATCCGCTCTAAAATGATGCTGATGAATTTGAAGACGTTAAACATATGATTGGTGTTCCTTGTACCTTATGCATCTCTTTCTGTGCTGGAAGCATCACTGATGAGAACTGAATATTCGAAACACGTGTCTGGTGCAGGCAAAATGGGTTTTAAATTTTCTTCATGAAGGTATAGAGTTGGAACACTTCCGTATTATTATTATAAACACTTATTTCATGTTGCAGTGTGGAGCAATTAAAATCGTTCCCAGTGACCTGATGTTTAGAAGTGTAGTAATTACTTCTTTCCAGCTCTGTTGCCTGTAAGAAGCTTTGTTTTGGCCCTTTATCGATTTGAAATCAAAGATATTATTTTGCTATTTCGAAAACTTATCATTCTATTCAAAACTATCACCGAAATTAACATCTTAGCACCATCCCTCCTTTGCTATTAAAGCATATCTTATTTGGATATGCTACTGAATCGACCATACAGGAATTTAGGATCCGCACACTCTCTGTAAAGTTAATGTGCAAATCGAAAAACTGAGTGCACTTGTTGAAGGACCAATTCTTTTTTTTTTCCGCCGTAGTAAATTTTATTATAACTACGGAGTAATTTCGATTTCTCCTTCGATTTGTAAAAAAAAATCCAAGTGTAAGGAAACAAGACAAATTTTCGGTTAAAACTCATCTTGAAACCTTCAAATGAAAGCAAACTTTAGCGGGAAATTAATTTCGTCCGAATGTGCTGATTATGTCAATTTTTATTACGCATCGATGACTTAATTCATCATGAATAACGTAGTAATGATGAAGCAATAAACGTTTGAAAATTACAATGTCTTTCGGGAATTTCGTCTAACAAGCCAAATTATACTTCAATTGAATGTTAATGTGGGGAGTAAATAAACCTAAGTACTCGATTAGAAATTTTGACTAGTGTAGAATGTTATAACCTAGTAAGGTACCTTGCCAATAAGACACTTTCTAATTACAGCAACTTATCAGCAAAAAGAACATCTACCGTCAGCATGGTCAGTACAAATGATGTACATAAAGGTAACTATGGAAACCCTCAGCAGAACATCGATACATCTACAAACACTCACGAAATAAATCCAAGAAAAGGACAGATTCTAGAAAAAATTGAAGTCAAATTACAGGATCATGTCAACGGAACACTTACCAGAACTCAACTTTTTATGGATCTACACGACCTTTTTTCAAAGCAAATGCATGTAAGCTTTGACGATAGCGACACTGAAAGTGTGTACATCGAAGAGTTACGAAAAAGCTTAGCTACATATAAAGGCTTACTGTTTGAAGAACAAGGTAAATGTTCAGTCGTTCCTTTAAGTGGCGTCTCTGCATCACGCAATTTCATCAAAGACCGCCACTGCGATCATTTGATTAACTTTGAAATAGATATATCTGCAAATGACACGTCAAAAACGTCCTTTCAAAAAGATAGATATTTTTCATCTTCTAATGAAACGGATAGGTTTCTTCGTCTTTTTGATCTAATAGGTACAGATGCATTCAATCTTACTGAAGACTGTGCATTCAAGCAGATTTATTTTCCAACCGGTACTAATGCAAAACACTCAGACGAAAAAGATTGCACACAGTCTAGTCTTACATTATACGTTGTTCCTATCGGCGAGTTAGATTTCAGTCAAGATAGAATTACCATATCACATATTGCAATGGATTTTTTGACTCGTATTCAATATTTTCTTGAAAATGGTTTCAATGAACAGGCGAGAATATCATGCAGAAATTTTTTCTGTAAATTTGGTTCCCATATTTACATTTCAAAACATGTCGTGGGGGGGTATTTTCTTTTGAGGACTGATAGCCGGGCCGCCTGTACTAATGGTTCAACTAGATGTCATGCCAATAAACTCGAACAAATAAAGATGTCTCTGGTCTCCTTAAATGCAAAAGAAGAAGTCGTTAGTGAATGTGGCGTTTGTCGACATTTTTATCTGAGAAAAGGAATCCCAGATATCAAGGTTACGCAACAAATGTGGGAGACAATCCTGATTGAATATCCGAATCTCTCAGATGTAATATCTCATGGTTCCTTTCAAATGACTGACTACGAAGGGATCTGGAAAATTATCGGGGAGAAGAATCTATTCAAAGATCAAAACAAAGATGTGAATGTAGGCCGTTTTCTTCACAAAGTGTGGGAAGATATTCAGTGTCAAAACATTTACGATTTTTCTCAGCAATCCTCACTTCCATCATCAGATGTGAAGAAATGCATTCAGCATGTAGCAAATGTCCTTTCTAAGGAAAGCAAACTCTCAATTTTCGACATGACAAACATTTTGTCTGATCTCTGTGGTGAAACTCAACACTCAAATGCCGATACAAAAATTAAGTGGAGACTTGAGATAGAGAAAAATGGCATCATCGAAAAACTAAGAGTTCTTGTATGCGATCGCTGTGAAAGGGATTTAAAAACATGTTGTGAACTGTTCATAGATTTTCTACACCACACTGAATTGTATATTGTCCCAGGTGGCAGAAAGGCGTTTGTATCCGTAATAGAATGTACTATTCAAAATGAAAACAAGGTATTTACTGAGAATGTAAACAAAGCCGAAGATACATTCGTCAGAAAAATAATATCAATGCTTGTCAATATGGAAGTTTCTGAAGCAAAAACACATAGACATTTTTCACACTATCTTTCCATTATGAAAGCTTTGAACGATATTGAAAATGTCGTCGAAAAGGCGAAGGAGAGAAATCTGCAAAATGTTTGTTGGGGGCGTGTTAAAAAGATTTTTAAATGTTTGAAAAAAAGGTCCCTGAAGGATAAAAATGATCTAGCAAGACAAATAAGCTTGTTGAAGTCAGTTTTAGGAGACCAAAAATTGATCGATAAGATAAAAGAAGTTGTCAAAATAACTCCTTTTGGTGTTCATCCTAAGATAAGAGCTATGCTTATGGATCAAGAGAACATCGTAAAAGAGAAACTTGAAGGAATAAAAGATCTTGAATGTACTCATGAAAGCCTAGAATGGAGTTATTTTGAGAAGTTGGAAATGGACTTTTTCGAACACATTGAACATTTAGATAGTCACGAAAAATGTAAGGAATTGGTTTTTCCTTTTCAAGCAGCCACAAGAGAGATGTTTGACAGCTTAGGTCTTACAGATAAGTATCCAGGAAAAATATCATTACATGACGTACAGTCCCAAATCGATTTCATTTTTGACCAACCAGAAAAAATTACCGATATACCGTGGACCTTTCTTAGAGAAATTATTGCTTCAAATTATTCGTTCAGAGAAATGATTTTGGAGGATTTTTACAAGAAACGTGCCAAAGAGAAACCAAGGGCAGATTTGCTGTCAGACTTGTTCTCCAAAAGAACGCCAGATGTTGGGAAAGGGACGGATACTTCCAAAAAAGCGTCACGTTTACATCCAAGTGATGTACTACTAGCAATCTACCTTTGTTCAGATATGCATTTACAAAAGATACTTGCGAATAAGATTGCCTCTTGTCAACTGGCTTTGCCATTTATATATCCAAGATTGGAAGATGGTAATTTAGTTGCACTGACATGGTCGATTCGAGAAGTAATGGTTGGGGCTGAAGGACTATCTGTCTACTCAAGTAGATTACCCATAGTAGGTTTCGTACGGATAGGCCAGTGCAAGTTCCGCTCTAAGTCAAAATTGATAAATGAGTTACTTAGAGGTCAAAATGAGGAGCACGCCACATTTTTCCATCGTGATTGTTCGCTTGGACAACTACAGAGAGAAATTTCCAATGGAGTTATAGAGCTAAGCTGGTTTCTTCCGTCTACTGACAGCGAAAATTCTACATGCAAAACTAATGAAGAGGAAAACAGCGAACCTTTTCTTTTAACTAAACCCTTAGCGATTCTTAACTTACGAGGAGATGGAAATACCATGGCGATGCAAATAAACGTGATGTGTCAAATAACTAACATACTGGTGGTATTGATAGATTTTGAAAGTTTCGGCAATTTTGACATGCGCAATACAATGAGTAATATCCATAGCAGCAAATCAAAAGTTATTCTGGTGACAAATATTAAAAATGTTGAAAATGCACAGAAACCAATTATGAATTACAGTATTGAAACAAAAATGGATCATGAAAAAACTTCATTAATTTCTGTTTATGATTCAGAAGCAGATTGTTATAAAAACACAAGTGACGTGAAGTGTTTGCTCACAAATGAGATCGCTCGTGCATTAGACAACAATGAAGTTATCAATCGACTCGAAAATGTCATAAGCGAAAGTTCATTACCACTCATTGTGGATGAAAACAATATTTCGTGTAAAACAGGTCAGAAATTTGCGTCGACGGTATACAATATTTTTAAGGAGACAGGTTCAAAATCAAATGTTTTGCCATTACAAGGAGAAGACCTTTGGCAAATATTAAGCGTAAAAGAAAAGGAACGCAACCGAGTAGGAAACGTTGTGTTCTACGATCCGTCGGAGAAAACTTTAAGTGAAACAGATCGAATTAAAGAAGAACAATTCAAAAGATGTGTGAGTAATAGTGATTTCGCAATTTTCGTAGAAAATCTCTATATGAGTATTTTTTCTGGAAATTCGTCGATCTTACTTTTCTTTCTTTCGTGGTTGAAACTTCAACTCGATAACAGTTCAAGAGAAAAACTGCGCCATCACCAAAAACAGTTTCGAGAGGCACTTTTGAAATACCAAATGGAAAAGAGTAAAATTAATAAATCGATGTTAGAGCAAGCGGAGAGAGAACTAGCAAATTCTTCCTTTGGGCTTGAACATTGTTTCAGAGAAATTGGACAAGTCTATGAAGCTTTTACTAACGTACAGAATCTAAAAACACGAACACCTTTGGCAGAAAAGACAATGATTGTCTATAAACACTTGCCCAAAATTGTAGCAAAATTGCTACTTCTCGGACAACCGTTTGAGTTGATGGATGGAGATGCAGCTAATGTACCCCTTAACTGGATAAGGGCAGTTTTTGGTGAACTCAAAACTCAAATGTGCGATGCCAAAGTCTTTGTTGTGTCTGTTTTAGGTATTCAAAGTTCTGGTAAATCTACTTTACTTAACTCAATGTTTGGTCTTCAGTTTGCTGTAAGTGCGGGAAGATGCACGAGAGGCATATTTATTCAATTGGTTCCCGTTAAGAGTAGTAGACTTAAATTGGGTTGTGACTACATTATGATCGTAGATACTGAAGGACTAAGAGCTCCTGAACTCTCAGGAGCTAAAGTACATCACGATAATGAGCTGGCAACACTAGTAATCGGTATGGCAGACTATACAATTCTCAATATTAAAGGCGAAACAATTGCGGACTTGGAAAATGTCCTACAAATAGTTGTCCATGCCCTGTTGCGACTCAAACAAGCCAATAAAAACCTTCTTCTCAGGCAGTCGTGTGTTCTTGTTCATCAAAACGTATCAGCACAAGATGCAGAGAAACAAATGCAACATGGTCATCACAAAACAATTCAAAATTTGGATTATATAACAAAAGAAGTTGCTGTATCCGAACACTTAGATGCAGACTATAAATCATTTTCAGATGTTATAAAGTTTGATCCATCCAGTTGTATAAAATTTGTTCCAGATTTATGGCATGGTACCCCACCGATGGCACCAGTTAACACAAAGTACAGTTCCAAAATAACTGACCTCACAAAGCATATGCTGGATGTTGCATCAAGAAAAAAATACCTTACAATATCAGATACGCTTCACCATTTTGAGAGTCTTTGGAATGGAATTCTTAAAGAGGATTTTGTGTTTAGCTTTAGAAATTGCCTTGAAGTCAAAGCATACAGTATTTTAGAAACTGAGTATCAACGCCTTGCTTGGAAGCTAGAGGAAACTCAGATAGAATGGTTTGATGAGAAAGCAACACCATACCTTAGCAAATATGGATCTGAAAGTGACCTAGACATACGTGCTTTGACACTTATCAAGGACTTTTCACAGGCCATAGATAAGACAAAAATTGAGGTCGAACAGGACCTGAAACATTTCATGGAAAAATCAGCATTGAAGGAACAAATGGTACAATGGAAAGAACCTAAATTGAACAGTATAAGAACATTGGTTTCTGAGTTGAAGGAAAGCTTTAAGCAAAAGGTGCAAAACACAAAAACCCACAACAAAATAGAATTCAGCAGTAAAAACCTATTGCATGAAAAAGAAAAACAAATTAATGAACATGCGCAAAAATTGGCAATTACGTTTAAAGGAACGAATCCCTCTCCAGAAGATCTGAGTCAAAAGTTTGAAACCATGTGGACACAATGGCTCGCTGAAATTGAAAAACAGGTTCCCCAGCAATCAAATGATGATCGTATACTGCATTTGAGATTGACGATGGAAAAAACGCTTTACGATGAATTTAATCACCATTCTGCTTTGCTGGATAAAGAATTTAATCAGGAAAATTTACAAGCCGTTATTATTCACGCTACACTAGAAGGATCATTTTCTCTTCGTCCAAATGACCATCTAAGTACGACTGGAATTATTAAGAAGGCAAAAAAAATTGTTGGTTTTTCAGATATGTCAGAGCACGAAGAAGAGGTGATGACTTCTATCAATTCAACATTACGTCAGATAGACGAATATTTGAAAACCTTATCGAAACAGGACAAAGAATGTTCCAACTCCGAGTTCAAAGTCATTCTAAAATATTTGAAAAATCTATTTTCAAATCAAAATAACAAAGATTTAAAGTACAAAATGAATCATCATCTACGAATCGAACTAGCTCTACATGTCTCAAGATTTTCCTTAAGAAGCTTTACTGACATGAATTTAACTTTTTATGAAAGAAAAAGTGTTAGGTGGAACCTGTAGAGATACAAACCAAAGGCCTTAAAGTTCTTCAATGATATCGTACATGCAAAGACAAATGAAATCGTTGCCGCTAATTTTCTATGTAGTGAATTAGAGGAAAGAATATTTGAAAAGGTCATGGTAAAGACGGAAGCCTACGCGAAAAGTTTGATACATAACTTATTCAATTTTAGAAAATTTCATTTCATCAAACACGTTTTGGAGTTCCTTTGCAATAATTCAGATTTTGATGATTACAAAAAGTATCTAGCTAGCCCTGAAGAATTCTCATTAACATGGCTTAGAGATTACGTGGCCAATATATTATTTGATCACAAAGGTTCAAATACCTTCTTCGTATGGACGGAAAATGAAACACAAAGAGTCATTTCTCAAGTAGAAAGATCATTAAATTCCATCGGCAACAATGATGAAAATATTAAATCTATGAGTAAATGGAAGTCTCGTTTTGAAGAGGAAGTTGGCCAACATATTTCACTGAAAAGTACATCTCTTTCTCATGTTATGGATCAAAACGTAAGTGATGTTGAGAACTTCAACAAGTGCATAATAGACGGTCTATGCGATGTGAAATCTCGACTACAATCAAGTTTCAAAAAGGTCAATGCGGACACTGTCAAATGGATCGGCCAACCGCCTGTAGACGACGTATTCGATGCCATTTGGGGCTGCAAAGAGGTATGTCCTTGGTGCGGAGAGCCCTGTCACCATGAAGCTAACCATCTAGTAAAGCATCATTGTATTCAACACAGACCTGCAGGTTTTGGTGGTGTTTATAATACTGCTACTGGGAACCTGGTTATTGAGTCATGTAACTTTCATGTACAAAGTACGAATACACAAAAATGTGGACATTGGTGTGGGTGCACGACTGATAATTGTGAAGTTTTCCATCCTTATCGGGAATACGCAAAGTACATGCCATGCTGGGATATCGCTCCTCGAGTTGATATGACTGGATCAAAGTATTGGACGTGGTTTATGTGTACATTTCAGGACGAACTAGCAAATTATCGCCACCGATTTAAACCTGAAATACCGCCTTCATGGATGAAAATAACAAAAGAGGAGGCAATCGAAAGCCTAAGTGAAATTGTATATTGAACAAAGTTACTCAGGATAATCCCTGAATATTAGACATTTTCCTGTTCGCGGATTTCGGACACCGCACTTGGGGAGGAAATATGTCACAGACGTGAATTGTTAATGTTATCCCAATTAACCTAGATTAAATTTTGTGATAATTTATTTATTTTCATGTGTGAATATACATACATGTGTATTTAATGTTCTTCGCGATCATTTCGTATATTGTGTGTTCAGGTTTTACTTCTCCAATTGCATGCACCTTGTTTCTTTAATATTACCCCTTAGTAAATGCAAAGTCCACATTGCAAAGTCCCAAGTAAGTCAACTTGATTAATGTCAATTTCTAATTCATTTTCAAGTACAGGTCACGAAGAAACAAGCCGACCGACACTGTGTTTCTCATAAAAATGAAAGGCTTTGCTTATTAAATCTGCCCCTGTCACCCTACAAATGTGACACAATTTTGTGATCGTTTTGTATATTTAATGAAAATTGCCCTCTTTTATTTCGATTTTGTTCAGGTTTTGTTTCTGAATCCTTTTCTTTATTTTGAAAATATTCAGTTGTCAATTTTGTTAGCGTATGTTCTCTAAATGTTTTAATTATAGTTATATTTGCATTATAAATTATATATATAATTTTTTTTCTAGTTTGCTTCAAGTGTCTCCTTTTTTCTCGTTATTTAATGATGATTGTGTTATTGTGTAGCAAGATGCACTTTGTTTTCCAAATTTTATGCGAATCTTGAGTTTGTTCCACTGTTGGCATATATTAAATATTAAACAAAGGAGGGAATCTCCAACAACACCAGGTTGCAGCAACCACAGCCAAACCCCAAAACACCCAAAGCAAAAACACAGTGCAGACAAGAACAGAAAGAGACGCAAAAGGGACAAGGGCGCATCATGTCAAAGACTTCTAAAGGTTCAAACATAAAAAAAATGAAAAGATGCTCCCTGATTGATCACACCTCTTATCCAGTGAGTAAAATTAAACAAAATACCTCTCCCCCCACTATAGATAAACGTCCATATTGAGGAAAGGGACTCGATTGACTAAGTAAAATAAAACGAAAAAAAAAACCAATTAAAACCACGTCTGTCCTGAAGAGAGATACTCACTGAACTGACAACCCGCGAGTCAGTGTGAATAGAAAGTCATATCACGAGAGGCCCACATAAGGGAGGTTAGAAATACAAACTGTAAAAATTTAAAAAGTATAAGGTGTAAAAAACGAGTCTAGCTACCGTTGTTAGAACCCGCCGGCCGCTCAACAACCCCAGCCAGCGCAGAAAGTAGAGTGTTTTAATGAAAAGTACTTTTGTGAACATGCCGGCCGCACAACGCCCCAACCAGGATAAAAAGTAGAGTGTTTTAAAGAAAAGTACCTATGAGGGAGTTTCAGACAAGACCCATTTCACAAATGTATCAAATCAGAAAAAAATATTTGAATATCAAGGTGTGCTTCTGGTAACAGTGTCCAAGTCCAAAAATATAAACAGAATTTTCAAATATTTAACGTTAGTAACACATAGCTTAAAGCGTCCATGCGGGACTGGTGGCCGCGGTGCAGCATCAAACATGGAAAAAGCTGTCAGCCCAGGGGACCGGTCCGATCAAGTTTGAGTTCATGATACGACTAATCTGACAGTACATACACACAGTAGCATACACCATATTCACACGAATAGGAACGGATCCCTAAAAAGGAATGCAATGTTGTTTTCCGGAAAAAAATAATATAGAAAGCACAAAAGGGGTGAAAACAACCACGTTCACTATTCAGACAATGTCGGATCAGCCAAACAGAGGGCGAATGCACGTCGCTTGGAAAAAAAGATATAAAAGCACAAAAAAGGTACAAGCGACCACGAACCAAAACATGTTTAAACCCAGCGGCAGGGAAATTACATCCCTTAAGCCGTCTGGATACACGAATATGTACTTATATCCAGTCGGAACAAGGGACAGTACGTCCCTCATTCCATTCGGACACAAGTACATAAAAAAACATACACACACTCTCATGCTAGTCAGAACCTGTACTGTACTGAAGCTCGAAAGGCTATAACTAGTACACAGGTAGGTAATATTCAATCCATGAACCAAAGCAGACCCCGCGAGGGGCGAGACCAGGTGCCTAGGTAGAGTCAGCGTCTCCTGTTTGCATGCAACACCCGCTGCCAAAAAGTCTAAACGGACTGATCGATAGAAACACGTCTTAGACTTCTATAGGTTCAAAATAAAAAAAAACTGAAAAGATGCTCCCTGACTGATTAAGTAACATATTATCAAGTGAGTAAAATCAAGCTAAATACCGCCTCCCCCCCCCCCCCCCCCCCCCCCACTCTATATCATCGTCCATATTGAGGAAAGGGACTCGATTGACTAAGTAAAATGAAACGAAAAATCCCCCAATTAAAACACGTCCGTCCTGAAGAGAGATACTCACTGAACTGACAACGCGCGGGTCAGTGTGAATAGAAAGTCATATCACGAGAGGCCCACATAAAGGAGGTTAAACATACAAACTGTAAAATTAAAATTATAAGGTGTTAAAAACGAATCAAGCTACCGCGTCGTCAGTTTCGGAGATTGACCTCCGTCACCACACGAGTTTCATAAATGCAGTATGGATAGAAACATCATTTGAGATTCTTTTTATCACATGAAATATCACGTAATTGATAAAAATAACGCCAACATGTTATAATTCCTACTAATAACGCGCCAACGTCGTCGTTTCTTTTGTGACGTCACAAAAGATCTGGAGCGCTTTATCCAATGACCACCCTCCCAAAGTGATATGTAACGTGTTATCATAACATCTATTTATGACATGTTTTTATGTAACTGAATAAAGGGTGTATCATGTGATAAATTAGTTTATGAATGTAATGGATAGGGAAATTGTTTTCTTATATTGTTGTTATTTTACTTGTTCAATATTTATTGTTGTAAGTTGTGCATATTATATCTTGTTTGTGATTTCGTAGAGTATGCATTCCATACAAGAACAATTGTATATGATTGTTCATTGATATATTAATTACTTTTGAAATAATTTATATGGAATCATCTTGTACTTTTATCAATGAAAACGCACGCTACTCTGCATTACATAAACCTTTTATGTAAAAGATTTCACTGTTTTGAAATATTCCACTTGATCAAGGTCAATGGTCAAAATATCAATGTATCGTATAGATTACATGTAAATGTTTTTATTTTGATGTCGCACAATGAAAACAGTCAGTTAATGAAATTATATGATGTACATATAAGACATATAACATTATGTTATGAACAATTTTTTAAGAGATGTGTAAAATTATACCATACTACAATTATTTCATTCTACCTATTAATGCACATTGCTAGTTAAAAATTCTATTCAATCTTATCATAACCAGAATAACTATCTGTAACGTGTACATATTTGTATATATCCATTGTGAAATGAACTTATAAAATAGCTTGTATGTTGAACTTATTTTTCGTGTGCATTTTAGTACCTACTTTTAAAACATTAGTTTTCTATACTAATTCAGGTGTTTGAATAAACCAAATGTTTTATCAATATTTATATAGTTGTCGGACGAATCTTTTGCTCTCATTTATTTTTACCAACCAATAATTTTTAGGTCTTGCTAAGTTGAACTTTGCAAAATTTCCCTCATTTCTTTTTCAAACATACAACTTATTTCAACCATGTCTAGATAAATACGTATTAAGATCTTTTTATGCATCACAAAGATAGATAACCCTTCATTTCCTGATTCTGTACATAATAGCTTGTTGTTGTACCATTTGTCATTTTTGATAATATATACTTTGAATATATACTCACAATGGATTTTGTACTTTTATCAGCGAAACATGCGCAATATCTAACTTCAGCATAAACATTTTTGCAAAAGTAGGAGTTCAGTGTTTTCCATTTGATAAAGACCAACGGTCCAATTATTCATTCATTCATTTTATTTTGCCTCGGACTTGTTAGAGCTAATCGATCGCGTCACATACACGTACACCGTCTAAATCTTTATAGACCGTCAGTAATTCCGCCAAAAATCTGTATAAATGAATTCGTATGTAACAGGAGTCATGAAAACGGCAATTTTCTCAATAGCATCCCATGACGTAGGGAATTTTGATATCAAATGATAAGCCATGTTTTTGTGATATTCTAAGAAAAAGATTATTTTGGGCACGTACTTTGTTTGTAACGGGAAATCGCAGTAGCGCCCCTTTTCATGTTCATATGAAAAACAAAGGACGAGACAACAGCTGTGAATTTTGGTCCTCGACAAAATATAACAGTTATTAGGTTTGTTACTGACCGAAGCCTCGCCTTCAATGGGCTTGATCAACCCGACAAACCTGTATTGCTTATGTGTTTGATTGTGATATCTCACATTGCAAACAATCAGTTGATGAAATTGTGTGATACATTTGACGCAAATATGAAAATAAAACTGAAATGTATGTTCTTTTTTATTATATTATTCGTTCATATGGAATACGCTTAAGTAAAGTGCTTAAGTTTTGGACAAAGATATTTTATTGACATATTTGGAGATATATAAAATCATGCTACATGTAACTACATTTATTTTATTCACTCTTATAATGCCCAGAATTATTGTCTGTAATGTAAATATATTTGTAAATATCACTTACTTCAGATACTGATATGTACTTCTTTAATGAATGTTTTTAGTTTTTTCTCTCTTCAAGTGTACCATAGTATATTCATCATGTTATATATTCTAAAAACATCAGTTTGCCAAACTGTTTTAGTAATGCGAATGATTTTAACGATATTTTTTTAATCTATGATCATTTTGTCGATAGACGAAACTTTTGTTGCAAATAATGAGTACTGAGGTATTGATTGATGAGTAGAACTTAACAAAATGCCCCTATCATTTAAAAAATCCCTCATTTGTGTTTGTGTTTTATATCAAACTCATAAGTTTTAATTCAGACATACCTAGATACATACGTTTCATATCTATACATGCATAATAAATATCATGTGCCCTTTTTTTCATAATAATGTATGTATTAGTCTATGTTTTCTAAATATTCTTATCTATGCATGCATCACAAAGATCATGTGCCTTTTACTTCATTTTCTAATATGACTTGATTCTTTTTCCCTATTAAGACAACAGACACGCGCCGGGCTCTATTCTCCAATATAGGCCCTATAGCGATAAGCCATGCCTACCAATTTTCTGAAAGCAGATAAACTGGCAGGAACTGGTTTTTACCAAGAATAGATTTCATCAAAAGGTCTAAGTTTGGTCATCATTAGAATATAAATAAAAGATGACAAGCCGGGCTCTATTGTCTCATAATGCCCTCGCGTCCTCAGCCAATCACATTTATCACCTCGCCGCTGACGCGGCTCGGTAATAAATGTGATTGGTTGAGGACGCTCGGGCATTATGAGACAATAGAGCCCGGCTTGTCATTTTTTATTTCTTAAATAATGTATATATTAGTTTATGTTTTCTAAATATTCTTATCTATGCATGCATTACAAAGATCATGTGCCCTTTATGTCATGGAAGTGTATATATTATTTTATTTTCTGTAAATATTCCTATCTATGCTTGCATTACAAAGATCATGTACCATTTATGTCATGAAAGTGTATATATTAGTTTATTTTGTGTAAATATTCTTATCTATGCATGCATTACAAAGATTATGTGCCGTTCATTTCATGAAAGTGTATATATTTGCTTATGTTTTCTAAATAGTTTTATCTATGCATGCATTACAAAGATCATGTGCCCTTTATGTCATGAAAGTGTATATGTTAGTTTATTTTGTGTAAATATTCTTATCTTTGCATGCATTACAAAGACCATGTACTCTTTATTTCATGAAAGCATAAATATTAGTTTATTTTGTGTAAATATTCTTATCTATGCATGCATTACAAAGATCATGTGTCGTTTATTTCATGAAAGTGTATATATTAGCTTATTTTTTTCTAAATAGTCTTATCTATGCATGCATTACAAAAGATCATGTGCCCTTTATGTCATGATAATGTATTTATTAGTCTATATTTTGTAAATATTGATATCTTTTTGCTTTTATCATTTTTTATAATTATGTGATGAAAAACATATATTTTCTTTGTCGGTCCTTCTTGGAAAAGTTTGGCAGCGGGTGCTGATAGCCAAAGAAGGGATGTTTACTCCTCCCGAGGCACCTGGTCCCACCTCTAGCTTAATAGGGGTCCATTGATGCTCATCTTTGTGCTCTGTTGTGAGTGTTGTTGAGATTATCGTCAGGATCTTCTTTAACTCTATTGTCTTCTTATCTGTTTGTTTACTTCATTTGCCCTTGTGGGATATTTCTAAATTGGAAGTTGTGTGCATGTGTTCCCTTGTGAAATCGGCTGACAAGGGCAAGCGGATTACAAATGTAGTCTATTTGTCATGTTTATATTACCATATGACTTTTATTTCTACCTCATTATACTGTTCATCATTTACTAGTACTCCAAAAGTTATATTTATATTTTTTAATTAGACAGAAGTCTGCATCTTTTGAGGTATATGTATGCCAAAATGTGAAAACTGTGCTCACATGATTAAAATTTGATAATACATTTTTGTTTAGTGTACCGCTGATGGGGATGTATGACGCATGCCAGATCGCCAAATTTAGAATTCTTTGTCCTAAAGTTTGCTCTTTGAACACGAAGTTGGACACACCTTTTTTCTTCAATACATAAGAGGACAACTTTTCTCTGTTCTTTAGAACAGTTCATTTTTCTCGATAATTCATGATCATAAAGTTGTTCTTTGATCAACTTGCTATAAAGATTAGAATATCCTGGTGGGTTTTTTTTTATTTTGTCGAATTGTAATGTTTTAAACCGTTACAAATTAAAAGCCACAAGTCTATGAAATTGCTCTTAATTTATGTTTTAGAATTCTCAATATCAAATCATGGATAGAATTGAATGCTTTTTTATGAATAATATCGTACATTGTGGAGGTATTTGAAATACATGTAAAAGCACATATAGCACATGTTAATAATTAAAAGCAAGCAGTCTATGAAATTGTTATTAATTTGCGATTTAAGAGATTGTTTTTCATATTTAATCATGGAGAATTGAGTACTTGAATCTTTTATGAAAGATACCGTACATTGTGGAGGTGTTTGAATTACATTTAATAGCACTGTTTTATTATTTCAAAATATACGAATGTACGAACGAATCATAAAGAATGTATGTTTTAACTTGTGTTATTGTGTTCTTCATGTGAATTGTATTAAATTCTTTGAGTTACGATCATGACTGATTCCATTTGTTTTTGTAAAGTGAATGTACACGAATATTTTAGATACACATTTTTAATAGACTAAATTAAATTCCCTATTTATGTATGCATATTATATATAATTATGATATGAAATACATGAATGGGATTTATTTTTACGTACACAGTCAATTGTGCCTCATATAAACTTCATATCAAAAGAGCATTATGTGAATTTCGCATGAAAAAAGATCATATAAATTTCATGAAAATTTCAAATGAAATCATTCATGTGAATTTCACATCAATTTACTTCACATGAATTATGCGTGAATATTTCTTTATGACATTCATACAAAACTGCTTTTATGATTATAGGAAGTTAATGTCAGAATCTTCACATGAATTTCATGTAAAACAAATCATGTAAATGTCATGTTCAAGTTGTCATGTGAGGCACAATTGGCTGTATTGTGTATTTGTTTACATTTGATATGAAATTATATACTTGTAGTACTTAATGCACCTTATATCGTAAAAATGTCAAATGATAATCTTTGTCCGTCGCATGCACTGCCAGGTTTCCCTGCTTCATTTATCACTTCGGAAGATTTTTCTCATACAGTATGCAAAAGGTCCTGATAAAGCTATTTATTTGGGAGGGGGAAGAATCAACTTCCTAGATAAACTCGATAAAATGGTCAAAGAGATATCTTTGCAAATTCACTTGATTTTACATAGTAGTAGTGTATTTGAGATAATGAATATTCCCATATTATTTCAAAATGAACGGGTTTAAATGATTCAGGAGTCAAAATTAAGAAGGAATAATTTTGTTGTGAGACATCCTTTTTTCAAATTGTTTATAAATAAAGTTTCAACATATAAAGAAATTCAGTATTTTCACAAATAAAGTGTATATTACAAACATTGCAGTGGCCCTTTAGGCATCTCCTTCTGATAGGAGCAATTGATGTTCACAAACTATTCAATTCCACAATAAAACACTTGATTTTTAGGGGAATATATTTTCAATGTAAATGTAATACATGTAATTGAATATCTTATTTTCTTTTCCTTTTATTGCATTCATAAGTTTTACACTCTGGATTGAAAGACAGTTTAATTTCCGTTCTTTCGATATGGAGTTACTTCCCATTTAATAAGGCACCTTCCATAAATACATTAAGACATAATGAATGTTATTAACTACCAGTAATTAATTATTTAAAGCATGTTTTTCCTGAATTTCAAACAAGTTTCAATAGAATTCTATAACGCAATAATTCATTTGCGTCAAATAATGTCCCAAATTTGAAAGAACTCAATATACATATCGAAATTCGAGAAATGCTTCGCAATTTAGGATATTTGCGCCTGCCGTACCGCAGGCAAACTATGAATGGAAAGAAAAGGAAACTCTTTAAATGTATAAGAAGGAACTAATGGAATTACAATTAGGTATCTTTCCATGTGTATATTTGATGAATAGGAAATGACAGTTCTGGGCCACCCCAACCCTCCCATGTTAAGTCTATGGAACCCTCAGTGTCAACCCTCCCTATAAGTGAGGGTTGAGAAAAGTAGGTCACCTGTCCATTTAAATTTATCGATCGATAGTGTGCTATTATTAGATCTACCTGTGCAAATATTACCTGTGGTCAGTTATTATCTTACTATAATCTTGCTATCTATAGTAACAATGGGAAAACCCACAAATTTGCAGGTATACATACTGTATATAAAACATTTTCAGACACACATACACCTTCATTTCATAAAAGGAGGATGAGTTGGAAGGACCATTTAAAAGACATTTGCTTCGATATTAAAAATCCCATTAGTTATGCTGGTCCAAATAAGATATACCGATATTTGAAAAAGGAAGGTAAACATAAAGTCGGTTTATCTGCAATTAAGCAATGGTTACAAGACATAGACGCCTACAGTCTTCAACGCCCACAGCGTTATAAATTCAAAACAAATAGAGTCATATCCCAAGGAATAGATTTTCTATGGGATGCAGACCTGGCAGACGTTTCTAGACTATCAAAGGAAAATGATGGAATAAAATATTTACTTATAACCATTGACGTGTTCTCTCGGTATCTATGGGTTCAACCCTTACAGTCAAAGCTCCATGGCTCAATCGTAGAAGGGTTCCGAACAATATTTTCAAAGGATCGCATACCCCGAGAAATGAGGACAGATAAAGGGTCCGAATTTAAAAACAGATGGGTGAAAGATTTCTTGAAAAAGAAAGGTATTGTACACTATGTAACTCAAAATGTCACCAAAGCAATCTACGCAGAGCGTGTGATAAGAACTTTAAAAGTACTGATGTATAGGTACTTTACACATAATCGCACCTATCATTATTTGGATGTACTACAAGACTTAGTGCGAAATTATAACAACAGACCGCACAGGTCATTGGATGGCCTTTCACCTTCAGAGATGAACCAATCAAATGAGGCCATAATGTGGAAAAAGATGTACATAGATATCCTGAAACCAACAGAAAATATGAAGAAGAAAACTCCAGTCAAAAGATTTAAGTTTAAGCCAGGTGACTTTGTCAGAATATCAAGTACCAAACGTACATTTCAACGGGATTTTGAACAGAAATGGACAGAGGAAGTATTTGTCATATCAAGGAGATTCATGAGACAAGGAATTCCTGTCTATAAATTAACAGACTATGACAATGATCCCATAGAAGGATCTTTTTATGAAAGTGAGTTACAAAAAGTGAATAAGGACAGAGATGACTTGTGGAAAATCGAGAAAGTATTAAAAAAGCGCAAAAGAGGCGGAGAGAACGAAGTTTATGTTAAATGGTTGGGATATCCAAATAAATTCAATTCTTGGGTCAATCAGAGAGATATAGAAGACCTATAAAAGATCTGGAGTTTGCACATATATTTCATAATTGAACCTGACACCATGCAGTCAACATCGTGCCCAGTGTGCTCTCGTAATTTTTCCCGTTCAGACGCTATGAGAAGACATCTAAGGACTAGTCATCAAAGTCCGTATTCAAGAATCAATGAACCGTATCCACAAATCAGCGAACCGTATCCACAAATCACTGATGCATATCCACAAATCAGTGAACCGTATCCACACATCACTGATGCTTATCCAGCACCACCACCACCTCCACCACCACCACCAAAGGAGGCTTTACCACCACCTCCACCACCACCACCACCACCACCACCAAAGGAGGCTTTACCACCACCACCACCACCACCACCACCACCACCACCAAAGGAGTCTTTCAAATTTCAGCACCCTTTCACTATGATAGTGGCTGGTCCTACAATGAGTGGTAAGACTACATGGGTGAAAGATTTACTCATCCTTAACCAGGTGATGATAAAGCCATCTCCTACTAGAATCATTTGGTTGTACAAACGATGGCAACCTATGTATGACGTCATTAGAAAAATGATTCATCCTCCTGTTCACTTTATTCAAGGATTACCTAGCAATATTCAACATAATGATTTCATAAATCCCAAGGAATATAATTTACTCATTATGGATGATATTCAAAGAGATGCCTCCGGAAATCAAGACGTTTGCGAACTTTTTACAGAAGGAGCACATCATCGTAACCTCAGTGTCATTTGTTTGATGCAAAACATCTTTAACAAAGGTAAAGAAAACCGAACGATAAGTCTTAATAGTCAATATCTGGTGCTTTTTAAAAATCCTAGAGATCAACTCCAAATCAGCGTGCTAGCCAGGCAAATGTATCCAGGAAAGACAAAAACAATTTTAGATGCTTACAATAGGGCAATAGAAAAACCATTTGGTTACTTAGTTGTTGACCTAAAACAAACAACACAAGAATCAGAACGACTTCAAACCGATACATTCCGAGACTATATAAGAAGAGAACCACTGGAAATTCATCATTTATCAACTGAACGTCAAGGTGTGCACACAGATTTTCCTTCAGCTACAGAAAACATGGAACATAGATATTTGTCTCATGCTGACACGAGAAAACCATATCACCTGGGAAATACTCCTAATTCACCAGAAATGTATCAGGAGTCGCCTAATAAAATGGATCATATGAAACCATGGATACATAGAGAACTATATGAATCCATGAAAAAAGAACATCCGTCGTGTTCTGACTGTGGCATTATGTTTGGTACTCATTATGACCTTCAGAGACACATTAAGAAAGGTTGTCCAATGGATGAAGATAGTATAGAGGATTCCGATGAAAATGATATGCAACATGAAGAGTCTGACAATGAAGATGGTTTCAGTTTTCTTGTGAACGAAGTATGGGATGAAAATTCTGCACAATTCAATAGAAAGGTGGACCAGCTGATGGAGGATGACCCAGATATGTCAAAAAAGGAAGCAAGGGATGATGCTAGCGAACTTATGTTGAACAAAGACAGATCTTTGTTTGTGAAAAAGTATAAGAATTTTATTTCGAATATGTTTAGATTAAATGCAAGTAAACTCCATCGAAGCATCAAGAATGAGATTTCAAATCTGATGGATGACAAGGATTATGATATGGAAGAAGCTGTTGATCTTGTACTCAAAAGACACAAACAAGATTTCGGGTCCTTATTTGAGGACTATGAACAAATGGACGACAATGAGCAGAGTGATGAGGAAAGTGATAGTGAAGAGGACTGAAATTATTTCCTTAAAGTTTATATGTAAATACGTGATTATGTAGACTGATTGATACATTTTATCTTTGTTTGTTATGCATAATGTACATATTTTGATTTGTATCATTTTGCATTCCATGAATATATTAATAGGTCTAATAAAAAGTCAAAGGAATCTTTACTTCTTATTTCATTTACACACTTTTCAGTGAATATGATACACATATTCAATATAAATACAAGGAGGCATCTACAAAAACAAAGGAAGACGTTGTTGATTTGTTTACAAACTTTATTCATATATGAAATAAAAGTCACAAAAAACATAAACAGAGGAATTGATGTACATATCATTCAATATAACAAGTGTACATGTACATATAAATACCAAACGATTCATGACTTAATTCTGAAATGACCATGGGCCAAGGTGTCAATGCCTGTATCTAATACATAACGTTTATCATCGTATGGACTCAGTGTTGTTTTATTGATTGATACACTATAAAGCTGGTGATTGTAACTTCTTATCATGTTCATGGAATGTGTCAAGGAGCAATGGCCAAACAGAGCTTGTTCATATGACGTGTGTTTCAAATGTTTATCGATAACAGCTTTCTTCACTCCCTTTGCCGTTTTCTTTTCCAACCCATCGTACTGTAGACTGTACATTTTTGGGCGTAAACCTACGAAGGTTTGTATAGGTCTCCCACCGCATTCATCTTTCATTTTGCCGAGAACTTTGCAGTTTGCCTTAGAGTAAAGATAATGCTCCTTTTCAAAATTACTTGTATCAAAAAGGGATATATGCTCAGACATATCCTTATAGAAATCATGTGTTTCGATCTCATAGCAAAGACTATCCGTGTCCGTGAACAAGAGGGATGCTTTATTACCATATTTTGATTTCACAAAATCATAGTGAAACTGAAACATGAAAAGCTTTGCAATGTCAAGTATGCAAAATCCTGCGTAGATGGGGCGGTTAAGAACGATGTTTGTTTTGCGAAGATTGACAGCCACCAAATCCTCGTTAAATATTTTGAATGACTGAAAGTTTGGTTTAGCACAAACCTTACGTAATCTTTCTTTCTTGTGTACCAATTCAACATTCATCCGTTTTCTCATATTTTCCATCGTTTTTCCAAATACTGAATTATTCATCAGTTTATAAAAATCCTTCTCAAAGTCAGTTTTGGCTTGTGCTCTTTTCTCTGTATTGAAATCTATGTAGGATTTGAGCCATGGCGACTGGGTGAATTCAAGAACTCTGTGAATTTTGGAGAGTATGAGTCCTTTTGATAGGTAATATTTCAAGTTTCTGTAATGCAGTACATACTGTTTCTTAGCAGTAAGATCTGGAACAAGTTTTGTCGAAGATCCCTTCATGGCTAATTTTTCTTTTAGTTTTAATGTATACGGAGACAACATATCATCCGTTATTGTTTTGTTTTCTGGGGCCAAGGGGTAATCACTATGTGTATCGTGAAGGTAATCAGGGTACTCTAAATCGACATCTAGTATGTATCCAGTGTCGGATACATTCATCACATCAAGTGTTTCAATCTGTTCTTTAGATAGCCATGCAAAATCCCTCTCAGGTAGGGGTTCAGACATGCTGGTTCCATAGAGATTATTCATGTCAAGATAGGTCAGCCATGTATTTGGTTTACTGGAATCATAGTCAGGGACCATGGGGTTGTTAGCCTTTGCAAATTTCTTGGAGATCATGGATACTCCTCCCCTTACTCCCTTTTCAATCATTAACACCATATCTATGTCATCTAGTAATTGTAATTTTACTTTCGACATTTTCAACATTGCCTCCCAAGCCAGACCAGGTGATGTATAGAAATGAGCAGGGTCTAGGTGATATGAATCTAAGCATATGTTTCTAAAGTTCTCAAACACATCTGCCAACAATAAAACATCGGTTTTGAGGTATAAGTCATGATAATCTCCCATTGTAGACATATTGAATGTTTCCCATACATTGATTGCATGGCTATAGTCTGAGGTAGATATATCTGATTCCGATAATTTGTTGTGAAACGCAGTAATGGGAGGTAACTTTCGGTCATAAAAGCAATCCCATGATGACATGTAGTCATACGGGTATACACCCTTTCTTAGTAGAATATCCCTTTCATTGTCAGCGGGGAAGTGTTTTGAAAGATTATGAAATTTCGAGCTTCCTTCTCTTGCCAAGTTATTGACTAATGTATCCAGTGATGCGTTCAAGAACTGAATAGAGTCTATGAAGCGTAGATTGTCCAGAGAAAAACTTATATACTTCTCCATATTATTTGGGATGCAAGATAATTTTTTATCTTTGTATTTACCCACAGCACTCATCATATGGTGTAGGTCGTAATTGCGACAATTATGGGCTATAACTGGGATGAAAAAATTAGACCTGACTCCTTTCTTTCCCTTTTTGAATTGATATTGTAAATTGCAGTGATTATGAGCTGCTCCCCTATATTTACCACTCAGATGATCATGGTCTCTAACCCTATCAGCACCTAAAGGCATTTCACAAATATGACAATCATATGCTTTGTGGAAGGATATTTCATCCTCTTTTGAAAGTGACATAGGCTCCACATGAGACAAGATTTCACTTATCTCTTCTTCTTCTTTTAATAGACATTCAAATAAATGATCTATAGCATTGGGTCCTCTATATACGTAAGCTGGTTTTGATTTGCTTTCATCTGAGCATTTGACATAATAGCAAAACCCACAGGCTTCATGTTTTTGATAAGGAGTCGTCGAGGATTTATTTGGATTAGGAGAGCACGACTGGATGGGTACAGTCAAACTTTCTAAGTCAAGGTAAATAACAAAAGGGACTTTCAATTGTTTGCTAATGTGCTTGAATTGGACCCATTGATCTTCCTCTGATTTAGGAAACGTCATCTTTTGGGGTCCTTTTGGTAGACAATAAGGTATATGCTCCTGAAGAAGATCATTTCTACTGAATCCATGTAAGCAATAGTTACAGTAGAAAGTTTCCCCATCGTGACTTGTGCGGTCCCCTAGCAGTCGACTGAGATTACGTATTAGGCAATAATGTCTCTTTTCTCCTTTTGAAAATAATAGCAAATTAACATGGTGCTGTGTGAATCTACTCTCTGTTAGATGAAGAGGGAAAATATCATTTCCTTCCAGACCAAACACATTAATTGAAATATTGTTCTTTTGCTCAAATCCGGCTATCTGTGAAAGGGGAGTGGGGAAATCTAAACCTTCAGTAACGATTTCACGTTCATACTGTGTATAATTGGAAACACGGGTTGGATGGTCACCCCATGACACAGGATGAAGGGCAGCTATAATAGACCAAAGGAAGCATTTCTGATCTAAATTTTGTATGTTAAGAACGGCTTTTTTCTTAACTATTCTAGGAGGGAGGGGAATGTAACTGCTGCCCGATAGAGGGGTATATTCTGCTGTACATATTTCCATTTTCAAAATCTTATCAATAGACCATCCGCTTCCATCCCTTTCAAAATTTTGATAACTGGAGTATAAATTTTGATAGGCTTTAGCCAGCTGCTCTTTGATCTCTGCTCCTTTTGTTAGTGTTTGATTTATAGATCGAAATATCGGCTCTGCGTAAACAGCCTCGTTGCTTTGATTATACTTAACAAATTTTACGTATAATGTCATAAACCATTTGATACCTCTTTTTGACAATAAAACATCATGAAGATGCGACATTAAGGTGTCATTGTTGTCTATGAAAAATTGTAATATGTCCCATAAATTTCCTGGGTTTGGACTTAGCTCCGTTGTAACCACTGATCCTTCCAAGGCCGTTTTTCCTCCCCCTGTCTGTGACTTCCACCTTTCCCGTCTATCTACACATCTATCGCACACATCTGTTCGTTTGCTATAAAATCGCTCAGGTAGTGGTCGGTGACACCATCTACATTCACGCCCATTTTCTGAACAAGACTGACAAAACTTCTTTCCTGGTAGTAGTTCTTTCATTTGGGTGCACCAATTACACTTTCCTTTAATGTTGACTGGATCCGTCTCCATATTTACAGTAGTATTACGGTCTTCATCTCTCTCTTTTAAACGCTTTTCATTAGGTACATTTTCAGCTGATGTATTATCTACCTTTCTCTTTCTTTCGTGTGACTTCATGTGTCGATTATAATTGTCACTTCTATTGAATTTCAAGTGACATAAATAACATTCTTTGCTTTCTTTGCTGTGTATAGTACGTTGATGTCGCAGTAAGTGATGTCTGTGTTTAAAGGCCTTTCCACATTCCGGACATCAATGTTTACATTCTTCACCTGTATCTAGTGTATTCAAAGTAGCCAGTGCGTTCCGCTCCGATGGCGCGCAAGTTGAATTTTCCATTATAATGCTTGTATGCCTATCGACAGGACGTCCGCACGGTTTAGAATGCAGGTGTAAAAAGACCAAATCGAGTGACAATGAGAGATTATATAGCTTACTCCTTCGGTTTTTCCAATAGTACTTTAAATAGAATATGATGTAATGTAAATAGCATGATCATGTTCAAACATGTCCAGACCACAGGTTATATTTGTACAGGTAGATCTAATAATAGCACACTAGATTATAGTAAGATAATAACTGACCACAGGTAATATTTGCACAGGTAGATCTAATAATAGCATACTATCGATCGATAAATTTAAATGGACAGGTGACCTACTTTTCTCAACCCTCACTTATAGGGAGGGTTGACACTGAGGGTTCCATAGACTTAACATGGGAGGGTTGGGGTGGCCCAGAACTGTCATTTCCTATTCATCATATATTCTATTCGGAAAAAAAACATCAATAGTTTTCATTTGATAGAAAAGAGTAAATTCCAATTCGAGAATTCATATTAATAGGGAAGCAAATGTTTCACTCTTCAAAAATCAATTTACTGTATGGAATTTCATATTTCTTGAAAAAATGAAAAAAAAAATATGACTTAAACTACTTAAAACGTATTAAAAATTATATATGTGATGTCAAGAAATGTGAATTTCTGCTTATTCGGCGTAACATTTTCAAGGTATTTAGAACAGGTACAGGTATGAATATATGCATAACAGGTTGCTTCAATAGAACAAATATGATCTTCCAGCAAACAGCAAAGGCGTTAATGAATTAATGAAATTAAGATATCTTGTTTTATCACATTTATGATGATTTATTACAAAGTAAAATGAAATGCTAGATAGGGAGGAAAAGCCTCGTTACAAACAAGAAAATGCATGATATATGTGTTTTCAAATGAGGAGTATAAGGTAATGAAAATGCAATTTCTTTTTGCATTTATGCTTTACCATGTCTTCATTTATAGTTATAATCAAGATCATTCAATTGCTATAATGACGAGGTTTTTTACTCCCAGCATCTGAATATTCGTAATATTGTTAACATTTATAAATTCTTTCTAAATGATGATGTTTAAGATCACTGTCATCAAATGTTAAACGTCTTTATATAAAATGATTTTATAATTAAAACTTGTCATGTTTTCAGTTTATCTATTCTTCAACTGTCATTTCGAAGCCATATACAAGATGAACGGTCCCTATATCCATTACTTCTGTTTGTTCTGCGTTGTTGAGCAGCAGTGACAGTCACGGTGGGTATCTCGCGACGCAGAACACTCGGTTTATCTAAAATTTCGTCAAATACAAATTATTTGTCACAAAAAGAGGAATGTGATGCAGTGTAAAGATGCCTTAGCTACGAGTTTTATCCAAAATAAGAGAGGTAATATCCTTTTATAAAGCTGAAAAACGATCAGCGTGATTCGTGTAGATGAAAGTGAAAGTAGAACGCAGATCGTGTTTGTGCATTATAAAATGCTAATATCCACCTTATTTTGGATGCAACTCATAGTTAGGGCGTTATAACACTGCATCACATTTCCCTTTTTGTAATAAATCATCTATTTTGTGCAAAAATACTGAAAAGCAATTGTTCTGCGTTGCGAGATTACCCACCGTGACAATTAATGTTGCCTTTCGAAAAAATTGTTCAAACTTACATTAATTCAAACAAAAAAGTACATTTGAGAATGAAAGGATTTCAACGTCTTTTAAAAACAAGAATCAGCCATAACGCATGGCACTACAGCTTCTACCACCATAAGGCAGTAATTATAGTATCTAATGCAGCAAATGACAATTGATAACGTATGACACAGAAAAAATAACATTATAATTTTTCACCTCGCATACATATATGTTTCAATGAAAAACATACCTTGAAGGATCGATATAAATGACCAGATCAACCCATTTGAAAAAAATAGGAACAACGACAAATATTTGAAAATTATGAACACTTTTATATTCGAATTGAGACCACATAAATAACATTATCTATCAGTTATCTTTATTTATGTTTATACGACACAATAGTGATCAAGATTTTTACAATAAGGAAATAAAGAAGATATGTCTCCTGCAAGACATCGTCTTAACCAATACACCCTCACGTACACAGATTGCAACAATAAATAGGCACAAATCAAATTTTCATCAACAGCCGCACGTACAAAGAGCCGGAAACGGTTAACAAGCAACACGCCAAGAAAAGTAACAAAGAAAAGATCGATCAAACAATGAAGTACAAAACATAAATCAGGGAAAATCAATGTGCCTCCGTGGCCCACTCAAGACGTACACCTGCCAGATTCAGTGCGAATGGTGTGGTTTCTCGGAATACGTGTGAAACATTCTCCCACGACGCAAGTTATTGTTTTAACAAAAGGCATTTGAAAACCAAACAACTAGATGCAAGGAACCGACTAAGTAAAACACAAATACTCTGTCATGGGATAGAAAAAACATGCATCTTGACAACTAGTCCGAGCTCTCTTGCCTAAAACGAGCTCAAGTTCAGTCATCAAAGAACTCCAACCTACTTTTATTCAGAGCAAGACACAAGAGTACACTTTGCTCTTTTAAAAGTAAAGTCACCTTAAGGTAAAGCATCACTGAGTCATATCAAAGGTTTCGTTTTTAAAGGACAAGAAGGTCTTAATTAATAGACTTTTTTCACCGTGACGGACTTCGAACTTCGCACTTCGAAGATTTAAGAATAAGTGGCGAGCTGCCGTCCACATATAAACTCATAAGCGTAATCCTCTCTATTTTGATTGGACTTCCTGTACTACTGTCAACCAATTTATAAAACTTTCTATCATAATTAAAGTGCGAAGTTCGAAGTGCGAAATTCGTCATGCTGAAAAATGTCTATTGATATGCAACAATTCTTTGGCTTTTCACATCCATGCAGAAAATGCGGAAAGTTACTCGGAATTTCTGCACAATTTGTGGTGTTGCACATACTAAATTGGATCAGAATCTTGTAATAGTATGTACCCCAACAATGAAACAATTCTGAAGAAAAATTATATCAAACTTCAAATAGGCAAATAAGAAAATATGGTACGAAAATGTTTTTAATCTTTTCGACTTTGATGCTGATCATGTAGATATAACATTGGTTCAATGTCATGGGCTAAAAGCAATTAATGAAGCAGTGCAAAAAATCACTTACATCAACATGATCAAACAGAGCAGTTGAATGAAGTTGTCCGTACAAGTTTTGGAACATCAAGTAGATTTTGATCATAACGTATCATTCTAATTACATGTACTATTCCTTACCTGCTCTACTGTGAGACCGAATAACCGATGGGTACTTCTTCGATGTTTATTTATGAACTTAATTAATCCAGGGCTACAATTATTTGAATTCTTCTTCAATTTAATAAAATCATTGAAAAGCTATGACATGGATTCTTTATGTGTCTGTTCAACTTACAGTGAGGAGGCTATTATACACTACAGTTTTGCTTTCTTTCTTACCGCTACATAACCGGACATGTGAAGGAGTTTGTGCGCACGTAATCCGGGTAACCACGATATTTGCTAAAAATGTGGCAGATGGCAGTTCTTAGTCGGCACCGATTGTTAAATGGTCAAACTAGTTTACTTGTAGTATTTTGTGGTTAGCTTTTGTTGTCGTGCTAGTTGTTCCGCGTCCATTTTTGTGTTTCTTGGTGTTATCGACTGTAAAGGCGTGTTTCGGTGTTTTGGTGTGGTTGCTACAACCGAGTCCTGTTGGAGATCCCCTCCTCCAAAGTACATTGTAACTTTATCCTCCGATTCAAGGTTATGACACTCTCGGGCTTTTCGCAAATTCTGAGAAAATTTTATCAAATGCATTGAAACGAAATGGCTTATCAAATTTATACCTACCATGTACACTGCGACCATAACTTAAGACCTAAAGGTCATGTCACATCCTTAAAAGTATGGATCATGTGAATTTTTATTCCAATCAATGGATGACATGAAAAGTTTTGGCCTTGGTTTAGCTTTACCTTGTGACCTTGTTCAATGATTTTTGTTCAAGGCATTCCACAACTTCAGGACGATAATAATGTAAATTCATGCATTCCTTTTAACACTGAAAAAAATATTACTGGAACAATGTTTTATCAATCAAATGCAACGTGACCTTGACCATTGAAATCGGCTCAGGGAAGTAACAATCGTAGCTCAGGAGTCAAAGATCCAGGGGAATATGGCATAATTGTGTAAGTCTCAATTAAAATCCGTGCTCTTTTAACATATATTACTCATGGTCAATGCAAACGTCTTAACTAGCAAGTGGCCTTTGACCCTTCATATGAAACTTAAGCACTCTCTACAGTAGGGCGGCCAAGCCAGATTTGCACGTGACGGCAACCGTTGCTAAGAACGGCGCATTAATATCGAACGAAGTTACTAAGCATTTTTTCGAAACAAATTCACAGCAGAAAAATACTAATAACAACGATATGAATTGATGACACCGGATTTTAAAAGATTAAACAAACTCTTTGAGATTTTATGTCTCTAAATATACCCAAGATGTGATGTTTTCTTCTGTAAATTTGTCGAAAATCAGCTGACAAAATGACAGCAGTACTCTTAACGTTCGACTTCCATGCCCCCTTCCTCGCAAACAGGGGGATCGTTTTCAAAAATATTAAAAAGTGGTTCTGTAATTTTTCTATATGTTGTGGAGAATATATCCAAGCGTTCAATTCTCATATTTTTTGAAAATCGGTGAGGGACCATTTTTTTGTACTTCATTTATGTACCCCGATATGCTGCACAGTTTCGACAATTTTGGAGAAATCGTCAATCGACCGAACGCTTCGACATCAGAAATTCACAAAGTAGAATATAGATTCGAATTTACCATTCTAGAAGGAAAGGTTGTTTTAACCTTTTGATGAGCAAACATTTAAATTGTAAAAAATATCACCAGAATTCAACAGACCGAAGATTTTTCCAGCGACCTTCCTAATTTCCTCTGATCAAGTACAAACCTCCACGCATAAGGGAAAAATGACATTTTCTTGGATATGCCAGACAATACATCCACAATTTGAAATATACTCATTGTATCCGAGAAAAATACATATAAAAATTCCAATTTTGTTCTGTTTAATGCGCAGGAGCTTTCAATTATTGGAAAACAAAAGATACAAATATGTGATTTTTTTTTTGCAAGGAAGCCTATATTCACTTTTCTATTCCAGATAGTCACTACAAAAGAAATAACTATTATAATTTGATGTGCCCATGATCCATGACAGTTGAATTTAAATTCCTATATCATGAAGAAAAATTCACAAAAAATATTTATTTCATTATCTCACTATATCTGCCATTGTCCAATAAGATTCACAGTCATTAATCATGTTAATTGTTTTCTGAAATGTTGAAAGGTCTTGAACTTTTCCATCTTCTGTGAGTAATCCATTTGTATGGTATTTTTGCACACTCACAATTCACAAAGAAGAATATGATGACAATATGCACAATCTTCAAACCAATTCGATGTAGAATATGATATCAATATACTATAGTACACAATTTCCAATCAATAATTCCTTTTAAATGCATGCCTTCCATATAAGAAGCCATTGGGTGATTTTCAGACAGCAAGATTTCTTCTAGCAAGTTTGACCTGAAAAAGTCATACATTTTCAATTAGTTTTAAGTCATTCATTTATTATTTACTCATTTATTTATTTGTTTATTTTGATACAATTTCACTAATGCATATAATAAGTCATAAACTAAAAAATTCAAAATGATTCATAAATTGTACTTAAATTGTATCAATCCTTCATAACCATTTGATTGTTTAGCAATCATAAATTTATCACTGGAAAGAATAGAATTGATAAATTCAACACTCAACCAATGGAATTCATGGAAAATTATTTCTAATGACTTGAACTACAAGATAATCAAATTATATTATAATATGTTATCTATCTAGAAATTCATAGTTTAAATTACCCATGTTGCATTTTGCATTTTATATCATTCACAGGACGAAAAAACAGGTTTCCATACCTTGGAAACCTGGTGGAAACCACATGGAAATCCGGGGTTTCCATGTGGTTTAAAGGTCTTCCAGCAAATTGTCGGAATTCCAATGGGGACCAATTGTGCCCCACTCCTTGCCGACATTTTTCTTTACTCGTACGAAGCTGAATTCATTCAATCTCTGGTCTCTGAAGGGAAAAGATACTTAGCTTCTGACTTCAACTTCACTTACAGATACATAGACGATGTGTTGTCCATCAATAATCCAAAATTCCCGGATTTCCTGAGCAGTATCTATCCTTCAGAGCTTGAAGTCAAAGAAACTACAGAGACAAATAATTCAGCATCCTATTTGGACATAATGTTGTCCTACGACACTGATGGTCACATGAACACCTCACTCTATGACAAACGTGACGACTTTAATTTCAGCATTACAAATTTTCCTTTTCTGAGTAGCAACATTCCTTCATCGCCTGCTTATGGCGTGTTCATATCTCAGTTGATACGCTATGCCAGAGCAAGTACGAAATATACGGATTTTGTTCTGAGAGCTAGGCGTCTTTCAGATAAGCTTCTCAGTCAGGGATATGCTTGTGACCGACTAACATCGTCACTGAGGAAGTTCTACGGTCGATATGGGGAACTCGTCATACACTATGATGTCCCACTCTCCAGAATGACGGGTGATATTCTGTCGTAGACCATTTGAACCATCCATCCCAAGATTGTACTCTATGTCTTCCGAAATGGAAGTTACCGAATGTGACAGTTCTACCGAATTGAAGCGGCGGGTGTTGCATGCAAGCAGGAGATGCTTACTCTTCCTGGGCACCTGGTCTCACTCTCATATCGGGAGTTCGCTTCTTTTCATATGGTGGAGGTTTTTGTTTGTTTGCTTTTGTTCCTGTTTTATCCTGATTTCGTATGCCTCGGTTTCTGATTTTCTGAATTATCGATTTTGTGCTGTAAACAGGGATATGGTCATTATCCATATTTGTCATTCCACCAGGTTTCCATAATGGAAACCAGTGGTTTCCATGTGTTTGGAAAGCGCTAACCGCCCGGTTTCCACGATGGAAACCACTTGGAATCGGGTTGGAAACCTCAAGTTTCCTTTTGGTTTCCATACTTTGTAAACCAGTATAAGAGCTAGTTTCCACGATGGAAACTACTTGGAATCGGGTTGGAAACCTCAAGTTTCCTTTTGGTTTCCACATCTTGTAAGCCTGTGTAAGAGGTGGTTTCCATGTTGGAAATTAGTTGGAAACTTGATGTTTCCTTTTGGTTTCCATATCTTGTAAAATTGTAAACTGGTTTCCATATACTGTAACTGTATGAAAAAGGAAATAATATCTCTTTATGTGTTATTATATACAGTGAATTTGAAAGTTTTGAATCCTGCACTTTTCGTATTCCTTTATATCAGTATCAAGGCTACATGTATATTCTTCTATGTACTCTTTACATGTATGTCATGATAAAAAACCCTAAAACATGCTTATCATACTGTGTAATATTTATTCAGAATACATGCTTATTCAACATCAGATGTACAAGATTCCATGAAATCATAAATATACATTTTTGACTTACAAATTTAAAAATGGCATCTTCCATTCTTCATTGATATTAATATGTCATGTTTTTTAAGATGGAAATAAAATTTAGAAAAAGATGGACGTGTCCCTTGAAACCACTACAGAAATAAAATGTACTTGTATTTTTTGAAAAAAAAACAGATATTTTTAAACAAGTGTTTAGAAATGATAGACAAATTTTATCCTTGCCAAAAACAGACAAAGTCACAAAGAGATCTCTTTCAGATAGAATTTGTTATTCTGCAGAGATTGACACTCGACGGAAATCCCAATTCATGATGTTTCAGACCACTGTTACACAACTTTTTCTTCTGTCCTCTACTTTTTCTTCTGTCCTCTACTTTTTCTTCTGTCTTCTGTCTCACCTGGAATGAATGAAAAAAAAAGATATAGAAAGCGGCAACAGAATTACAAACTACAGTTGTAGAGAATTAATATTGCAGGTTGGGATGTCACAATATGCTTATGTCAACAATTTATGAATTACAAGAAAGTGGAAGTTCCCAAAAGGCACAAATTTATCCCCCAATAGAATTAAAATTAAAGAGAGGTTGAGCAAACCCAACTTGTACATGTACGAGAACTTGTACGTGTACGAGAACTTGTACGTGTATTTACACGTTATCTGTTTACACGTTGAAGTTATGTGGTTGAGCAGATGTCACAATGTAGATGTACTGCTATGTGTAAATCGTATATACGTTTTGTGACATAATTTATATTTTGTTTACAACTGCTTATTCGTCAATTACTTGCAATCTAGATTCTAAAGGTGAGGTGCATTCAGCATTGACAGTGAATTGATTTATCTATTTCAAGTAATCAGAATCATTAAACTTCAAGAGTAAAATTTTTGGTCAAATTTGAGGGTTCTGAATCTTTAAAATGTGATACATTTTATTTGCAATCCCTTCTAATATTCAGAAAGGACATACGTTTCAAAATAAATTGAATATAGGTTTTCATAGGTTATCTGCATTCAGTTGCTTATAAAATCTACAAGTACATTTAATCATAAACGTGTACTTACAGCTTTACATGTTTTACCGAACGTGTAACACAGGTGCGTGGAGCGCAAAATGTTATTACGTCATAAACAACTTTTTGACGTACATGTACAAGTTCGGTTTGCCCAACCTCTCTATTATACCATGGTGATGGTGAAATTTCAACCAGAGTGTGCAAAATTCTGCAAGTCAAGAACGAGGCTTGCCGAGTCGTGGAAAAGCAAAATTTTGTACATGAGGATTGAGATTTAGCCATCCCTCCCTCATGGATTTGTTTGACTGTTTTTCTCCGACAACTTATCTGTCTGTGTCTGTTATAAATAGTTATTTGTTGTTTCACCAAAAATGTGTGACCTTTTCCTTGAAAATGACCCTGATCTGATTTGGGTAAAAATTTAGTCCCATCATGCTTTACCATCCCTGCCAATTTGAAAGATGTATGATGTATAGCCAAAAATGTAAAAGTGTGACTACCAGACAGATAGACAGACAGGCAGACGCCTGACAAATTATCCCTTTATGTCGCTCTTATGTTGCAGGCGACATAAATGAAGTGTCTCAACTCAATATAGTAAGAAGCTTACATTGACATCATTGGATGCTAATTTTTCATGCAGTCCTTCTAGTTCTTCAATGGTAACAGTACAATATTGACCTGAAAGTGAAAATGAAGATTTAATATGTTGAAATTTATCAAATAAGTCTTCAGAGTTTACGAAAAGTGCCGGATTGCCGGCAATCTCCAGTGGATTTTTCGAATGTCCGACAGTTTCTAGTTTCGAGCCAGACAAAATGTCCGATGATGTTTTGTTCTAAGTCCAAAATAACGACACACAATTTACAAGATTTGATTTCAAATAAAGACATTTAAGTATTTAAGATATTTCACAAAATAAACCATAAACCACAAAAGGCGGTAAGGCCGAATTGCGAAGTGTTTGTATTAGATGATGTATACATTTTTGCACAGACAGAAAGATCAAAGGTCATTAATATTATTGTGCAATAGTGTTGGGCAATCGGAAACTAAATCATAATCGATAATCGGAAATAATCGGAAGGGTATAATAAATTATTAATCGATTATAATCGAAAAATTCGAATAATTCCTATCTTTTTAATTTTCCATCCGTAATTATTTGAAATTAGGACCAAATAATAAGATTTGAGTGTTCTACTTCGTGTATATCATCTTATTTTATTTTACACCTTTACATTGCCTCTACAAGGTTATGAACATCACTGATGAGACAAATTAATTTTCATATGACTATATGCCATGATACACCCCCCCCCCCCCCCGATGACATTTCTTTTTTATGTATTATATATTGATAAATGTTTGATATAAATGCAATTGTTAAAGTAAATCTGACTGATATAATATTATGAAAAATTACTTGATGCAAGAAAAGTTAGAACGTAGTCCACGAAACGCCTGGGTTAAATAGGGTTCGGGGCAGAGGAAGTTAGGAAATTCGGTGTTGGAACCACAATATCAATTCAATTATGTAAGTAATCCAGGGAGGAATATTAGTTTTTAATAGGTGTTATTGTTATGTTTGTTCTCGGGAGGGTCATGTAACCTGCACTTGCATCCGTCAATAACTTTCGCATTGCACGATTTCTAAAACCAAAATACCGAAACGGACAGAAACATACGGAAAATTCGGAAATCGGCGATGTCGGCGACAATGGAGTTGATTTTCAACATCGATTAGTAACATCGCTGGCCATTCAGCGACCGACAATCGATTGTCGGCGATAACTGTTACATCACTATTGTGCAATGAAAAAAACTATGGTCATAAGTAATCTAAATGTAAAATATCAAAGCCTTACCCCTTTAAGTTCAAAAGTAGGTCAATGTCAAGGTCATTAGATCAAAAGTCATGATATCAAATGAAAGGTGTGGTCATGAGGATTTTACAACTGAAATATCAAAATCCTACCTCTTATAATTTAAAAGTAGGTCAATGTCAAGGTCACTAGGTCAAAGTCATGATATCAAATTGAAGTTCTGGTCATGAGGAATCTATATGTGAAATATCAAAACCCTACCTCTTATAGTTCAAAAGTAGGTCAAAGGTCAATGTCAAGGTCACTAGGTCAAAACTCATGATATCAAATGAAGGGTCTGGTAATAAAGATTCTGCATGTGGAATTTTAAAGCCATAGCCTCTATAGTTCATGAGATATAGCCCAGATTTATAAGTTTTAAAAGTAGGTCAATCTCCAAGGTCAAGGTCACAAGGTTAGAACTTTTGGTATCCATGGTGAGGTCTTGTGACAAGGAATACCCTATCATTTACCATTCAAAAGTTATGGCCAAGGTTAAAGTTTTTCAAAAGTAGGTCAAACTCCAAGGTCAAGGTCACAAGGTAAAAATGTTTGGTATCCATGGAAAGGCCTTGTCTTAAGAAATACACAAGTGAAATATGAAAGCCCTGTCACTTACCATTCAGAAGCTATGGCCAAGGTTAAAGTTTTTCAAAAGAAGGTCAAACTCCTAGGTCAAGGTCACTAGGTCATTTTTTGGTATCAATGGAAAGGCCTTTTCACAAGAAATACACAAGTGAAATATGAAAGCCCTATCACTTACCATTCAAAAGCTATGGCCAAGGTTAAAGTTTTTCAAAAGTAGGTCAAACTCCAAGGTCAAGGTCACCAGGTCAAATTTTGTTGCTGTGTTTGATTCGTATCACCACGTCAAGTTTCAAGTTGCTCATCCTAACAGTTTTCTCTCAACCGACTTAAACGCAACACTTTAACCAAAATGTTGACGCACTGACGGACAGACGGACAGACAGACGGACTTCGCCATTTCATAAACCGGATTTTGCTTCGCAATCCGGCCAATTACAGGACATGATGATATACATTATGTATCACAATTGTTAATATAATACATGTTTATATAACTTTAAGTCATACCAATCCTTGATCCGTGTCCATGGCAACTTTTGGTTACAAGTTTCCGATTGCCCAACACTATTGCACAATAATATTAACTCCAAGGTCAAGGTCACAAGGTAAAAATGTTTGGTATCCATGGAAAGGCCTTGTCTTAAGAAATACACAAGTGAAATATGAAAGCCCTGTCACTTACCATTAAGAAGCTATGGCCAAGGTTAAAGTTTTTCAAAAGTAGGTCAAACTCCAAGGTCAAGGTCACCAGGTCAAATTTTGTTGCTGTGTTTGATTCGTATCACCACGTCAAGTTTCAAGTTGCTCATCCTAACAGTTTTCTCTCAACCGACTTAAACGCAACACTTTAACCAAAATGTTGACGCACTGACGGACAGACAGACGGACAGACGGACTTCGCCATTTCATAAACCGGATTTTGCTTCGCAATCCGGCCAATTACAGGACATGATGATATACATAATGTATCACAATTGTTAATATAATACATGTTTATATAACTTTAAGTCATACCAATCCTTGATCCGTGTCCATGGCAACTTTTGGTTACAGTACTCTACAACTTTTGAATATGTACATCATTCTTTTCCACATTCAGCATCAGATATACAGTTAAGATGTCGTAGATGGCCTCTGATCGTGCAGCGTACACATGCTTGGATAAGAAAGTAATATCAAGGCTACACCAGGTATACTGAAAGAAAAATTGAAAAATTAAATTAAATCAGCTAAATAAGAGAGTAAAAGTTCAGGGAATTAATCTGCCTCTGCAACCTGCGCCCAGGACCCATAGATTTCCAATCACTGTGTTTTCTAGTCAATACAATAATTCTCAAAACATTCAAGTTATGAATGATCTTAATTTGTTGTTGTTGAGCTTGTTTTATTAAAATATCTGACGAATTGCAAAAATGCCTACATATCTACATTAAAAATGATGTATCGTGATACGAATCCTATCGTGAGTAAATATCGTGATACGTATCGTATCGTGAGCTTAGCATATCGTGACAGCCCTATAAAATGTAGACCTTTTAATGGTGAATGTGTGTATGAGATATGAATGTCCTACCATTAATAGTATAAAAGAAATCTTCTTTCAAAACACCTTAACATAAAATGTTGTATAGGGTGAAGGTGAAGGTCACAGGGTTAAAAGTCATGGAACCAAAATGTAGCACTCTTAATGGTGATTGTGAGTATGAAATATGAAAGTCCTACCATTAATAGTGTAAAAGAAATCAATTTTCAAAACTTCTTAACATAAAATGTTGTATAGGCTGAAGGTCAAGGTCACAGGGTCAAAAGTCATGGTTATCAAAATGTAGTACTCTTTATGGTGAATGTGTATATGAAATATGAAAGGCCTACCATTAATATTATAAAAGAAATCTGCTTTCGAAACATCTTAACCGGATGGCAGACAGACAGACAGACGGACGGATATGGTGATTCCTAATTTCCTATAGGCAGTGGCTCTGGATACGAACGTTCGTATCTTCAGACCTATGTCTCGGCCTACAAACACAAATGCATATATCTTTCAATTTGGTTCGTTTTTTTTTTAATGAATCTACAATGTAGTGTTCAAATTGTATCTTTTTTGTGACCTATTCTGAAAAGTTAATTCAGTAAAAAGCACAGAGCTTCAGCTACATGTACATATTTGTTTTCATCTCAAAACTTTCAAAAACTTCAAATTCCTCTGGAGCGACGGAACGTCAGTACATGCACACAACAGCTGACAAGTGCGTGTCTATTACTGATCAGTGATCACTATTATGATTGAGAGCATAGAAAATAGCCTCTTGTCCCGGTTGCTAAATTACAGACAATGCAGAATAAACTCGTAGACCTTGATATGGTTACAAAAATCATCTTTTTTATTTTGTTATGGACACATGACCCGAGTCACGTGACAGTTACAGACCAATCGGACACATGTTCGTACGCCGAGACATAGGTCTAAAGATAGGAATGTTCGTATCCGGAGCCACTGCCTTTCCTATATACAAAATGTACCCCCAAAACTTCCTTTGTATAATAACAGTGTTTTGACTTCGTCCTCATAGATGGCTTTTCCATGAGTTCATATTACACATTCAATAGAACTGTAAAACAATACAATTGACAACAGAATAACTCTGAACATGACTATCAGGAGGGGGGGGGGGGGGGGGGCAGCTCATCACTGTCCATCTGAGCATAAATAATGGGATTTGAATTGCCGATTCAAATCAAATTTATTTAACAGTAACTAAGAACTGTGAATAATTTCTTGTAAGAAAAGGTTAAATAACGGCAACGTTACAAATTTCTGGTTCGAACAGACACTGGACAAAATTCTGAAAACAATGCAACGCGTGGGCCGGGCCGAGCCAGCAATATTGACATACATACATCTGTTAAATAGAAGCAAATACTATACAATACTTAATTTTCACCATTGACATTCTCATCTTACCTATCCATTGCAATCGAATGCGTGTTTTCTTTAGTTTATGTGTAGAATTTTGGTGAACAGGCCATTCCAGCGTTTCCTCTGCTCAAAAATAAATGCTCGCTTCTGATTTGTCAAAATTTATTTTGAAATTCTGAGCCCGCAAAATCATCCTGAACGATTAATTTTTTTTTTTCTGTTAATCATCATTGAAATTCTTGGTAGATTTTAATATCATTATTTTATTTTCACATATAATTCATGTAATTTTCGAAAGTCTTATCTCTTTTAACCTTGGAAAATTAAAGAGCACCATCTGGCATCAAGCAGTCTGGGAAGACTAACTCTCTGATATTTCATTCAAAGAAGTATGGAAACTTTTAATTTGTTTTGTACAAGCGCGTATCCAGAGGGTCGGGGGGGGGGTGTCGGGGGATCCGACCCCTCCCCCTGGAATTTTGATAAAGTTCATATATATAAATATTTTAATTTTCAAATAAGATTAACACGATTCCCCTTTTGTTGTCATAATATTTGAAAAATAACGTGAATTTGTATTGAAAATCTTTCATTCTAATTAAGTTTTTAATGGTGAGCATTTCAATATATTCCTGGGCTCACTTACGCTTGCCAGATTTTATCAAAAATTAATACATAATAATTTATTATCAATTTCAAATGATGCCCCTTATAATGCATTACACCTTTGTAAATAAACTGAAAAATACAGGTATATAGAGGATGCGAGACCTCCAGGAAAAAAAATCTCGATCCTCCAAAATCCTGGATCCTCCTATATTGTACCATGACAATAAAAGCTAATCAATGTAGATTAATTGATTTTTAAATTGCACTAGGAACGGTCCATTTGATATCCTGGGGGGGGGGGGGGGGGCTTGGGTTTTTTTCGAAAAAATAATGTTGCTCTGAATTTTGATGAAAAAAAATTAATTTGCTTATGGTGTGTCAGAGAAAAAAATCTTGTTCTTACAATTACTAAAAAATGTTTGCTTAAAATTCCCAAAAAAATCCCGGCTCTATCAATAAAACACAAACATTCTAATCTTAATATATTGCACACCATATGTCTGAAAAATTTTTCTTGCTCCAATTCTGCGAGAAAAAAAATTTGCTCCGGGCCGAGGCGAAAATGATCTTGCTTTGACAAAAACCCCAAGCCCCCCCCCCCCCCCCACCCCCACCCCGAATATCAAATGGACCGTGCCTTATTTCATTCAAAATCGATTTTTAAAAAAGAATTTCTTATGTTAATTGTTATAAATCGTTTTATCTTTCTTATTGTTAGTTTTTTTTTTCATTTTGTAAAGATACTAGTATGCAGATCTATAAGCGGGTCACAATGCAAAGAACAGACAAACATACTTACATTGATCTTAAATTATACTCTATTATTTATATTCAGTTTGAATGAGATACTAGGAAATAACCATATTTCTAATATGTTTCCTTTAAGTCTTCTTATTGCCTTTTTTTCACTTTATGCATATATGAGCCGGCTTAATTTTCATTCAATTCGTTAAATTCTGCACGATGTACAATGTACATGTTCACTATAATGTATATATATATATATGAGATGGGACTTATTTGGAATATTTTGTTACCTGCATGTCGAGTCATTTACGCTCTGTGTGAAACTCCGCTCGACCCCCCCCCCCTCTCTCTCTCTCTCTCTCTCTCTCTCGCTGCTGGCAGTATGAGCTTCAGTATGAACTTCAGTCCTTTTGGCAGTGGCAAATTCGGGGGGGGAGGGGGCGGATGGGCGTCCGCACCCAGCACTGACCCACAATTTTCCAAAATAAGACATTTTCCTTTTAAATCGACAAAATAAGCCCCTTAATTGACCCCCAGTAAAGGGGGCACTGGATCCACCACTGCCTAGTCTACCCTTTTCTAGGCTTTATTAACTCATTAAACTACATTACACAATGTTGAAACGTATATATATGTACATACGTCATGTACGTATAACTTCAGATTTTTTAATAGATGCATGACTGAGAACGTTTATTTGTGTAAAGTACATTCAAGCTGATTTTTCGAATTTTATTAAAATTATAAACATGACGAAAATTCTCTCTCTCTCTCTCTCTCCATGGAAGATATTTCCTAGCGGCGTTACAAACTAACAAGCTGCGTCATGCAGTAACCGTGTACTTGTCACAGTGTCGCACCGTCCCGACTTTAGAACTGAATTCCAATTGACATGCAATTTGCATGGGGTCGAACGTTAATAACATGCCGCGATTGCATGCATCAACTGTGTACTTGTCACAGCGTCGCACCGCCCCCGACTAAAGAACTGAATTCCAATTGACATGCAATTTGCATGGGGTCAAACATTACATAACCGGTGTCTGTGTATATACTTGAAATGAAAACCACAGTATATCACTCCGCTGGCTTTAGAGGATAAATGTTCAATGGAATTTATGAATAAAAACATTTTGCATATTAATTCTATAAAGTTTTTTTTTCTAGAAATGTATTATTATAAATACTAGAAAAAAAATAATAAATTAGAACAAACAGTCTTTTCTGATATAAGTTATATAGTTGATATATTATGGTTTATAATTAGTAGAAGAAACAAAAAAAAAGAAAAAGATGCGTGAATAGATAGATGAATAAGTAGATGGATAATAAAGATAAATTGATAGATAAATAAATAAATAAAAAACAATTAATTAATTAATCACAATTGTGTTTGTATAACAAACGAATGTGTTGTACATAAATAGATATAGATAAATGAACAAATAAATAAATAAATATATAAAAAATGAATAATCCACCGTGCCGTTTTGGTATGTATGTAAAGTCGCCGTACGGAGCTAGTGAATTTGCATAGCACCTGAGATATCGAAGGCCGTTCGCATGTCGATTATGGGCCGGATCCGTCAACTTCCCCAAAATCAAAGTAAAAAATAATTGAATAATATTTCTTCTTTAATTTTGACTAGTAGTTTACAAAATGGAAACCTAATGGAAACCACTCAACCAAGTTTCCAAAATGGAAACCCGGTGGAAACTACGTGGAAACCTGATCCAGGTTTCCATGCCTTAGAAACCACTGGGAAACTGTCAACCTCAGGTTTCCATGCAGTTTCCACGTGGTTTCCAAAACATGGAAACTCGGCTTTTCGTGCTGTGATTATGTAAATGTGAGTAACCCATCCCCCCCCCCCCCCCCACATCAATCTCTTTTCTCTTTTCACTTTATATTCAGAATAAAAAAATACATTTATAATATCATGTATACTTGTGAATGACAAAGTGGTTTTTTTTTAATTTAAAAAATATGGCTTAGGGCCCAATGAGGTGGGGGGGGGGGGATTAGGCTTGGTTGGTCAAAATAAAGGCACATAAATGAACTTAATAAACTGATCAGTTCAGTGATTGAAAATTATTACAAATCTTGGTAGTATTAGTAAAGTATGTGCATGTATGTGTGAGAGAGAGAACAAGAAAGAGAAAAAAGATATTTGTTTACAAATTTGTTTATTTACCTTGATCTTGAGGAATAAGTCGATGTTTCCAATGGTTCCTACATTATTTTCGTCATCGAGGCATCGGCCTAGTATCCATTTCACTGTATAAACAAACAGCTGAACTGAAGAAAATACATGTATGTGAAGTAGACAAGTCGTACCATGTTTTTGCGTCATCAAGTTTACATCACACCGACACTGGCACTGCACTGACATCGGCCTTCGTGAAGTCGGGTTGGACAAAAACAGCTTGAAACCTTCATTAATCTCTTCTCAATTGCTAATCCAAGGTCAGAAATGAGTTCACGAGATAAATGTTAAACGTCTTTAAATTCAATAGCATCATTTCAAACCTGATAATAAATTTACAGCATGGACCAGACATGCACGTTTCGGGTACTAAACCCTCGTCAGTGATCCTCAGTCTAAACAATGTAATATGGCCAAAAAGTATGAAAATTATTATGTCCAAAAATGTACCAAAAGACGTAGCAGAATGGGTGGGATATGATGCTACAGGACCCACGTTTTAGAAATTTCAAGAAATTTTGTAACAGAAAATTTCAAATGCGTTGAAGACACAGACGATCAACCGAAGTTGATCGAACTTGGCTACATGTGCCCTCGGGGACTCTTTGTCCACCAGCAGTGACACTCACCAAGTAGTTCAAATGTTAAACGTCTTTAAATTCAATAGCATCATTTCAAACCTGATAATAAATTTACAGCATGGACCAGACATGCACGTTTCGGGTACTTAACCCTCGTCAGTGATCCTCAGTCTAAACAATGTAATATGGCCAAAAAGTATGAAAATTATTATGTCCAAAAATGTACCAAAAGACGTAGCAGAAAGATCATCCAACAGTTATACTTTTTCATACACAAAATACTTTAAACTCCGAATAAAGTAATCCATTCATGTTTACAATGTGACACACGTTCAATGTGTATTGGGTCCAAAATCGTGATTCTGCGCATGCCGAAACGAAGCTAACACCAGCTGATTTCAAACGGAAATTATTTCAATATATGAAAAAGTGGTTCTGTAATTTTTTGATATTTGAAAGATGCCGATGTGAATGTCATTTTTTGAAAATAATATAAAAATCTGTGTAGGACCATTTTTTGTACCTTATTTTTATTTTCCACTTTTTGGGGCATTTTTTCCCGGGAAGATTTAGCCAACTTCAATCATCGATTTAGTAATTAAAATGTCAGGTTTGTCTAACATGAAATAATTGAGGGTAAAATATAAAGCTAAAAGCAAACGTTCGACGATATTTTATTCGCTGAAATAAAAAATTGTGCTGTCTAGAGCTTTCGGAAAAGGACCAAAATTCGGAGGCGTCCATAGTTTCTCCGACGAGAAAGAGTGTGTCATGCATTTGCGGACTCACATTTTCCTTTTTACGCCGCACGTGCAAAACCGGCTTGGCCGCCCCACTGTCTAGGGTTTTGACAGCAATAGTCTGAAAAATTTAATCATACTCACACAAGCAGTGAAAAAATAGCAGAGAACGTTCTTGTAATTATAATAAACTGTGATATGAACTTTTTGGCGTTTAGTACTATTACACCAGCATAACTCGCAATCAACATAATAACTTAGACCTTTGACCTACGATGACGATTAGAAACATATCAACTAAGCGTTTTACTCCACTCACACGTACATGTACTGAGAATGACATACATTTGTTTTACTAAATTAGTCATCGAGAGGATATTTATTGTTTTACAAAACATATTCTTTGAGACGTACAATTTACACTCTGAATCTGCCCTTGCTTATATGACCTTGGTTTAAGCCTCAAAAAGCATAACGTGTCTCACTCTATGACAAACGTGGCGACTTCAATTTCAGCATTACAAACTTTCCTTTTCTGAGTAGCAACATCCCTTCATCGCCTGCTTATGGCCTGTTCATATCTCAGTTGATACGCTATGTCAGAGCAAGTACCAAATATACGGATTTTGTTCTGAGGGCTAGGCGTCTTTCAGATAAGCTTCTCAGTCAGGGATATGTTTGTGACCGACTAACATCGTCACTGAGGAAGTTCTACGGTCGATATGGGGAACTCGTCATACACTATGATGTCCCACTCTCCAGAATGGTGGATGTTATTCTGTCATAGACCATTTGAACCATCCAACCAAAGATTGTACTCTATGTCTTCCGAAATGGAAGTAACCGGATGTGACAGTTCTACCGAATTGAAGCGGCGGGTGTTGCATGCAAGCAGGAGATGCGTACTATTCCTGGGCACCTGGTCTCACTCCAATATCGGGAGTTCGCTCCTTTTCATGTGGTGGGGGTTCCTGCTTTGGTTCCTGTTTTGTCATGATTTCGTATGCCTTCGGTTTCTGATTTTCTAAATTATCGATTTTGTGCTGTATACAGGGATATGGTCCTTATCCATATTTGTCATTTTTACCACTGTCCATGTGTCACTGCTGGTGGACAAATTGTCCCCGAGGGCACTTGTCGGGCAGTCTTTTGCTTCAATGGATTATACTCAGGAGACCTACAAAGTGGCTAGGGCGTCTCCCACTCTAAAAAGGCGTCTACGGACACTCATACGCAACAGGTATTTTAGGTGTCCCTAGAATTAGTTTACATGACATTAGAGACGAAACATTTGTAGTAAGTAGAAACCATGAGTTTTGGTACAAATATGCAGATGGGTATATTAAAATCAAGCCCTGCAAGATTAATGTGGTCGATATACGAAAAGAGCATCAGTTTACACCAAGCGATTGCGCAGTTTCTAAGTGCGGCACGAAGAACTGCAAAACTTGTAACATCCTAATAACAGACACTTCATTTTTAAGTAATCTCACAAAACAAACATTTAACACGCATAGTTTTGAAAACCTAAACTGTATGACATCTAATGTTGTGTATGAAATAGAGTGCTCACTTTGTCGATTGATTTATGTGGGTGAAACCAAAGGTCAGCTCCGAACCAGAATGTCAGGACTTCGGTCAAAAATAAATAATAAAGGAAGCCAACTTCTTTATCGACATTTTGACCAGGCCGATCATTCTGTTTTATCTATGAGAGTCAGAATCCTGGAGAAAATATATCACCCCACAAACAATCACAATTTGAGCACACCTTTCCGTCGCAACAGAAAAGAGTTATGGATAAAAAATCTTAACACTGCAGTGCCCTATGGGTGCAACGATAATATCAGCAGCATAGGAAACTTAACAAGTCCCGGTTGTCAATCGGTAAATATGACTAGCTTATTCAACAGACCACAAAGAAGACCTCGAAGTCATGGCATTCGTAAATTTAATAGGCCTGAGATACATAGTTTCTCCTTCGATGACTTGGTTCCATTTTTGAACGAGCCTCTAGGCCTGCATTATATTCGTACCAAATTATACTCTGTTCCTTTACGGAAATCTACGAATATACGAAGGACCTCACATTTACCGATACACGTTCCCCAGAATAAAGACTACAAGGAGTCATCTTGGACATTTCTACTTTTCGTTTATTTCAAGCAGTTAGATCAGATAAATCAGAGGAGAAAACAAACCTTCCTTTCATTAAAGTAATATTTCCAAACAAAGGTATTGATAAATTGAATCTTGGTCAAATTTTGAATTACAAAACTGTCACAGAAAATACCACCATATTTCAAAAGAAAAGAACTCCTTCTATTTGCTATAGCTACACACCAACAGTTGCATCTAAAATTTACAAATATAAACGATTCTTGCAGTGTATTGATTTAAGTAATCCCTCACTATATCCACTTCATTGCGAATGTTCTTCATCGGATTTCAACTACTCTCCTTGAGGAAACGTTATTACTGGTGACCTTAGTATAGTCAAGAACGACAAGTTGAGAGAATTGTTTAAAAAGGGTCCCAAATACAGAGAAAGTATGTCCTTTACATGGAACCAAAATGTCAAAATTATCATGCACTCTTGTGAGGAATAGGCAAGGCGTTGGGCAAAGAAAGAGGATGTACAGCTCGACAACCTTTCCGAATGGATAAAATCCATCAGAGGATTAGTTTTATCTAGAATTAACCGATTAAAATCAACTATGAACACCAGATTCGAGTCATCGAACCATCTAACCAAAGATTGTTCTCTATGTCTTCCGAAATGGAAGTAACCGGATGTAATTGAAGCGGCGGGTGTTGCATGCAAGCAGGAGATGCTTACTCTTCCTGGGCACCTGCAGCCAATTTCACAAAAATTCTTACGAATAATTTGAGGATTTTTCGTAACTTTCAGTCAATCATATCTCAGCCATACGAATAAAAATTTCAATAGAGTTGAAATATTTTTTATTTAATAACTGAAATCCATCAAAACATGAGATAATATTTGAATTTTTACGGAATATATAATAATCATTAGACTTTATCGATTCTGTGCTATATACAGGGATTTGGTCATTATCCATATTTGTCATCATGCGATATTCCAGCTATCCTCTTACGTATTTCTGTATATTTTGGACATGCTTTTCTCAGATTTTGGCCAATTTCATTGTTTGGAATGAGTATCACGGACGAGGGTTACATACCCGAAACATGCAAGCTTTAAATTTATCCACTCTTAAGGAGGGTTGCACACCAAAATGGCGGCGGCATTATTTGTTTTGTCACATCCTAGGAAAAGTACAGTCTTAACTTCCTTAAAACATTTGATACGCTGATTAATATATACATTTGAGTATCCTGATGAAGTTTGAATAATTTACGGCGTCATTTGAATGAATTATGGCGATCTTCAAAATTGTGGACTTACGAAGTTTAATCCACGAGCAAATCACGACGTCAATTCGATGTTATCGGGAAAAATGGCGCCACAAACTTTTACATTCAAAATGCAATAAAAACAATAAAACCAAACGTAGCGCATTGAAACTGTGCATGTATAAAGCAGAAAATGCAAACTTCATCACAGTGAATTAGTTGACAAATTAACATTACAGGAAAGCGGATGCCACTTTATTGAAAATGGGCGATTTTCAAAAGAAAAATTTGGAAATATAATACTGTGCAATATTTTTATCCAAAATTCAATTTTTCTAAATTAATGATGAAATCATCTCTGGACATTGTTGATAATTTTGGTAGTTTTTGACAAAGATTCATCCACAAGATTTATGATAATGAAGTATCAACTACAGTCAATTGGCTAGAAATGGCAATTTTTTGAGCGACAGTATCAACTCTTATTCCAGTATCCTGCCTTTGTTTAAAACACAATTAATCTCATCTTTTCCGTATGTGAGAGCAATACGTTTATGAAGATTTTGGAAGTTAAATTAAAATTAATTTCCGATAGCTTTAGGATAACTGAATTGACACTTTCAATATTATGACAGCATCAAGAAATTCACGAAAACGTCGATTAATGCATATGTCAAAGTCTCGTAGAAAATGTTCCTGTGGATTTAATCAAATGTAAGTTTGCATAATCAAGGACAGACAAGAAATATATAATTTCAGAAATTTTGAGAGAAATTGAATTTGGCATCCAAGTGTTCAATACTTCCTGAAATGATGCTTATGAATTTGAAGACAATTGATATTTGTACCACTTGGTGATTGTCACTGCTGGTGGACCAGAAATCCCCGGGGACACATTTAGCCAAGTTCGATCAATTTCCGTCGGTCGTTTTTCAAACGCATTCGAAACTTTCTGTTTACAAAAATCCCCTCCTGTAACCTGGGTCTGTAGCAGCATATCCCAGCCATCTTGCCACGTCTTTCTGTATATTTCGGACATGTTTTTTCACAGGTTTTGGCCATATTTCACCGTTTGGATTGGAATCACTGACGATGATTAAATACCCGAAACGTGCATGTCTGGTTCATGTTGTAAAATCTGCTCTTACATGATGCCAATGTATTTAAAGACGTTTAAAACTATTAATTTTTTTTAATTTCATAATTATATAAAAGGTTTTATCGAAGCTTGGCATTTTCAGCTTCACCTCTCAACACATTCTTGAATCTAGTACAGAAAATGAAACATTATTCATAAATAAAAAAACAATGATTCTGAGAATTGACTTTTGCAATGTGACCTTTACTTTCAAATATTTGAATTTGATGGGTACAAGGTCATAGTGAGAATACAAACAACACATCCCCTAACAACTGTTTACCCCATTTGATTTCGACCTTTGATCCTTGATCATAAGAATGAAAAATGTAATGATCGCTGAGCCATAAAAGTCCTCTAACGGCGGCATAAATGTGCCATAGTCACATATGCCATAGTTTCCAAGCTATGATAGATTATTGCTTACGAAATGGGTACCAGAAAACATTATCTAGTTTTACAAAAAAAAATACAAAATACAAATACAAAATAGCAAATACAAATTTATTGTTGTTAACAATGACAAAACATACTTTATAACAGAAAAGTCCGATTCTGAAAATAAGTACACCGAAACAGATATTATTCAGATATGAAACTTTCTCATCGACAGCATTTTTGTGGTGTTTGGAAACAAGGTTTTCCAGCAAATTGTTAGAATTTCAATGGAGACCAATTGTGCCCTATTCCTTGCCGACATTTTCCTTTACTCGCACGAAGCTGAATTCAGTCAATCTTTGGTCTCTGAAGGGAAAAGATATTTAGCTTCTGACTTAAACTTCACTTACTGATACATAGACGATGTGTTGTCCATCAATAATCCAAAATTCGCGGATTACCTCAGCAGTATCTATCCTTCGGAGCTTGAAGTCAAAGAAACTTCAGAGACAAACAATTCAGCATCCTATTTGGACATAATGTTGTCCTACGACACTGATGGTCACATGAACACCTCACTCAATGTCAAATGTGAAGACTTTAATAGCTATTCTCTGTAAGCATTTACACTTTTATGAAGGACGCATGGCACGGCATGTCTCAGATTTTGATAAAATTCGTACGTAAGGTTGAGTCTGACACAAAAGTAAAAATTTGTTAAAAATTTTCTTAATATCACATCCGGTTGCCATGGAAACAGCATAATCTAGAACAAACACTGATGGATTATCAGTACCATATCATTGCTCTTTCAAGTTAAGTAATATAATAATTTTGGGTTTATGGTCTTATCTATATGTTTCCATAGCAACAACACAGGTACCCTATGAAAGTATTGTTGTTGGCATTTTTTCAAAATTCAATGATAAATTACTTACATTTTTGAGTTTTTTATGCAAATCAAACATAAGCATTCACATTGGGAAAAATTTCTGTTCGTTGTTATTGCAACCTCAAATCGCAAAAATGAAAGCAATTTTGGACAATATTTAGAGTCCTTTTTTATACTAGATGATTGAATTTTAATTCAAAGTGATGAAAATAAAGGAGGGTTTGAACACCAAGATGGCGGCGGCCTTTTTTGTTTTCTCGCTTCTTAGGAAAAGTACAATCTTAACTCCCTGAAAACATTTGATACTCTGATTGATATACGCGTTTGAATACACTGATGAAGTTTGAATAATTTACGGCGTCATTTGAAGAAATTATGGCGATTTTCGAAATTTAGGATTTTGGGAGTTTTATTCATGAGAAAACCACGACGTCATTTCGACGTTATCGGGAAAAAATGGCGTCACAAACCATTGCATTCAAAATGCAATAAAAATATTATTACTCAACGTATTGTATTGAAACTTAGCATGTATAAAACAGAAAATTATTCTTTATCACAGTATATTTATTGACAAATTTACGTTACAGGAAAGCGGATGTCACTTTATTGAAAATGGACGATTTTGGAAGAAAAAATTGGAAAATATAAAGCCTTGTAATATTTTAATCCTAAATTCAATTTTTCCCATTTTATCATGAAATCATCTCTGGACATTCTTGATAAATTTGATAGTTTTTGACAAAGATTCATCCAAAGGATTCCCAATCATTAACTAGCAACTACAGTAAATTGGCTCGAAATTGCAATTTGTTTAGCGACAGTGTCATCTTTTACTCAGGTATCCTGCCTGTGTTTAAAACACAATTCATTTTATCTTTTCCATATGTAAGTGCAATATATTTATTGATATTTTGGATGTTAAATCAAAATTAATTTCCAATAGCTTTACGAGAACTGGAATGACACTTTCATTTTTGGACCTAAATATCAAAATTGTAAACGGAAAGATTCATACAAGTGTATATGACAAAAGGGATGATTTTGGATTCAACATAGTAAATTTCCCTTGGCTTGACGGTGATGTTCCAAGATTACCGTCATACGGCATTTACATATCACAGCTCATCCGGTACGCTAGAGCATGTACTGATATTTTGGATTTTCACAGTAGAAATTTACAAATTATCAAAAAACTTTTAGGTCAAGGTTTCCGCTTTCATAAACTAGTTAAGACTTTCTGGAAATTTTACAAAAATTACAGTCAACTTCTTTTAAGATTCGGATCTATACATGCAACAGAGTACATTACTATGGGTATTACACAACCTGTCTTTTATGGTGATATGATAAACAAAATAAAAAGGATCAAAGGTAGGCAGCATAATCATCGAAAATGCGTCAGAATCATCAAACGCCTTTTATACCGTGGATATGATCCTAATTTTACCAGACGGACACTAGGCTTGGTACTTGACCAATCTACAGTCTTGTACAAGCGCATCCTTGAGACTTGCACTCTGACTGACTGTGACGACGGGACTCCATGACGGGCCCTGTCAAAACCTCTTTAGAGAAGACAGGGCCCCGACCACCTGTCCTCTCTGAAAGTCAGTCGGACTCCTCGGGTGATTACATACATGAGCTCGCTACAGCCGGCAGAGCACGGACTGTATTACGCATGCCCTCTTTTTATATCCATTTACATATTCATCTGTGTCTCTGGGGCCTCTGCGTTTTGCGGTCTTGTTTGTGTGATGTCATCTTACAGTGAGGAGGTTGTTTTACACCACAATTGTACGTTCTTCGAGACCTCTGGGTAATTGGAGAAGTGAGAGGGTTGTGCGCACGTAATCCAGGATAACCACACCATTTGCTACTTGCGTGACAGATGGCCGTCCAAAGTCGGCACCGGTTACCCATTGGTCTCGTCGGTTTATGTGTAGTCTTTTGTGTTTGATGTTTACATGTCGTGTGTCTCTTTTCCGTCTCGTGCTGTACTGGTCTTTTGTGTTTTTGCATCGGGTGTTTTGGTGTTTTGCTGTTGATGCTGCAACGGGGTCTTGTTGGAGACCTCCTCCCTTCTTTTTTTTTCAATATTATGACGTCATCAAAAAATTCACGAAAACGTCGATTAATGCGTATTTCAAAGTCTCGTAGAAAATTTTCCTGTGGATAGAATCAAATGTAAGTTTGTATAGTCAAGCACTGACAAGAATTATATAATTTCAGAATTTTTTAGAAAAATTGAATTTGGCGTCTAAGTGTTCAATACCTCCTTAATTAATGTATTCCAGTAGATCTTTCATTACATGAAAGATTTTTTTTATAAAATATTCAGGAAATAGCCCTTTGCTATGGAAACGATTGTGTAAAATTGCACATAGGCACACTTTAAGTCCTTGGATACGGGCATCAAAAGTTAAGTAATCTGAATTTTTTTAAATCTAAAGTAAAATTTAGACTTTGCTCTATCGTACATGTACATATATATGTAAAAAAAGGTTGTGTTAGCCTTTTTTGTTTTTTTAGGAAAAGGCTTCATAAAAACAACAAAATAAGGCTTATTCTTATGATGTATGACCAAATTACTATAGCAACCATTAATCATTTGAGACCTTTTTATTGTATTTTGATAGAGGCTTACTTGATCTTTATTGATATTGAATTTGAACTTCCCGGGATTAATAATTACTGTTTTATAAAGATAATAAAAAATGGTAACCATGGTAACATATGTTCCCCATAACTTTTTCACGGTTTTTGAAAGAGCTCTTTGTGTTGGATACTTTCCAACAATTATTTTAAAATGACTCTGAAGTTTCAAAATAAGTAATATTATAGACCATAGTTACCGTTGCCAAGGTAACTTATGTACATAGCAACAAACAGGTCAATCTTGAATTTGCTCATTTCATAAAATAAATCCTATTTCCTTATCATATAACCATCTAGAGAGAAGGAAAATTGGAAAATAAAAACAGCATTTTGAAATCAATATATCAAAATTAGCTAATTATGTTGTCATGGTAAATAGCCATTTTACAATATCAGACACTACTAGTGAGCTTATTTCAACATTTATATTTTCATCTTTAGGATGCATAAGAAATCTTCCATAACTGTCATATATAGACCAAATAAGAGAGCTTCAAATTAGCTCACTTTTGCCAATGTCTCAACTTTCAATGCCGTTGCCATGGTAACCAGATGACCTAGAAGTAACATTTTTGTCAAATATTCCTTTTTTATTTGTCCCTACATATGTGTGAAATTTCATGAAAATCGGAGATAATGCGTTACAAACTTTCCTTCTTTGAGTAGCAACATCCCTTCATCGCCTGCTTATTGCGTGTTCATATCTCAGTTGAAACGCTATATCAGAGCAAGTACCAAATAAACGGATTTTATTCTGAGAGCTAGGCGTCTTTCAGATAAGTTTCTCAGTCAAGGATATTAATGTGACCGATTAACATCGTCACTGAGGAAGTTCTACGGTCGATAAAGTGAACTCGTCATACACTATGATGTCCTACTCTCCAGAATGGTGGATGGTATTCTGTCATAGACGATTTGAACCATCCAACCGAAGATTGTACTCTATGTTTTCCGAGGAAATGGAAGTAACCGGATGTGACAGTTCTACCGAATTGAAGCGGCGAGTGTTGTATGCAAGCAGGAAATGATTACTCCTTCTGAGCACCTGGTCTCACTCCCTTATCGGTAGTTCGCTTCTTTTCATATGGTGGAGGTTTTTGTTAATTTGCTTTATTTCCTGTTTTATCTTGATTTTGTATGCCTTCGGTTTCTGATTTTCTGAATTATCGATTTTGTGCTGTATACAGGGATATGGTCATTATCCATATTTGTCATTTATCCTTAGAAGACCGAATGTGAACACGTGCAAGCACTTATTTGTATAAGGTTATGCATACAGTATCAAAACAAAACAACATGAACGGATAACACCTGAAAGTGTAAGTGAAATTAAAAAAGAATCAACAATCGATATTATCAGATTCTATGATGATAAATTTAAACGGTCGATTTCAAGGAAGAAACAGCATTGGCATGGCAGTGATCATATCGAAAACTTATAGAAAAATACCGCGTCCTTGGACAGTTTAAGTCATTTAAGAGTGTTAGATTTTCCACATTTAACATGATTCTTTTCAGACAAATTAATATCTATACAGGAAAACCATCTTTTATACATACCTAAATAGAATATTTATACGACCCCAAGTGATGAAGTTGTTATTTATCGGTCGTGAGAATTTTCATAAAGCCTACGCTAGCGCAGCAAGATACATCCGTCGGGATAAATTTTCAAATACCAACAAAATTAAGAACCTTAGGTCCGAAGTGACAAATACGTGAACGTGAAAATCGAAAGGCGGCTTCCTCTCCAAATTATAATCACAGTGTATAAATATCATGAAAATCTATTAAGGCATAAAATTGTTGCGTTCCATGCATATATACTCTGTCCTTGGCTTAACATAAATTTACATACATGTATAACATCCCAATCCCATCCCACATAAGGTATAGAAAATGCGACAAGGTAATAAAAACCTGTTACATGTGTAAAAAAATCTGGTTTCTTCTTGAAGAATACAAATTCTCAAAAGATTTCACCCAAAAATAGATTTTTTTGTTTTTTTTTACAATATACAGTATATTTTCATGACATTTAACAAATACTGTTTAAAAAAACTGAGTACATAACTCCGTAACTACAAACAGGATGAATCTGAAAATCGAATGGTGGCTTCTTCTCCACTGTGTGATCAAAGTGTATAATTTTCATGAAAATTCATTGACGCACATTTTTAAAAGTTATTACGTTCCATGCACCTATACTTTGCTCTTAACTTAACATGAATGTACAGAAAGCTTCTCCCATAACATATTCTTTCTTAGTTATGCGACAAAAAGTAGAAACCCCTTGTTTACATGAAAGAACAAACCTTTCTTCAGGAGGTATACACATTTTCAAAACAATTGACCAGAAATATATTTTTTTCATTGATTTATTTAACTATTTTCGTATATTTTCATAATACGAAAAAAAAAACCGAAGTCCAATAACTTTATGACGACAAATCGGATGAACCTGAAATCAAAAGGCTGCTTCCTCTCTTTGATCATAATGTGCGAATATCATGAATATCCGTTGAGGCATACTTAGGTTATTGCGTCCCATAAACGGACGGACAGACAGACGGAGGGACATCGCCATACCATAATACATCCCGTCAAATTACGGGCGTGTAAAAGGCAAAGATATAGACTTAGTTTACTACATATTTCGTAGGAATCCCACAATGCAGCAAAGTTCATTCAAGCAACTGCATGGCTGATTGAAGTAGTGGGCTCACTCTGACCTGAATATGGGATATATTTACATACTGTTTATGCAAATAACAATTTCCTAAACTTGCCGAAATGCTGTATATCCCAGAATAAAAAAAGTTTGTAGAACAATAATTTCAGAGTTAATATCATGCTAGTAATATATAGATGTTCGAATGGCAGTATTTGAAACCATTTTACGGTAAATTAACGTTATCGAAAGTTAAATCACTGCGAGAGTATTTGTAAAAGAAGGGAGGGGATCTCCATTAAGACCCTGTTGCAGCATCAACAGCAAAACAACAAAACACCCTATGCAAATAATGTCGAAACACAAAAGACGAGCATAGTATGAGACGAAAAAAAAAAAGACATACGACATGTCAACATCAACACAAAAGACTACACATAAACCGACGAGACCAATGGGCAATCGGTGCCGACTTTGGACGGCCATTTGCCACACGAGTAGCAAATGTTGTGGTTATCCTAGATTACGTGCGCACAACCCTCTCACTTCTCCAATTACCCAGAGGTCTCAAATAACGTACAATTGTGGTGTAAAACAACCTCCTCCCTGTAAGATGACCTCTCACAAACAAGACCGCGAAACGTAGAGGCCCCAGCAACACAGATGGATATGTAAATGGATATAAAAAAAGGGCGTGCGTTATACAGTCCGTGCTCTGCCGGCTGTAGCGAGCTCATGTATGTAATCACCCGAGGAGTCCGAATGACATTCAGAGAGGACAGGTGGTCGAGGCCCTGTCTTCTCTAAAGAGGTTTGAACAGGCCCGTCATGGGGTCCCATCGTCACAGTCAGTCAGAGTGCAAGTCTCAAGGATGCGCTGGTACAAGACTGTACATTGGTCAAGTACAAAGCCTAATGTCCGTCTGGTGACATTAGGATCATATCCAAGGTATAAAAGGCGTTTGATGATTCTGACGCATATTCGTAACATTAATGGGTCTAGGTCGTACTTCTCTATTACGTTTTTTGTTGTGCTTGTCTATTCTACGTTTTCGCATGACGTGTTTTGGTGCTTTGCCGCTGATGCCACAACGGAGTCTGGTTGGAGATTCCCTTCTTTTCTAAGTTTCATAATGATTTATCGAATTTCATATCAGAAAATTTACGAATATATTTCACAGTACAACTTATATCGAGGACTAACAACAATACTTATAAATAGAAAAGAAAGGAGGGGATCTCCAACAACACTAGGTTGCAGCACCCACAGCAAAACCCCAAAACACGTAATGCAAAAACACAGAACAGACACCCACAGAAAGAGATGCAAAAGGAACAAGGAACACCAACTCACACTATAGAAACATTTAACACACAAAAGACCACACATAAACCAACGAGACCAATGGGCAACCGGTGCCGACTTAGGACGGCCATCTGTCACGTTAATAGCAGACGGTGTGGTTATCCTGGATTACGTGCGCACTATTCCACTAGAAAGAACTGTTTGGGTTTTTAGCTTTTCAATGCTAATGTGAAACGTCTTCAAATTCAATAGGCTAAGCATCAATTAAGAACAGATAATTTTCAAGTATTTTGACATCATAGGGAAAATATTATATATACATAATGCAACACCTTTCTGCATTATCGTTTTAGGGTTAGGGTTGTGATCGAATGGGCTTGTATGCATTTAGTGTAGGATGAAAATTAGTGAACTTGCTTTCATAGTTTGATAAACATTACGGTTTGAATATGGCACTGACCCAGGGTTGCGCCTTTGGCCGCATTCAACATACCTTCAGGCAGTTAAAATGTCAATGTTGAATACATAGGTGAAAAACATAGTTTTTACGAGGGTTGTCCCAGAAAATCGTAGACATCGGCAATAAGAAAGTTGTAAAGGGCTGCATCTATATAAACTTTGCACTGATAAATTTGGCTTACAAATCGGCTTCTGTACATGAAAAATCAATAATTTATCTTCAATAGTAAAGTTTTTATAGAAGAAATAAAGATGTAGGGTGACGTCCACCGGCGCATGATATGTAACTTCATGGATCCAGCGACTGCGGTTAAGAATATGCCTAAAGGAAGCAACTCATAAATTCATCTCATATATTTGATAATAGACTTTGGCACTCATTGAGCAGAAACGAGATACATATTTAATCCACTTGACAGGATTTTCTGCACTGTAAATTTACTTATATGTACCCTCTCTTCTATTTCTTTTACTGTTCGATGCCGGTCTTTATCAATGACGTTTCTCGCCAAATTTACTGTCTGAATATCGTCCCCTCCTTGTGCCCTTGTTTTGTCTGTCAATTCGTTGGAAAATATCTTGTACATACATGTATACTAATACTCTGCGAACATTTCCATACTTTTCTGATGTTTTCATTTCTTACCTTGTCAAAAAAGGGGTCAATCCACGATCAACACAATATCTTAGTACCATTTACTGCTCCACTAATAAACTTGACGTCGCCGTCTTTTGAATGATTGATGAGGGATTGCTTTATAAATTCCTTCATAATTAAATTGTTTATTACGTCATTCACGAAAATATAGCATGTATGTACCCGCTAAAATCAGTTCTTTCTGTTGATTAGACTTTTAGTACTATTTATACATGCATTAATAAGTATTAAACATGTTTTATTATCGATTCTTTTTTGGCGCATGAAAATTTCGGACTGCTCCGGTACGGTTCAACCGCGGTTCTAATAATTTAATAAATTTTCAATATTAACGGCAGATTTCAACACCATTAACATTTTATGCTTCCCAGATACTTAAATTTACATCTGGGAAAATCTTGTTTAGATTTAACACAAAAAAATCAAATTCAAGGAATTCTGGTCCCCCGCTTTTGGGTGTTTGTCTTTTAAGAAATGCTTACAGACATCCCCCCATTCTTAAGTTTTAATAATATATCTCATATATTATCAACATTCTAAATATGAAAGATTAACTCCAAGAAAAGGTCAAAAGGTACAAACTTTTGTTTTGTTTCCAAGGGACAGGGCTTATGAAAAGGTATGCACATGTGAAATATTTAAGACCTATGATTTAAATTAAATCAAAAAGTTATGGTCGAGGTTAAAGTTTTTTAAATGTGGGTCAACCTCCATGGACAAGGTCAAAAGGTCAGAATGTTGTTACCAACAGAAAGGTCTCACCACAAGGAATACACATGTGAAATGTGAAAGCCCTATCATTTTCCATTAAAAAGTTATGGACAAAGTTATAGTTTTTTGAAAAGTAGGTCGAACTCAAAGGTCAAGGTCACAAGGTCAAAAATTTTTGTATCCATGGAAAGGTCTTGTCACAAGGAATACACATGTGAAATATCAAAGCCCTATCACTTTCCATTCAAAAGTTATGGTCAAGGTTAAAGTTTTTAATAAGTAGGTCAAAGTCCAAGGTCAAGGTCACAAGGTCAAAAATTTTGGTATCCATGGAAAGGTCTTGTCACAAGGAATACACATGTGAAATATCAAAGTCCTATCACTTTCCATTCAAAAGTTATGGTCAAGGTTAAAGTTTTTAATAAGTAGGTCAAAGTCCAAGGTCAAGGTCACAAGGTCAAAAATTTTGGTATCCATGGAAAGGTCTTGTCACAAGGAATACACATGTGAAATATCAAAGCCCTATCACTTACCATTCAAAAGTTATACACAAGGTTAAAGTTTTTGTGACTGACGGACAGACGGACGGACGGACAGACGGACAGACGGACAGACGGACGGACGAACCGGTTTTAATGTCCCCGCGCTTTCGCGAAAGCGGGGGACAATAAAGGAATTGTGAGCAATGTCTACGTTTTTCTGGGACAACCCTCGTATATGTGTATACCACAAAGGATGGGATCTTCAACCAGACCAGACTTGGGTGCAGTGCCAACAATAAAACACCAAAGTGACAGCTAGAAGTCAAATTTTTCTCTTTCTATTTTTGTAGCGTATATTTAGGATAGTCTGTCTCAAAATTGGCTTTGAGCTATAGTACTTTTCCTATGAATAATTTTTTTAACTGTAAAAGCATATTTTCCTCACCTGAACCCAGAAACTCCAAAACAATATCAACTTGATACGGGTTGGTAGATCTAGTGAATAAATGAGGGATCATTAAAGTCCAACAATGACAAAATCATGCTTTAAGGGCTTTCTACGTAAATAAAAGTGTAAGTGTGCACTTTTATGTTCCTCCTGAACATTCTTTTTTGTGGTCATTTATGGAATATATATGTTCTTATACTTTGAATATTGGCATTATAGAAAGTATGTAAACTAGAAAAGAATAATTCTACCCTTTCAGTCTAGCGCAAATAGTGCGCATTCATTTAAGGTGGGTCCCTACTCAAAGAATTAACAGATGAAATTTGTATTTTCGGGTTTTTTCCTAAACACTATGGTCCAAATGAGAAATAAAACACAGACATAGATATGTAATTTTTTTTCATCAAAGATACAGTACATTATAGAAAGGTACCCTTGCACATTAAGATTGAGGAATATTAAATATCCAGCATATGCTTTTGAACCCTCCAAATTCAGTTATGATAATAATATTTTTATTTGTTTTGTTTTATTTTATGATAACAAGTCATATAGAAAAAATGTAACACATAAAATAAGATTCAAACATAAATCTGAGCATGATAAGTCTCCAAACATAAGGGTACCCCCTTATAATTTCATGACATTTTTTACCAATAATATATACTAAATCCAATTTTTTGCAGAAAAAAACAGATGATTTTTTTTCGTTTTGATATATTTCATATGATTATGTGTGTAGATATAGAAAAAAAAACACATACAGGTACACAGTTTTATAAATGATCAAGATATGGCTCCAAGCATAAGGGTACCACTTTATAATTTCATCGCAATTTCAACTGAGAATATATAGTATATCCCGCTTTTTTGCATAAAATACCTGACGGAAGTTCTTCATTTCGCATTATTTCATATTATAATGTATATAGATTGTGAAAAAATCACATACAGGTATACAGCTTTATAAATGATCAAGATATCGCTCCAAAGTTTAGGGTACCCTATTACAATTTCATCGCTTTTTCAACTAAGAATATACCGGTATACTATATCTATCTTTTTGCATAAAATACCTGATGGAAGTTGTTATGTTACATAACTTTATAAGATAATGTCCATAGATGAAGAAAAATCACATCCAGGTATAATTTTTATAAATTATTAAGATATCGCTCCAAACATACTGCATAGAAGGAAAACCTATAACGGTTCGAGTAGGGACCCACCTTAAAGCGCGATTCATTGACTTGAAATGTATTCTTTTGGATATGTCTATTTGTGTTTAAAACTCTGGAGTATCGCCTTTTTGCTGAAAAGATGTTTACACTTTCATTTACTTTATTCATTATTTCTGTTTTTTCTATCCACTGATGACGCATTATTCGTTGAAATGCATACAGTATATGTTTCAATTTTGCATCAGTTTAAAATAAATTAAATCAAATGTTGTTAAGTGTAACTTAAGCACTGAATTAATTGACCGGGGAGCGTGTCCTAAAAGAAAATAAACTTCGCAGCCAATTAAACAGTGGCGTATGTACAATGTTTCCCTTTTTTGAAAAATCTTCTTTTTTTAAATGACACAAGAATTTCAGGAATCACATTGCTCACCTACGAACATCGGAAGCCTTACAGCGAATGTCATTGTGATACCATTTTGGTGTTGCAAGGCAAATTGATTTTAAGACATAGCGGCAACCATAATAGTGACGCTTTCTTAAAAGATACAGACGATAACCACAGTGAGCTGCTGCATACTGTTTCAATCAAAGGTTGAGTGATTATCAAAAGAAGAATGACGAACCTACAATAGCGACTGAGCGATGAATATATGCATGTAGTAAAATTTATAAACATTACTGCTGCTGCTGTTTAATATTTGTTTCATATTTTTAAATCTTAACATTATAGGATACAAGGGCTGATAGATTTGTTGTGAGCCTCGTGTTGAAAATTTCATATTTCATCAGACATTTTACATTATTTTTCAACATAATCCCCTTCAGAATCTATACACTTTTGCCATCGATGTTTAAGGGACTTAATACCACTTTTTAAAAAAAACTCCTTTTCTTGACTGTTTTACATGTTCAATAAGCCATCCACTGCAAGAAAAGGGAAGGATATCCATCAAGACCACTCTGTTCACGTCCCAAAAGAAAGTGACATATAAAGGACACCAGACAAAACTACAAACCGCAAAAAGACGCAAGAATGACGTAATCATCGGACTGAAAGTGCGTGACAGATATGCTGCTTTCAGTATTGGGAATAGAGGGGAATCTGATGGAGCAAGATCAGGTGAATAAGTCGGATGCTTAATCAAATTAAAACAACAATCATGAGAGGCAGCCATGGCAGTGACAGACTTGTGAACAGGAACATTGTTCTGATGAAAAACACACCTCTAGTGAGCTTTCCGCTGCGCTAAAGTTTAATATTTCCCATAACTGCGTCAGAAATGCATTGTATTTGCCATTGATTGTCGCCTTTTTGGAGATAATCTATCAGCAGAATGCCTTATGAACCCCACAATACCGAGGCCATAACATTCCCGGCTGAAGGAACAATATTTGCCTTCTTTGGCCGGGGTGATCCAGGGAGCTTCCACTGTTTCGACTGCTGTTTGGCCTCTGGGGTAAAATGATGGACCAATGTTACATCCATCATGTCCATAGTAACACATATTTTAATCAAAGACAATTGACAGGATCTCCCTCAAAAAGATTACGATTAGCACGCGATAAAGTGTGCATTGAGTGCTTCTGATCAACTGTCAGAAGTCTTGGCACCTAACGGGCCGAAACATTTCTCATTTCAAGATCTTGTCTTGCTTACTTTAACTAATTAGCTTTACGATTACGATACAATTTTGTGTAAGAAATTTGACAATATTTTGACACTTTTTATAGAAATGATTTCAATGAGTCGGAAGCCTCAGTCACTGAAATTTTCTTCAAGAAGGTATAGGGTTGGAACACTTCCGTATTATCGTAAAGAAAACATGATAATTTGTTTTCTGTGCGTTGTAATCCATATGATGCAAACTGATTCAACGTTTTTAATTAGACTTGACATTTACACAAAGTTTGACGACAAACTTTCCTCAGGGGTGGATAAACATATTTCTTTTCAAATGTCATCGAATAGAATCGTTTAACTTGTCTTTTTTCTTTAGTTTCATATACGAGGGCTGTTCCAAAAGTTCATGGACAACGCAATTTCAGGAAAGATTTAGAAATGATAGAAACCATGTTGATTTCCTTATAATACGGATAATTTTGAATACATATACGAATTTTTATTACGATTCGTCAATAACAAAATTTCAAATCCCCTTTTGAACAACGTAAGGTCACGGAACAGTTAACAAAAAGTAAGGACGTCGTCAGATGTCCTGCATGATTTTGACATTTTTAAAATGAAATAAAACACCTCTTATTTGTACAGAATTTAAATACCTTTTCGATGTTTTCATGTAATTTGATAGGGAAAATATGTTCTATTTTCATGTGCATTTCTACCCCTATATCATAATGTATTTTTACCTTTAAATCATTCAAAGTCAGGTCACCATTCAGGGAGAAAAACGGCAAACATATCCCTGACTGAGAAGCTTATCTGAAAGACGCCTAGCTCTCAGAACAAAATCCGTATATTTGGTACTAGCTCTGGCATAGCGTATCAACTGAGATATGAACACTCCATAAGCAGGCGATGAAGGGATGTTGCTACTAAGAAAAGGAAAGTTTGTAATGCTGAAATTGAAGTCGTCATGTTTGTCAAAGAGTGAGGTGTTCATGTGACCATCAGTGTCGTAGGACAACATAATGTCCAAATAGGATGCTGAATCATTTGTCTCTGTAGTTTCTTTGACTCAAGCTCCGACGGATAGATACTGCTTAGGTTATCCGCGAAATTTGGATTATTGATGGACAACACATCGTCTTTGTATCTGAAAGTGAAGCTGAAGCCAGAAGCTAAGTATCTTTCCCTTCAGAGACCAAATTAAAGATTGAATGAATTCAGCTTCGTACGAGTAAAGGAAAATGTCGGGAAGGAGTGGGCACAATTGGTCCCCATTGGAATTCCGACAATTTGATGGAAGACCTTTTCTCCAAACACCACAAAAATGTTCTCGATCAGATAGTTTAACATCTGAATAATATCTGTTTCAGTGTACTTATTTTCAGAATCGGACTTTTCTTTTACAAAGTAGGTTTAGCGATTAAAGATGTATCGATCAGCTGTGAAGTCTTTGTCTGTTTTATTCAACTTTGATTCAAAACTTTATTACTGTCTGGTGCTCCATAAAGAACTCTGACGTCATCAAGTTTTGTTTTGTTTGATCAACAACACCATCGTAAAAGGACTAGGTGCGCTTACTCCTTAAATCGACCCTATAATTTCGACGAAAAATGCTTTTGATAAACGAATTTTGAATTATGTCTTTTTTGCAATGATGAATGTTTGTGTAAATACCGCGTCATATGTCTAAGCCCTCGTAACGTCACGCGCGTGATGAATGACGTCAACTTCTGACGTCGTATGCCCTGAATGTCGCAAAACAAAGAAAAATCATCGTATTTTACATACAAATCATCAAAATTCATCTATGATCAAGGCCTCGCCCACGATATTTTTAAGCAAATTAAAAGGCCGATCAGAAATCCATCGTTTGGTACAAAAATTATCACTGGCAAGACCTGGATCGATACTTAATTTCATTAATTTCTATCGAAATTTCGCTCCTTAATTGATATTTTCAATGATTTTAACCTTTTAAGACGTTTATAGCGACGTATTATTCAGTATAGGAATGTGAAATCGAAGTAAGCTTTCCCGATATCGATTCACCATACATATGACATTTCAAGAACTAGAATAATATGGATATATGAAAAACTTTGTAAATAGGGCCGATATGGCAGGTTACCGTACCTACTTCTTTGTATTGTATAACACTGAGTTATTGATGACTTGGCGTCAATAAATATTTGGGTTATAGATCGAACATGACAGAAGGTAGTTTATATCCTTGTTTTATATGTGCATAGGATTTGACTATGCTAACAAATACAATCGACACGAAGTCTCATTCGAGATTTAGTATGAATTTTGTCCGTGGGGGATAATCTTAAAGTGTTGTAAATTGTATTTAAAGTTCCTTTTCTTATCTTTTATGTGAGCAATTCATCTTACCGATTTGCACTTGTGTTAAGGTAGAGTATCCCTCACAGGTTTTAGATTTTAACCCCAAGCAATTCTTACATTCTGTTTTCTCTATGAGAGTCAGAATCCTGGAGAAAATATATCACCCCACAAACAATCCCAATTTGAGCACACCCTTCCGTCGCAACAGAGAAGAGTTCTGGATAAAAAGTCTTAACACTGCAGCGCCCTATGGGTTCAACGATAATATAAGCAGCTTAGGAAACTTAACAAGTCCCGGTTTTCAGTCGGTAAATGTGACTAGCTTATTTAACAGACCACAAAGAAGACCTCGAAATTATGGCATTCGTAAAAATAATAGGCCTTAGATACATAGTTTCTCCTTCGATGACTTGGTTCCATTATTGAATGAGCCCCTAGGCCTGCATTATATTCGTACCAAATTATACTCTGTTCCTTTACGGAAGTTACACGAAATCTACGAATATACGAAGGACCTCACATTTACCGATACACGTTCCCCAGATTACAGACTACAAGGAGTCATCTTGGACATTTCTACTTTTCGTTTATTTCAAGCAGTTAGATCAGATAAATCAGAGGAGAAAACAAACCGCCCTTTCATTAAAGTAAGATTTGCAAACAAAGAAATTGATAAATTGAATCTTGGTCAAATTTTGAATCACAAAGCTGTCACAGAAAAAAATCCCACCATATTTCAAAAGACAAGAAACTCCTTGTATTTCCTATAGCTACACACCAACAGTTGCATCTAAAATTTACAATTACAAACGATTCTTCTAGTTTATTGATTTAAGTAATCCCTCACTACATCCACTTCCTTGAGAATGTTCTTCATCGGATTTTAACTACTCTCCTTGTGGACACGTTATTACTGGTGACCTTAGAATAGTCAAGAACGACGAGTTGAGAGAATTGTTAAAAAAGGGTCCCAAATACAGAGAAAGTATGTCCTTTACATGGAACCAAAATTTCAAAATTATCATGGACTCTTGTGAGGAATATGCAAGGCGTTGGGCAAAAAAAGAGGATGTACAGCTCGACAACCTTTCCGAATGGATAAAATCCATCAGAGGGTTAGCTTTATCTAGAATTAACCGATTGAAATCAACTGTGAACACCAGATTCGAGTCTATATTTAAAGACCCTGATGTCATTACAGAACTTACCTACCTCCAAGATCATTATGTCATCACACCAGCGGAGAAAGCCTCAAATAATTACACATTTACTTGCAAAAAGTACTATTTCGACAGTCTAGTTAAAGAGTTGGGTTTAAATTCGACACCTGGAAATCCCACTTACACCACAACAAACCTTTCTGCCTCTGAAATAATAGATAACCACAAATCAGCTCTTGCTTCATTTGGCTTCCAAACTAACAATTTAGATTTAGATTTACCATACTTATACTATATACCTAAAATGCATAAGAATCCTTACAAACAACGTTTCATCGCTGGTTCCTCAAAATGTTCTACCAAATCTGTATCGATCTTACTCACCCACGTTTTATCAAATGGGCGTCAAAATATTGTTTGACAGTATATTCTCGCAGTGGTATCAACCAGATGTGGATTTTAAAGAATTCGAAGGAACTTTTAGAACATCTGAAATCCACTCATTTTAGTGAAGTTCATTCGATCGAAGCCTTTGATTTTTCGACACTTTACACTACAATTCTAAATTCTTAATTGAAAGAAAGACTCTCAAAAATGATAAGTAATGCGTTTACAAGTAAGAACGGTAATCGCAAATACAACTTTATTGTTGTGAACTATGACAAAACCTACTTTGTAAAAGAAAAGTCCGATTCTGAAAATAAGTACACTGAAACAGATATTATTCAGATGTTAAACGTTTTGATCGACAACATATTTGTGGTGTTTGGAGGAAAGGTATTCCAGCAAATTGTCGGAAATCCAATGGGGACCAATTGTGCCCCACTCCTTGCCGACATTTTCCTTTACTCGTACGAAGCTGAATTCATTCAATCTTTGGTCTCTGAAGGGAAAAGATACTTAGCTTCTGACTTCAACTTCACTTACAGATACATAGACGATGCGTTGTCCATCAATAATCCAAAATTCGCTGACTACCTGAGCAGTATCTATCCTTCAGAGCTTGAAAAAGAAAGGAGGGGATCTCCAACAACACTAGGTTGCAGCAACCACAGCAAAATCCCAAAACACCCATGCAAAAAACACAGAACAGATACCCACAGAAAGAGACGCAAAAGGGACAAGGAACACCAGCTCACAACATAGAAACATAAAGGACTACACATAAACCAACGAGACCAATGGGCAACCGGTGCCGACTTAGGACGGCCATCTGCCAAGTAAATAGCAGACGGTGTGGTTATCCTGGATTACGTGCGCACAACCCTCTCACTTCTCCAGTTACCTAGAGGTCTCGAAGAACGTACAAATGTGGTGTAAAACAACCTCCTTACTGTAAGATGACGTCACACAAACAAGACCGCGAAACGCAGAGGCCCAAGAGACACAGATGAATATGTAAATGGATATAAAAAGAGGGCATGCGTAATACAGTCCGTGCTCTGCCGGCTGTAGCGAGCTCATGTATGTAATCACCCGAGGAGTCCGACTGATATTCAGAGAGGACAGGTGGTCGGGGCCCTGTCTTCTCTAAAGAGGTTTGGACAGGGCCCGTCATGGAGTCCCGTCGTCACAGTCAGTCAGAGTGCAAGTCTTAAGAATGCGCTCGTACAAGACTGTATATTGGTCAAGTACCAAGCTTAGTGTCCGTCTGGTGACATTAGGATCATATCCACGGTATAAAAGGCGTTTGATGACTCTGACGCATTTTCGATACATATGCTGTCTACCTTTGATCCTTCTTATTTTGTTAATTATGTCACCATAAAATGCAGGTTGTGAAATACCTAAAGTAATATACTCCATTGCTCTTATGGGTCCGAATTTCAAAAGAAGTTGATCATAATTTTTGTAAAATTTCCAGAAAGTCTTTACTAGTTTGTGAAAGCGAAAACCTTGACCTAAAAGTTTCTTTGTAATTTGTAGATTTCTATTATGAAAATCCAAAACATCAGTACATGCTCTAGCATACCGGATGAGCTGTGAAATGTAGATACCGTATGACGGTAATCTAGGGACATCACCGTCAAGCCAGGGGAAATTTACTATGTTGAAGCCAAAATCATCTCGTTTGTCATATACACTTGTATAAATTTCTCCATTGACAATTTTGATATTTAGGTCCAAAAATGGTGTTTCAGTGTCTGTAAAGTTTGCCTTGTTTAGAGTCAATTCTTGTGGATAAATAACATCTTTATACTTTTCAAAAACAGGATTATCGATAGTAAGAATATCACCCAGGTACCTAGAAGTACTAATGAAGCATTTCACATCATCATGTTTTCTTTGCTTTTATAGATTTTGAATAAATTCCTTTTCATATGTGTATAAAAATAAATCTGCAACAAGAGGCGCACAATTTGTACCCATAGGAATCCCTACAACCTGCTTGTAGAGATTCTCACCAAATCTTACATAAATGTTGTCCAAGAGGAAGGACAAGGCACTACACAGGTCGCTACATGTCCATGATTTGTATGATTTGTATTCTGTAGCGGAAAAGAAACCCTTTGATTCAGATGTACAAATATAAATTTTCCCCTCTCGATTATAGCACCATTTAATGAGTTTGGACAATTGATCATTGATCTTGTCGTGAGGAAGCGTGGTGTACATATTTGAAAAATCGTATGAAGCAATCGTATTGGCTTGAAAATTTCTAGATTTTATCTTGTCAATCACATCCCCGGAATTTTTTATAGACCAAAATAAATTTACATCATTCCTGTTAAGAACAGTTTCACAATATTTTGCAACGTGTTCCTTTACCGCCGTGAGGGCTGACGTCAGATGTCTAGACAAACTTGTAGTTGAGCAGTTGCTAGAATTAGCAATGTATCTAAATTTGTAAGGAGATTTGTGCAGTTTTGGTATGCAGTATATTGTAGGAAGATCCAATTTAGAAATAGGGATGTTGAATGAAGAAATTTCACTGCTATGTTTGCTCAAAATGTTAGGGACACTTTCATTGCTTTTGATATAAGTATTTGTAGACGAAAGTTCCGAAACTAAAGTTGATATATAGTAAAGTTTTCATATGATTATGGTGTTGTTGGCTGCTTTATCTGCAGGAGCGAAGACAAATTTTTCATGTAAATTACGTAATTTGGATTTAAAATATCTTTCAGATCTAGAACTTGGATTTTCAAAAAGATGAGGATTTCTTTGGAAGTTGTCTATTCGAATGTCAGTAATGTCCAAAATGAGTTTTTTCCCGTCATTCAGAGAATGCGATTCGACTCCTTCCGATTTACACCATCGTTTGGCAAAATATTGTGAAACTGTTCTTAACAGGAATGATGTAAATTTATTTTGGTCTATAAAAAATTCCGGGGATGTGATTGACAAGATAAAATCTAGAAATTTTCAAGCCAATACGATTGCTTCATACGATTTTTCAAATATGTACACCACGCTTCCTCACGACAAGATCAATGATCAATTGTCCAAACTCATTAAATGGTGCTATAATCGAGAGGGGAAAATTTATATTTGTACATCTGAATCAAAGGGTTTCTTTTCCGCTACAGAATACAAATCATACAAATCATGGACATGTAGCGACCTGTGTAGTGCCTTGTCCTTCCTCTTGGACAACATTTATGTAAGATTTGGTGAGAATCTCTACAAGCAGGTTGTAGGGATTCCTATGGGTACAAATTGTGCGCCTCTTGTTGCAGATTTATTTTTATACACATATGAAAAGGAATTTATTCAAAATCTTCAAAAGCAAAGAAAACATGATGATGTGAAATGCTTCATTAGTACTTCTAGGTACCTGGATGATATTCTTACTATCGATAATCCTGTTTTTGAAAAGTATAAAGATGTTATTTATCCACAAGAATTGACTCTAAACAAGGCAAACTTTACAGACACTGAAACACCATTTTTGGACCTAAATATCAAAATTGTCAATGGAGAAATTCATACAAGTGTATATGACAAACGAGATGATTTTGGCTTCAACATAGTAAATTTCCCCTGGCTTGACGGTGATGTCCCTAGATTACCGTCTTACGGTATCTACATTTCACAGCTCATCCGGTATGCTAGAGCATGTACTGATGTTTTGGATTTTCATAATAGAAATCTACAAATTACAAAGAAACTTTTAGGTCAAGGTTTTCGCTTTCACAAACTAGTAAAGACTTTCTGGAAATTTTACAAAAATTATGATCAACTTCTTTTGAAATTCGGACCCATAAAAGCAACGGAGTATATTACTTTAGGTATTTCACAACCTGCATTTTATGGTGACATAATTAACAAAATAAGAAGGATCAAAGGTAGACAGCATATGTATCGAAAATGCGTCAGAGTCATCAAACGCCTTTTATACCGTGGATATGATCCTTATGTCACCAGACGGACACTAAGCTTGGTACTTGACCAATATACAGTCTTGTACGAGCGCATTCTTAAGACTTGCACTCTGACTGACTGTGACGACGGGACTCCATGACGGGCCCTGTCCAAACCTCTTTAGAGAAGACAGGGCCCCGACCACCTGTCCTCTCTGAATGTCAGTCGGACTCCTCGGGTGATTACATACATGAGCTCGCTACAGCCGGCAGAGCACGGACTGTATTACGCATGCCCTCTTTTTATATCCATTTACATATTCATCTGTGTCTCTGGGGCCTCTGCGTTTCGCGGTCTTGTTTGTGTGACGTCATCTTACAGTGAGGAGGTTGTTTTACACCACATTTGTACGTTCTTCGAGACCTCTAGGTAACTGGAGAAGTGAGAGGGTTGTGCGCACGTAATCCAGGATAACCACACCGTCTGCTATTTACTTGGCAGATGGCCGTCCTAAGTCGGCACCGGTTGCCCATTGGTCTCGTTGGTTTATGTGTAGTCTTTTATGTTTCTATGTTGTGAGTTGGTGTTCCTTGTCCCTTTTGCGTCTCTTTCTGTGGGTATCTGTTCTGTGTTTTTTGCATGGGTGTTTTGGGATTTTGCTGTGGGTGCTGCAACCTAGTGTTGTTGGAGATCCCCTCCTTTCTTTTATATCTACACTTATTTCGTGTTGCAGTGTGGAGTTGGTAATACAATTCCCCGTGACCCGATGTTTGAAGTGTTTTAATTCCATTTCGTTCTCTAACTTGACTTTGTTGTAGTGCCTTCCATGCGGGATCTCTACTCACCCTTCTTTGATCATCTCACTATGGCATTTTTAAGGTCGCCTCGTATTAAACTTACTCCTTTGAGATTACCCTCTATCACTACAGTAACTTTCCCATCATCGACTTTTAACAGCAATAAACTTTTTTCCTCACCCAGAGTACTTCTTTCACCTCTTAAATTGAATTCCCGTAGACGTATTACACCTACTTCTCCATCTGCAGGCTCTACATTTAACAACAAACATAGGGGGTTCTCAGCAGTTTCTACGTGCAAAGGGAAAAGATGCGGTATGTGTCCGCTCATCAATTGCAATTCCACAATTAAATCAAGTGTTAACGGGCAGACTTTTAAAATTGAGATTGAAAACGACATCGATTGATCGTACCAAGATGTCATTTATGTTATAACATGAAACGCTAGGGGATGTGGCGCCCAATATGTTGGAGAAACAGGTCAGGCCTTAAAATCTCGTTTTAGAAGTCATTCGTATCAGATAAGAAACTCACATCACAAAAAACAAAGAAATTTCCTCTATAATCACTTCGTTAAATACAATCATTCCATTTCGGATATAACTATTACACCGGTTCAGTCTTTTTCTAAACTTAAAAATCTTAGTAAAACGGAAATTAAAAAACGCCGACTACAAGCTGAACTTGCCTGGATCACAAAACTCCAAACTGCGTACCCCCTTGGTCTAAACGATCAAATTTATGGACAAGGAAATATTTCCTCGACGTCAACTAATATTAATGTATTTTCAATCCGCCCAAACACTAAACGGAAGCATAGGTCTCACGGAAGACGACGAAACCGAAAACTCAGAATAAGATCTAGATTACACCGTACCCTCAACGATCTTCTGATCATTGCTCGCAACGGCGGCAGACATGAACTGCTTCATGCTCTCTCATCAGTTCCAGCAGTTCAACTGAAATCTATCTTGGATGAAGCACTGGTTGCATTCTTAAGAAATACGGATTGATTCAGACTTAATATCATTGTTGCATTCGCACAGAATAAACTTTATCCAGTTGTTAAAAACATCCCCCCAAAAAAACGATTCTTAAAAATTCCATTTATTAACAAAGGATTCGATCTTCTTAACATCTCTAATATTTTTCGGGATCATCGTGTACAAAGTGCTATTCCTCAATATTTTGAAAATTTAGAACCTCCTCTTATTTGTTACAAATATAAAAGACCTATTCGAAATTTCGTTTTTAACTACAACAAAGTTACATCAGATCCTAAAATACTTGAATCATGTCCTACTTCTTGAGAATGTGCAACATCTGAATATCTATATAAACCAGCTGGTCATATTATTACAGGTGACTTTTCAATTATCCAAGACAGGCAGCTCCGTGGTCTTCTCAAAAAAGGACCTAAGTATAGAATCCCGTCCAAGATGGATTTTATTAAATGTCGCGAAGTACTTAAGGAAGCCTTAGATAACTATACCAAACGATGGTGTAAATCGGAAGGAGTCGAATCGCATTCTCTGAATGACTGGAAAAACCTCATTTTGGACATTACTGACATTCGAATAGACAACTTCCACAGAAATCCTCATCTTTTTGAAAATCCAAGTTCTAGATCTGAAAGATATTTTAAATCCAAATTACGTAATTTACATGAAAAATTTGTCTTCGCTCCTGCAGATAAAGCAGCCAACAACACCATAATCATATGAAAACTTTACTATATATCAACTTTAGTTTCGGAACTTTCGTCTACAAATACTTATATCAAAAGCAATGAAAGTGTCCCTAACATTTTGAGCAAACATAGCAGTGAAATTTCTTCATTCAACATCCCTATTTCTAAATTGGATCTTCCTACAATATACTGCATACCAAAACTGCACAAATCTCCTTACAAATTTAGATACATTGCTAATTCTAGCAACTGCTCAACTACAACTTTGTCTAGACATCTGACGTCAGCCCTCACGGCGGTAAAGGAACACGTTGCAAAATATTGTGAAACTGTTCTTAACAGGAATGATGTAAATTTATTTTGGTCTATAAAAAATTCCGGGGATGTGATTGACAAGATAAAATCTAGAAATTTTCAAGCCAATACGATTGCTTCATACGATTTTTCAAATATGTACACCACGCTTCCTCACGACAAGATCAATGATCAATTGTCCAAACTCATTAAATGGTGCTATAATCGAGAGGGGAAAATTTATATTTGTACATCTGAATCAAAGGGTTTCTTTTCCGCTACAGAATACAAATCATACAAATCATGGACATGTAGCGACCTGTGTAGTGCCTTGTCCTTCCTCTTGGACAACATTTATGTAAGATTTGGTGAGAATCTCTACAAGCAGGTTGTAGGGATTCCTATGGGTACAAATTGTGCGCCTCTTGTTGCAGATTTATTTTTATACACATATGAAAAGGAATTTATTCAAAATCTTCAAAAGCAAAGAAAACATGATGATGTGAAATGCTTCATTAGTACTTCTAGGTACCTGGATGATATTCTTACTATCGATAATCCTGTTTTTGAAAAGTATAAAGATGTTATTTATCCACAAGAATTGACTCTAAACAAGGCAAACTTTACAGACACTGAAACACCATTTTTGGACCTAAATATCAAAATTGTCAATGGAGAAATTCATACAAGTGTATATGACAAACGAGATGATTTTGGCTTCAACATAGTAAATTTCCCCTGGCTTGACGGTGATGTCCCTAGATTACCGTCTTACGGTATCTACATTTCACAGCTCATCCGGTATGCTAGAGCATGTACTGATGTTTTGGATTTTCATAATAGAAATCTACAAATTACAAAGAAACTTTTAGGTCAAGGTTTTCGCTTTCACAAACTAGTAAAGACTTTCTGGAAATTTTACAAAAATTATGATCAACTTCTTTTGAAATTCGGACCCATAAAAGCAACGGAGTATATTACTTTAGGTATTTCACAACCTGCATTTTATGGTGACATAATTAACAAAATAAGAAGGATCAAAGGTAGACAGCATATGTATCGAAAATGCGTCAGAGTCATCAAACGCCTTTTATACCGTGGATATGATCCTTATGTCACCAGACGGACACTAAGCTTGGTACTTGACCAATATACAGTCTTGTACGAGCGCATTCTTAAGACTTGCACTCTGACTGACTGTGACGACGGGACTCCATGACGGGCCCTGTCCAAACCTCTTTAGAGAAGACAGGGCCCCGACCACCTGTCCTCTCTGAATGTCAGTCGGACTCCTCGGGTGATTACATACATGAGCTCGCTACAGCCGGCAGAGCACGGACTGTATTACGCATGCCCTCTTTTTATATCCATTTACATATTCATCTGTGTCTCTGGGGCCTCTGCGTTTCGCGGTCTTGTTTGTGTGACGTCATCTTACAGTGAGGAGGTTGTTTTACACCACATTTGTACGTTCTTCGAGACCTCTAGGTAACTGGAGAAGTGAGAGGGTTGTGCGCACGTAATCCAGGATAACCACACCGTCTGCTATTTACTTGGCAGATGGCCGTCCTAAGTCGGCACCGGTTGCCCATTGGTCTCGTTGGTTTATGTGTAGTCTTTTATGTTTCTATGTTGTGAGTTGGTGTTCCTTGTCCCTTTTGCGTCTCTTTCTGTGGGTATCTGTTCTGTGTTTTTTGCATGGGTGTTTTGGGATTTTGCTGTGGGTGCTGCAACCTAGTGTTGTTGGAGATCCCCTCCTTTCTTTGGTATAGTTATCTAAGGCTTCCTTTAGTACTTCGCGACATTTAATAAAATCTATCTTGGACGGGATTCTATACTTAGGTCCTTTTTTGAGAAGACCACGGAGCTGCCTGTCTTGGATAATTGAAAAGTCACCTGTAATAATATGACCAGCTGGTTTATATAGATATTCAGATGTTGCACATTCTCAAGAAGCAGGACATGATTCAAGTATTTTAGGATCTGATGTAACTTTGTTGTAGTTAAAAACGAAATTTCGAATAGGTCTTTTATATTTGTAACAAATAAGAGGAGGTTCTAAATTTTCAAAATATTGAGGAATAGCACTTTGTACACGATGATCCCGAAAAATATTAGAGATGTTAAGAAGATCGAATCCTTTGTTAATAAATGGAATTTTTAAGAATCGTTTTTTTGGTGGGATGTTTTTAACAACTGGATAAAGTTTATTCTGTGCGAATGCAACAATGATATTAAGTCTGAATCAATCCGTATTTCTTAAGAATGCAACCAGTGCTTCATCCAAGATAGATTTCAGTTGAACTGCTGGAACTGATGAGAGAGCATGAAGCAGTTCATGTCTGCCGCCGTTGCGAGCAATGATCAGAAGATCGTTGAGGGTACGGTGTAATCTAGATCTTATTCTGAGTTTTCGGTTTCGTCGTCTTCCGTGAGACCTATGCTTCCGTTTAGTGTTTGGGCGGATTGAAAATACATTAATATTAGTTGACGTCGAGGAAATATTTCCTTGTCCATAAATTTGATCGTTTAGACCAAGGGGGTACGCAGTTTGGAGTTTTGTGATCCAGGCAAGTTCAGCTTGTAGTCGGCGTTTTTTAATTTCCGTTTTACTAAGATTTTTAAGTTTAGAAAAAGACTGAACCGGTGTAATAGTTATATCCGAAATGCAATGATTGTATTTAACGAAGTGATTATAAAGGAAATTTCTTTGTTTTTTGTGATGTGAGTTTCTTATCTGATACGAATGACTTCTAAAACGAGATTTTAAGGCCTGACCTGTTTCTCCAACATATTGGGCGCCACATCCCCTAGCGTTTCATGTTATTACATAAATGACATCTTGGTACGATCAATCGATGTCGTTTTCAATCTCAATTTTAAAAGTCTGCCCGTTAACACTTGATTTAATTGTGGAATTGCAATTGATGAGCGGACACATACCGCATCTTTTCCCTTTGCACGTAGAAACTGCTGAGAACCCTCTATGTTTGTTGTTAAATGTAGAGCCTGCAGATGGAGAAGTAGGTGTAATACGTCTACGGGAATTCAATTTAAGAGGTGAAAGAAGAACTCTGGGTGAGGAAAAAAGTTTATTGCTGTTAAAAGTCGATGATGGGAAAGTTACTGTAGTGATAGAGGGTAATCTCAAAGGAGTAAGTGAAGTCAAAGAAACTACTGAGACAAATAATTCAGCATCCTATTTGGACATAATGTTGTCCTACGACACTGATGGTCACATGAACACCTCTTTCTATGAAAAACGTGACGACTTCAATTTCAGCATTACAAACTTTCCTTTTCCTAGTAGCAACATCCCTTCATCTCCAGCTTATGGCGTATTCATATCTCAATTAATACACTATGCCAGAGCAAGTACCAAATATACGGATTTAATTCTGAGAGCTAAGCGTCTTGCAGATAAGCTTCTCAGTCAGGGATATATTTGTGACCGACTAACATCGTCACTGAGGATGTTCTACGGTCGATATGAGGAACTCGTCATACACTATGATGTCCCACTCTCCAGAATGGTGGATGATATTTTGTCATAGACCATTTGAACCATCCAACCAAAGATTGTACTCCATGTCTTCCGAAATGGAAGTAACCGGATATGACAGTTCTACCGAATTGAAGCGACGGGTGTTGCATGCAAGCAGGAGATGCTTACTCTTCCTGGGCACCTGGTCTCACTCCCATATCGGGAGTTCGCTTCTTTTCATATGGTGGAGGTTTTTGTTTGTTAGCTTTGGTTCTTGTTTTGTCCTGATTTTGTATGCCTTCGGTTTCTGATTTTCTGAATTATCGATTTGTGCTGTATACAGGGATATGGTCATTATCCATATTTGCCATACCTTTTATATCGTGAATATGATCTTAATGTCACCAGACGGACGCTCGGCATGGTACTGGACCAATCTACTGCCTTGTACCAGCTCATTCTTAAGACTTGCACTCTGACCGACTGTGACGACGGGACTCCATGACGGGCCCTGTCCAAACCTTTTTAGAGATGATAGGATCCCGACCTGTCCTCTCTGAATGTTGGTCGGACTTCTCGTTTGATAAAATGCATGAGCTCGCTACAGCCGGCAGAGCACGGACTGCATTTCGTATGCCCCTCGTTTATGTAAATAATTATTGAAGGAGCGCAAGGGGCATTGATGAAAGGGCATCAAATGAAAAAAGGATTTCCAATCAGAGGGTGGCGTGTTCAATTGTCAATTACAAAACTTCACTCATCTGCACTAAGCACTAAGTAAACTGAGACTCGGGAAAGGTGCTCTTACTTGTGATGGTTATTTTTTCTCGAAATGACCATCTTTTACCAAAACAAGCGTGGATACCCCTAAATTTATGTATGAAATCAAGTTTTGTTTTTCAATTACAAGCAAGAAAACCCATTCAAAATATTCTCATTACTTTTTCCGATGATATAAAGCATGTTTTGCTACAATTTCATTAGACCAGAATGTAAACTTTATATGGCTATATATCAATAATTTGGGTGGATACATATAAAATTCTCAATGATTCTGGAAAGAAAAAGAATATATAAACTGATGAAATTTGTTAATATCGTAAAACGTGTTTACCTCCAATGAACTTTTTGAAACTTTAAACCTGTGGGATCCTCTACCTTAAGCAGCGGATCACAACTTTAAGTTACGTACGTCAGAAATGGATGCGTTCCAGATGGTTGTCCTAAGTCGGCACCGGTTGCCAATTGGTCTCGTTGGTTTATGTCTTGTCTTTTGTGTTTCATGTTTCTATTGTGTGAGTTAGTCTCGTTGATTTTTGTGTGGTCTTTTGTGTTTCATGTTTCTATGGTGTTAGTTGGTCTCGTTGGTTTATGTGTGATCTTTTGTGTTTCATGTTTCTATGGTGTTAGTCGGTCTCGTTGGTTTATGTGTGGTCTTCTGTGTTTCATGTTTCTATTGTGTTAGTTGGTCTCGTTGGTATATGTGTGGTCTTTTGTGATTCATGTTTCTTAGGTGTTAGTTGGTCTCGTTGGTTTATGTGTGGTCTATTGTGTTTCATGTTTCTGTGGTGTGACTTGTTCTTCCTTTTCCCTTTTGCGTCTTTCTGTAAATGTCTGCTCTGTGCTTTGGAGTGTATTAAAGTTTTGCTGTTGATGCTGCAACCGAGTGTTGTTGGAGATCCCCTCCATTCTTTGGTGTAATGTTGTCTTACCTTGACGACCAAACCATCAATATAACCATAATGACGATATGAAAAATACTGATGGAATACGATTTTTTTTCTCTTATTTAAAAGACATACGTAACTTACGGTATTTCGATATACCCACAATTTCCTTAATTTCCTTCGAAAAAAAAAAGCATAACCATTAGACAAATCGATATCACGATGATAAAAGACTTTTTCTTAAATTTTGAAAGAGGAGATCTAATGTCTGCATCGGTTGAATGAATTAAGAATTACGAAGGAAGAGTGGAGATTTGTGGTCGAAATCGAATATTTACTTGTTTAGCAAAATGAAAATAAGGAATATTGAGGATTGAAGAAAGTCGGGAAAATATTTGATTATCAGTTTAATATCGGTATTATGAATCATAAGTCAAAGTTTTCTTTTTCTCAAAACTGGTATTGGTAGAGCAACCAATTAAAAAAAAGCTTAAATTTCGAGTTTAATCAACACACCAAACATAGGCCTGATTTTGGTCTGAACCTTTAGCTGAATACCCCTGCTTTCAAGAACAGCTGTCGTAAAGAATGTATCACGGTCAGATTTTGCTCAAATTTAGTAAAAAGCGATAAAATCGTGAAAAATTAAAACGAAATATTAATCGTCTATTTTCTATGTATACATATATTTTGTTCTTTTTTGTCTAGAATAAAGTTGCTATTAATGCATTAGATATGCACATATGTTATATAATTGTGTTTTAGGAAGAATATTTTCTCCTCTCTCGAAAAATTGCAGTTTTATGCAAATTTCTGTGAAATATGAAAATTCGTGTTGGTATCTTCTCTAAAGCCCAGGAGCTATTTTTTTGTCTTGAAACATATCGACAATTATATGTTCATTATTTCTAGGGCCTTTTTATCGATAATTTTTCTAAAGGGCTATAAATAAGTGTAAAAAAAACTAATGAATATGTACTTTTGATTTAAGCGTCATTTCCCAATTAGTTTCCGTAGATGAAGATTCGGTCGACCACGTTGAGTTATATCATACTGTTTAAAAATTAATAAAAAATACTTCTTTTAAACTGTCGTGGAAAAACTGTGTATTAAGACCCGATTGTGACAAGTTGAAATGAAAATACGTCAATTGAAGAAATGTGCATAAAGTTCCTATAGAATTATGAAAAGTATCCTTTGACGTTTATTTTAGTACTACAGAGATGTAAATATACATGTCAAACCATGTTTGTTTTCGTCTGTTGACAACGGAAAGTTCGCCGCGACAGGAGCCTAGAATGTTGGCGTGATAATGGCCGTATTTCCTAAAGAGCTCCGAATGAAGGAATAAAATTGAAAAAAGTTTGAAAAGTATGACGTAAAGAATAGTCAGTGCAATGTGTCCAAGAAGAAACTCTTCAACATGACCCGGTTGCAGTACCAACAGGACCGTTCTTCAACGAGTCTAAAGAAGGGGATCTCCAACAACCCCAGGTTGCAATTTCCACAGCAAAACCCCAAAACACCCAATGCAAAAACACAAAGCAGACAAGCAAAGGAAGAAGAGACGCATAAGGGACAAGGAACGTCAACGCACAAAAAAAAAACATCAAACACAAAGGACTACACATAAACCGACCGAGACAAATGGGCATGCGGTACCGACTTAGGACGGCCATCAGCCTTTTGAAATAGCAGAAGGTTTGGTTATCCTGAATTACGTGCGCACAACCCTCCCACTTTTCTGATTACCCAGCGGTCTCGAAAAACGTACAATTGTGGTGTAAAACAACCTCCTCACTGTCAGATGACCACACAGAAACAAAACCGCAAAACGCAGGGACCCGAGCAACACAGAGTCCAAGAGGCGATAAAACATAGTAAAATCAAACTTATATAACGACGAGACTGATATGTTGTCAGCTCAGCGTCGGACCTCCGAGAATAGAGTATCATTTGATGTGTGGTCATTTCTTTTTCAATATTGCTAAAGACTTGCGTCTCGATTGGTATTTTTATGTAAGTGTGTTTGATTCTTGTAAATGTTGTCGTTTGATATTAATTATTTGTTTGTATTTTTCCGTTTCATTTATATATAAACAATTTGCAGAAAAACATCCAATGCAAAAACACAAAGCAGACAAGCACAGAAAGAGACGCATAAGGGACAAGGAACGTCAACGCACAATACAAAAACATCAAACACAAAGGACTACACATAAACCAAAGAGGCCTCGGTGTCGACTGAGGACGGCCATCTGCCACGGAAATAGCAGAAGGTGTGGTTATCCTGGATTACGTGCGCACAACCCTCCCATTTTTCCGATTATCCAGAGGTCTCGAAGAACGTACAATTGTGGTGTAAAACAACCTCCTCACTGTCAGATGACCACACACAAACAAGACCGCAAAACGCAGGGGCCCAAGCAACACAGATGAATATGTTAATGGATATAAAAAGAGGGCGTACATAATACAATAAGTGCTCTGCCGCCGCGAGCTCATGTATGTTATCACCCGAGGAGTCCGACTGACATTCAGAGAGGACAGTTGGTCGGAGCCCTGTCTTCTCTAAAGAGGTTTGTCCTGTCGTCACAGTCAGTCAGAGTGCAAGTTTTAAGAATGCGCTTGTACAAGACTGTAGAGTGGTCAAGTACCAAGCCTAGTGTCCGTCTGGTGACATAAGGATCATATCAACGGTATAAAAGGCGTTTGATGATTCTGACGCATTTTCGATAGTGATGTTGTCTATCTGTGATCCGTCTTATCTTGTTAATAATGTCACCATAAAATGCAGGTTGTGAAATACCAAAAGTAATATACTCTGTTGCCTGTATTGGTCCGAATTTCTGAAGAAGTTGACAATAATTTTTAATGATTATGTTGACATCCAAGATAATTATGTCGAATGTTTACAAAATATGTTGCATGTTGACATAAATAAGTTGCATGTTGACATAATCATGTTGCATGTGGACATAGATAAGTTGCATGTTAACATAAGTAAGTCGCATGTCGACATATTTTAAAGAAAAATATCTCGCATTTAGGAGGCAGAAGTATGCCACCATAGAAATGTGTCGATAAGTATGCATTACGAAGACAGCATCAATAGTGATCGGAAACTAGCGAGACAAATAAAAAAAAAATGATGATAATAAATTTTTAAAACTAATAATAAAAAGTATTGGCCGCACATACTTACACTGTTCTTTGCAAGACTTCGAGATTTATCCCCTACATATGAATTTTAATCAGAACATTTGCCGACAAAGTAGAAAAAAACTTTTCTTATTTGTGAGCTGCATGGACAGTAAATGCTGATGTAATGTTTGCGGACGGCAAATTCTGATTTTACGGTGCAAACATCCGATAATCTGTTATAGTATTTGAATATATTTCAATGTTACAAATCTTCTTATCAAAATGAAATTATTTTGTAATTTAACCCCTTGCTAATTAAAGATGTAGGGTGTAACGCCCCCCCCCCCTATCCCCTTCGATAAATGATAAAATCTGCAAATATGCATGATATGCATTGTCTTTTTCTAACATTCATTTTGTTATATTTTCTTGTTTCAATACTTTATAGATTTAAAGAACGCTATATACATCTTTACAAGTTTGAATTGAATAAACGTAAATCAAAACATGTCACCTAAACTTGCAAGCGTGGATCTAGAGTGTGATGGGTTGGGGAGGAGATAGTCTGAACCACCCCACCCCATTCGCCGTGATATTTGCAAAAAAGATCAGACTTTTCAGATTTTTATTTCAAAATCATAGGTATGACAATAAAGAATTGGCTGACCCTTCATAATGGATCATCGATTACAAACTCTTGGTGATCCGATCGATGCGATTTTTTACACTCTGAAAGGTGACTTTTTTACGACAATAATTACTGCAGCAACTCAAATGTGCTTGTATTGACATATTTTAAGGCTTAATGTTGAAATACACTTCCTCTGAAAAAGAATCAAGTTTTACTTATATATATATATATATATTTATTTATTTTCTCAAGGCATATGGGGCTCGGTACCTATCATTTTCTTTAATGTACGGTGTTCCTGAAAATTAATTGATTTTTAAAAATTCTATCATGCAAAATCTTTCTTTTCATATGAAAGTTTACATTCTCATTTGTATAAATTCAAATTTTCAGACGAATCAAACGCATACATTCGCAGTTATGCTAGGTTTACACTTAGCCACGATGCCCTACGATGTCTACGATTGAGCAAAATCGTGGAGCTCCACGAATCTATAAAAAAATTGGTCTTCGCACGCTCTCCGACGCTCCATCACGCTCTGATACGCGCTGTAGCGATTTGTTACGATTGTAGATCAGATCTGTTACGATTTGCACCCCGTTCTCTCAAGCTTCGTTACGTTCCCGTACGATTACCAAGATGAGCTATTACGCTTTGCCACGCTCTATCACGGTTCCCTACGCTTATCAAGTTTTGTTGCGATCTGTTACGATGAAGGACTACGATTTTCCGTGATTTAATACGATTTGATATGAAAAGACAACCAGTTTCAATACCACTTGCAATATCCAAACAAGATTAAGCTTAATATCCAGGAGATGAATATTCTATATCGCAAAAAAAAACGCAGGAAATGGCATTGATGAACCTTATTTGATCTTTCTTTTTTTCGATTATGAAAGTTAACAATTTTTCTTGAGCAATTCAAATCTTTGATTGCGTGTATATAATTAACTCGTTCGAAGACAATTAATGCAGCACCTCACTTATTATCAAGACTTCTTTTCTTAGTCTTCTTCATATGTTAGAAATTGTTGCGGATGTTAAAACCCTTGTAATCCATCAAAAACGGGTTGTCTTATTATTATTTTCATGATAGAAATATTGGAATCGCAACGAATCTTGTAGATCGTGGACTGAATCGTGGAAACCGTAACAAATCGTCAAAGAGCGTGAGTGAAATCGTAGTGGATCGTAGGAGAACGTGTTTCACCAAGATCTCCTACGATCGCATAATTATTACGATCTGTTGCGCTTTGTCAAGATCTGTTACGCTCTACTACGCTCCATCACGTTCACTACGCTCTCCTACGCTCTCTCACGATGTAGGGATCAATCGGGACAATCGTAGCAATTTTTTTGAGAATCAATTGAGATCTCCTACGATCATCACGATTCCACCACGCTCTCTTACGAGCGTCACGATTCAACCCCACGCTCTCTTACGATCTCTAGGATTCACCTCAATCGGGGCAATCGGGGCGATCGTGGCTAAGTGTAAGCCTAGCATTATAGCCGTTTGAAATCATTTTGAATTTGGGTTGCGCAGCGCTATAATTCATTCCACTGGCGCCACCTACAATGTATTGCGTTTTTACAATAGCGATATATGGAGATTTAATAGACCATTTTCGAGTTACCGTTCGGATATTATACTCCGCTTCGACGTTTTGTCAAGATGCCCTACTTCCGGTTTACATTTGAGTCTAAAAATAAAGCGATCACGATTAAGAAATAAACTATTTACGCAACCAAATGGCATTGTAGCGTCATAAATGTGCACCATTTACATGATTTGGGGTTGGGAAAATTCAAGCAAGAGGTATCAGTCAAAGGGGATGCTCTATGTAGAAGTTGAATGGGCAGGAAAGGGGGGGGGGGTGTTTTACGAGGAGACATTTATAACAAGAGACTCTGGACACGTGTCCAGGTGTATGTGACTGAATTTATTGTTTGTGACAGTAAGATGGGGATAGGCATTTGACACGACAGGTGTTTAAATGTTTGATTTTGACCTGTACATCTACCCAGTACCCCGGTAACCGGCCAACGACATAATTCCGGGTAAAGCTTATGAAGGTGAGGGGGTGGACAGGGTGAAAGGGAGGGGGAGGAATGAGAAGGGAGAGAGGAAAGGGGCGGGAGGGGGAGGTAAGGGAAGGTTGAAAAGGAGGGGGAGGGGGAGGTAAGGGAAGGTTGAAAAGGAGGGAGAGAGAGGTACCCCTTCCCCCGAAGGTGTACCCTGCTGACGATCAAATATAGTATTGATTTACACAGTGACATTGTATCTGTGACTCTGTAATCGGAAAAAAGATCACGCAGAATCTAAAAGAATGAAAAATGAAAAGAAAAATGTCTGAAATTATTATCTTCTCGGACTCAGGACTGATATATTTTCCTTACCTGGCTGATCTCCCCCTCCTATTGGATTTCCGTTCCTCGTTTGTAAAATATTGATCAGGCCATGAGCGTGACTGGGGTGAACTCCGTCCCCCAGAGATTCACGAGAACAATTTTCATTTTAAAGTTTGCAGGCCAGATGTATGTATTGAAATGTACGTTCAAGGATCATGACTAAATGGATACAAGAAAGTCTATCTGTGAATACGGCAAATAAAACGTTTACTTGAACTTTGAGTCTCATAGGATGTACATTTAATTTTGTGTGAAGTTTGCACTCGCGCGGATGTTGCGGCTCTGAACTCCCCTCCCCCTCAAGATGTCATTATTCTATTTCTACGCTCCCAATTTCTCAACTTCAATGCCAGGATGAAACCCATCATTTAAATAATGTTTTAGATCCACACCTTACTTTTCATCTATATACAATTTGTATTTCATTATTCCAAGAGGTACCGTTTTTCAGATTTTAATTTTTCAATTTTGAACAAATTCTTAGTGCCTTCGTCAGGTGTACAGGGACATATCTCTTTCGTATCTTTCTTATTTTCTCAAGTTACCAATAGCACACGCTGCCATTTATCAAAGTAGTTTTAACCGCCCCCCCCCCCTAAAAAAAAAACCCTGTTAGTACCGATTTTTATACTGAATTGATGCAATCAGAAGAGAAAGCGGCTTATATTACTTCAGAAATACTTAATGTCATTAAAATCTTGGAACCTTTTATGTACTGACAATTTCTTAGGGGATTTATTTGCACAAAAAGGCAATGGCGCTAAAAGCGCGAGGGGGGGGGGGTGAAATCACAATTATTGTTTTGTTTTAAAAAAAGAAATTCAGTTGGGTTACCATTTTCTATTTTTTTATGTAAGATTTTTAAATTTTCCGTTCAAAGAATTTCCTGTTTTCACTTTTTCAATATTCATTAGAATAATTTATCTCTATATTATATTACTGAAAAAAAGTAAAATCCGATGACTTATAATTTACATTGTCATTGATGACGTAAACAAATTAATGGTCAATACAAACAAAAGCAGCGATAATAATAATTTCCATAATCAAAGAAAAGTAGTTTTTTTTCAATTTTGAGTAGATAAGATCGATTTTACACCGTTGATGTCACAATATGTGACGTTGCTAAGGTAGACCGGAAGTAACCCTACTTGACGTAACTAAGCAGGTGCGTCATAGCAGTGACTAAACTGAAGGTTTATAACGGTCATTAGTTGTAACTCGAAAATGGTCTATTGTACAAATTCGGCAATATTATGGTCGTTACTGCATATTTTTACATAAAACTTTTTATGGCTCCTTTTTTCCTCAATCTAGACCCTTCGGAATAAAATTTACGTTTTCAAATAAATTTATTTTCAGGGATACTGTATCTTATAAAAAAATTAAAACAAATAAAAAACAAAATATAGAGCATGGAAAATGAGAGAGAGATTGTATTCTTATGACAAATATAAGCATCTATTCCCAACATTTCACGACTCGCTCCACTCGCCAATTAAGAATATAGTTGTATATACATGTATGGATGACTGAATTTAAAAAGAAAGGAAACTTCATTTCTTAAACTTTTTCCGGCTCGCTGCGCTCGCCAGTCTACCTATAAACGTAAAGTAAACGTATCAAGAAACTCTATATCTTGTACATGCAGTTGGAATCGACTCCCCCTGCCACCATCCCCCCCCCCCCACACACACACTTCTTAATTAGATCATCAGTCTTGAGATTCAGGGTTTTTTTTTTTTTTTTTTTTTTTTTGCTTGTCAGTTTTTTTGTGAACAACTTTCTTCGAGCTGAAACCTTGGGGCCCCCTTGTTCTGAAATCTTAGATCCGCCGCTGAAACCGGTTCATCCTGCATTCCCATGAGAGAAAGTGTCGTAGATGGCGCCACTGAATGACTTTTTTGTCTACCATGAGACAAATCAGAGTATTATTTTTTTCATTTATTGGTTTTCATTTGTGTTATTTAATCGTACAAATTTCATAATCAGAATTCTAATTGATTTTTTAAATTCATTTGGGTGTTGATATTTGATATTTTCACAAGAAAGTAACCAAAAGTGATGATATAACTTCAATAAGTAAGATACTCCTATGCATGGAAAAACAGTCTAGAAAATATTTCTACCACAAAATGATAAGAATTCGCTCTTTAGTACATGCAAAGAACGGGTGAATTAGCAAAACCAAACTATCACTGAGCTTGTCCTTACTTCTAAAAATGCTCGGGTAACTCCGTTAATGTTTAATGTTACGTATGGGGGGGGGGTCCATCCAACCTAAGTGTCTTGTTTAAGTAATTTTATGGGAACAAAGCAAAACATTCATGCAATTTTCGAGCGAATGAACATCAATGACCTACATGTATTCTTTAAATTCTACGAAGCGTTTGGTCGGCATAACTTTTTTTCCGTTACGCATCTCGAGTTGAGACCAGGGAACTTCGTTTGCCATATCAAAGTATCTTGAGGAGAATCCGGATCCTAATCATAGTATTCCTGGGCTTACGACGAAACTGACAGAAAATGTACCTGACCTTTCAAATTATTCACGGTACACATGTATTTTCTTGTGCGTTTCACAATTAAAAGGAGCCCATTAAACTCGGTTAATCCAGAGGTGTCCCAGAAACCAAGTGTTTGTCAAATAGTACAGTTTGAATTGTTTCCCTTCTTAAGCAGATTTTATTTATAATTTGGTATTTAAAATTAATCAATTTTCGAAAATTCGTACGTCTTTATCAATTCAAAGTTCTTTAATGCTCTCCAGACACAGATTCAAATGTCGTGAAGCACTTTTAAAGGAATATTCTTGGATTTGAAAATTTAGTTGAAAGGCCTCAATAATGTCGAAGGGTTCCAACTCTATACCTTCTTGAAGAAAATTCCAAACCAATTTCAATGCACCAGACACGTTTTTCGAATATTTAATTCTCATCAGTAATGCTTCTTGCGGAGCCACCAAAAATCATTCAAGTAACGTTCTCTTTAATTTTTTGAATTTAAGATTTGTACATTTACATTACAGAGAGTGCGCGGCTCCAAATTTCGTGTAGTGTCGATTCAGTGGCATATCCAAATAAAATCTATGTTCTAAATAGTATTTGAGGGATGGTGTTAAGATGTTAAACTCCTTTAATTTCGATTATATTTATCGGTGATATGGCTATTTTCCGAAATGGCAAAATATATATAAATGAAGTCACATTTATAAAAGGCAAAAACAAAGCTTCTTTCAGGTGACAGAGCTGGAAAGAAGTAGTCAATACACTTGACAAGACATCTTTGGAATTTTAGGGGGTACCTTTATGCATTATCCCAAATATTTTTCATAGGAATATTTTACACCAATGTTTGGTCTTTTTCCATAGATTAAACTTTGATGTAGTGAAAGAATGTCAAAAGCAAAAAGTTTGAACTGCTTATTCTTGTAAGATGGTTAACTGTGTGCTTGTTGAAATAGTATAACGAAATTGTCAAAAAGATTATTGGCTTAATTTTATCTTTGGAACCATGTTTTGATCCTAAACTAAACTGTATACATTAACCTGTTTTCTCCCTCATCTATATGCATTTTCCTCAAAATACTGCAAAATGAAGATATTCTATCCGACATATTTTTGCAAAAAGTTGAATTCAGTCTATTTTGCAAATAAAAATGCAATGAAATTTTAAGGGGTATCCTTCTGTTTGACAACATATCAATCCACATGAATTGATTTTAAACAAGGCAAACGTTTCAAACACAGAAACATCATTTTTGGACCTAAATATCAAAATTGTTAATGGAGAGATCAATACAAGTGTGTATGACAAAAGAGATGATTTTGGATTTAACATAGTAAATTTCCCCCTGGCTTGACGGTGATGTTCCTAGATTACCGTCCTATGGTATCTTTATTTCACAGCTCATCCGGTATGCTAGAGCATGTACTGATGTTTTGAATTTTCATAGTAGAAATTTACAAATTACCACGAAACTTTTAGGACAAGGTTTTCGCTTTCACAAACTAGTAAAGACTTTCTGGAATTTTACAAAAATTATTGTCAAGTTCTTCTGAAATTCGGACCAATACAGGCAACACAGTATATTACTTTGGGAATTTCACAACCTGCATTTTATGGTGACATTATTATAAGATAAGAAGGATCAAAGATAGACAACATCATTATCGAAAATGCGTCAGAATCATCAAACGCCTTTGATACCGTGGGTATGATCCTAATGTCACCAGACGGACACTAGGCTTGGTACTTGACAAATATACAGTCTTGTACAAGCGCATTCTTAAAACTTGCACTCTGACTGACTGTGACGACGGGACTCCATGACGGGCCCTGTCCAAACCTCTTTAGAGAAGACAGGGCCCCGACCACCTGTCCTCTCTGAATGTCAGTCGGACTCCTCGGGTGATAACATACATGAGCTCGCGGCGGCAGAGCACGGATTGTATTACGTAGGCCCTCTTTTTATATCCATTAACATATTCATCTGTGTTGCTTGGGCCCCTGCGTTTTGCGGTCTTGTTTGTGTGTGGTCATCTGACAGTGAGGAGGTTGTTTTACACCACAATTGTACGTTCTTCGAGACCTCTGGGTAATCGGAAAAATGGGAGGGTGTTGCGCACGTAATCCAGGATACAATGTAACCATACCTTCTGCTATTTCCATGGCAGATGGCCGTCCTAAGTCGGCACCGGTTACCCATTGGTCTCGTTGGTTTATGTGTAGTCCTTTGTGTTTGATGTTTCTGTGTTGTGCGTTGACGTTCCTTGTCCCTTGCGCGTCTCTTTTTGTGCTTGTCTGCTTTGTGTTTTTGCATTGGGTGTTTTGGGGTTTTGCTGTGGGTGCTACAACCTGGTGTTGTTGGAGATCCCCTCCTTTGTTTTATATACATCATATGATATCGTATTATATGCTATCTTTCTTCTATTTAATTCATTTTCACAATTTAAAACAAAACAACTAATCTTTGACCCAACTTGAAGGGGTTGAAAGCATATACTAGATATCTAGTATTCCTCAACCTTAATGAGCCAGTGTACCCTTATAATTTCTAGAGTTACATAGTTTTCTGTATCAATTACACGTACATGTGTATCTCCATTTTACAAGGCGGAACAAGTAGCTTATAGTGGATCAGAAATGTGTTTTTATCTTTTTCCAATTCATTTCAATAGTTTGATTATAAAGTAATTTTTGTTTTAAAACAGATTTATCAGATTCAGCACAAAGTTAGATAGAAGAGGGTCCAGTTATTTCTAATTGATCTCTGTGAATTGTTAACTTCGAAACCATCCGTTACCGACGACATAGTTAATCGAAGGCCAAAATGTAAACAAAACAATCATGCAGTTGAGAAATCATTCTTAGGCAACATCAATTTAATCTTTAGGTCTCCGTTACCTACCGCTCCCGATTTTTCCGAATTCAATATTGAATATTTAAATTTTAATCTCATACTTGAAACGGCAGCGACCGCTCCGTGAAAATTCCGGAACATAAATTTCCGAATTTGCTTTTCATTTTAACCGCTGAACTGCTGAAAACGAAAGTTCACCGGCGAAATCTCATAGTAAAATTGGAGACACATGAAGACATCAAAGCCTAAATTCCGCACCTGAAACGGTAGCGACCGCTCCGTGAAAATTCATGAACGTAAATGTCCGAATTTGATCTGTATTTTAACCGCTGTTTCAGGTGTGGCATTACATTGAAGACATAAAAGCCTAAATCCTGCACATGAATAAAAAAACGCAGGCAAACCTTAGGTATACGTACGGTGTCCATGCGTTATCAGTACTTGTCCCGTACGTCCCCGCGGATTTAGAAACATGCAGACAGGACGTAGCAGATTTAGAGCATACAGAACTTTCCCTGCGTCCTGTCTGCATGTTGTCTAAGAATTCAACAAGAAGTACGACACGCACGTTGCAGGTACGTTGCAAGTACGTGCAACGCACCTTCGACGCAAGGAAGTGAGGACTCCGTGCGTTAGCAGTACATGTCAATTCGACATCCTTACAATAATGTAGAAGGCTTACGGAGAAAGTACGTTGTAAGCAAGTTCAGACTCTTGCCACTTCCTTCCTTGCGTCTTCAGAAAAACGTAGTGCACGTAGCCTCTACAAACACGCACGTCCTAAATAAGTTAAAGAAGATCCTGACGATAATCTCAACAGCACTCACAATAGAGCATTAAATTGAGCATCGACGGACCCGTAGCAAACTAGAGGTGGGACCTTGCGCCCGGGAGGAGAAGCATCCCCTGTTGGCTAGCCGCACCCGCCGTCGATGTTCATGCACGAAAATGAAAACAATATATAGATAATACATGAAATGTCTGTGGTTTCGTCTATATAGACATTGATATGGTGACCATGTCAGGGAAATATTCAAAACACGTACTGTCAAACCCGCACGCACGGCGGGTTGTGACCAGGGATTTAAGTACCCAAAACGTACATGTCTGGTCCATACCTGTTTTAAATGATGCTATTGAATTTGAAAACGTTTAACATTTGTACCACTTGGTGAATGTCACTGCTGGTGGACCAGGAGTTCCCGAGGTCACATGTAGCCAAGTTCGATCAACTTCGGTTAATCATTTCTTCAACGCATTCGAAATATCTCTTATCAAAATTTCTTGTTATTTCTAAAACGTGGGTCCTGTAGCATCATGTCCCACCTATCCTGCTACGTCTTTTGGTACAGTTTGAGGCATAATAACTTTCACGCTCTTTCGCAATATTCCATTGTTTAGATTGATGATCACTGACGAGATTTGAGTACCGAAACGTGCATGTATGGTCCATGCTGCAATTTTACCTTTGAATGAGAAAATTGCTGACGGGATAGGCGTAATTTTTTTTCTTATTTAAAAGACGTAACGAAATTGAGCAGCTGTAAGAAACTTATTTCACTTATCGACTACCGTACTTTTCAACATTTGATAACCCTCCGACACATGTCTGAGTTCCAAGTAAAAAATCAATGCCGTCTGATTTGATCTCATAGATATAAATCAGTCAAGAACACTTTTTAAAATCGTTATATAGAAATGCTGACATTTAGCGTGTTGAAGCATGCTTCGGGTTATCATAGTGTTTAATTATAGAACTTGCTATAGTTACAAGGGTTCAGCCAATCTTTGCATTATGGAAGTATTTGGCAGTTAAATCGTGTGTATGTTTTGACTTTAGTAATGTCTTTGAAATTGCTTTGCTATCGCTGAAATCGCATCGTAATTCCTTTACATCTTTTTTCACTCATACCTCAATAACGACTTTCATTGCTTTTATATGTACATATTATCGTGTGAATATGAATCTCATCCAGTCAAAGATTTATCTATATAACAGACGTTTTATTTGCATTTGTGAATTTATATCCTTTTTACATAACTGCGTGACTAGCATTTTGTATACTGCAAGCACCGATCCTCATTTTGTCACAATAGTCCATTCTCAAAAAATATATATAGAGATGACCGTTTTAACCCTTGATTTTACATGCACAGACACCAGACATCACATCATTGGGGCAAACTTATGATTGTATTGTCGTATTTGATCGCACTGACTGTTACGTTCATTTTGACGAATTTTTAATAAAAATATCGCCAAATTTTGTGATTGAATAATGAGCTATTAGGCATGGTCCAATTGATATTCGGGGGGGGGGGGGGGGGCTTGGGTTTTTTGTCGGAGCAAGATTATTTTTTTCGCCCCGGACCGGAGCAAAATTATTTTTTTCTGGCAAAGTTGAAGCAAGGAAATTGTTTTAACAAAGTGATGCGCATATTAAGAATGTTTGTGTTTTTCAGGCTCTTAAGGCTTAATGTTGAAATACACTTTCTCTGAAAAAGAATCAAGTTTTACTTATATATATATATATATTTATTTTCTCAAGGCATATGGGGCTCGGTACCTATCATTTTCTTTAAGGTACGGTGTTCCTGAAAATTAATTAATTTTTTAAAAATTGATAATGCAAAATCTTTCTTTTCATATGAAAGTTTACATTCTCATTTGTATAAATTCAAATTTTCAGACAAATCAAACGCATACATTCGCAGTTATAGCCGTTTGAAATCATTTTGAATTTGGGTTGCGCAGCGCTATGCTTCATTCCACTGGCGCAAAATACAATGTATTGCGTTTTTACAATAGCGATATATGGAGATTTAATTATACAAGTTCGGCAATATTATGTTCGTTACTGCATATTTTCAAATAAAACTTTTTATGGCTCTTTTTTTCCTCAATCTAGACCCTTCGGAATAAAATTTACGTTTTCAAATAAATTTATTTTCAGGGATACTGTATCTTAAAAAAAAAACAAAACAAAACAAATTAAAACAAATAAAAAACAAAATATAGAGCATGGAAAATGAGAGAGAGATTGTATTCGTATGACAAATATAACCATCTATTCCCAAAATTTTACGACTCGCTCCACTCGCCAATTAAGAATTAAATTGTATATACATGTATGGATGACTGAATTTAAAAAAAAGAAGAAGAAAACTTCATTTCTTAAACTTTTTCCGGCTCGCTACGCTCGCCAGTCTACCTATAAACGTAAAGTAAACGTATCAAGAAACTCTATATCAAGTACATACAGTTGGAATCGACTCCCCCTGCCACCCCCCCCCCCCACACACACACTTCTTAATTAGATCATCAGTCTTGAGATTCAGGTTTTTTTTTTTTTTGCTTGTCAGTTTTTATGTGAACAATTTTCTTCGAGCTGAAACCTTGGGGCCCCCTTGTTCTGAAATCTTAGATCCGCCACTGAAACCAGTTCATCCTGCATTCCCATGAGAGAAAGTGTCGTAGATGGCGCCACTGAATGAATTTGTCTACCATGAGACAATTGAGAGTATTTTTTTCATTTATTGGTTTTCATTTGTGTTGTTTAATCGTACAAATTTCATAATCAGAATTCTAATCGATTTTTTAAATTCAATTGGGTGTTGATATTTGATATTTTCACAAGAGAGTAACCAAAATTGATGATATAACTTCAATAAGTAAAATACTCCTGTGCATGGCAAAACAGTCTAGAAAATATCTCTACGTACCACAAAATGATAAGAATTCGTTCGTTAGTACATGCAAAGAACGGGTGAATTGGCAAAACCAAACTATCACTGAGCTTGTCCTTACTTCTAAAAATTTCTCGGGTAACTCCGTTAATGTTTAATGTTACGTATTGGGGGGGTGTTCCATCCAACCTAAGTGTCTTGTTTAAGTAATTTTATGGGAACAAAGCAAAAAATTCATGCAATTTTCGAGCGAATGAACATCAATGACCTACATGTATTCTTTAAATTCTACGAAGCGTTTGGTCGGCATAACTTTTTTTCCGTTACGCATCTCGAGTAGAGATTAGGGAACTTCGTTTGCCGTATCAAAGTATCTTGAGGAGAATCCGGATCCTATTCATAGTATTCCTGGGCTTACGACGAAACTGACAGAAAATGTACCTGACCTTTCAAATTATTCACGGTACGCATGAAGGTTGTACTCATGGATACCATACCCGTACGTACATTTAAATTTTCCGGTTACTTTTCCTCCTTTTCCACGTTTTGAATGTCCAATAATAAAAATCTGTGTACATAATTTCTTTGCCAAAGAAAAAAATATATTTCGTTTCGTTACTTTTCATGTCTTTTCTTGTGCGTTTCACAATTTAAAGGAGGCCATTAAACTCGATTTAATCAGAGGTGTCCCGGAAACCAAGTGTTTGTCAAATAGTACTGGTTGAATTGTTTCCCTTCTTATAATAAGCAGATTTAATTTAGAATTTGGTATTTAAAATTAATCAATTTTCGAAAATTCGCACGTCTTTATCAATTCAAAGTTCTTTAATGCTCTCCAGACACAGATTCAAATGTCGTGAAACACTTTTAAAGGAATATTCTCGGATTTGAAAATTTAGTTGAAAGGCCTAAATAATGTCGAAGGGTTCCAACTCTCTACCTTCTTGAAGAAAATTCCAAACCAATTTCCATGCACCAGACACGTTTTTCGAATATTTAATTCTCATCAGTGATGCTTCTTGCGGAGCCACCAAAAATCATTTCAGTAGCGCCCTCTTTAATTTTTTTAATTTAAGATTTGTACATTTTCGTGTAGTGTCGATTCAGTACCATATCCATATAAAATCTATGTTCTAAATAGCATTTGATGGATGGTGCTAAGATGTTAAACTCCTTTAATTTCGATGATATTTATCGGTGATATGGCTAGTTTCCGAAATGGCAAAATATAAATAAATGAAGTCACATTTATAAAAGGCAAAACAAAGCTTCTTTCAGGTGACAGAGCTGGAAAGAAGTAGTCAATACACTTGACAAGACATCTTTGGAATTTTAGGGGGTACCTTTATGCATTATCCCAAATATTTTTCATAGGAATATTTTACACCAATGTTTGGTCTTTTTCTATAGATTAAACTTTGATCTAGTGAAAGAATGTCAAAAGCAAAAATTTTGAACTGCTTATTCTTGTAAGATGGTTATCTGTGTGCTTGTTGAAATAGTATAACGAAATTGTCAAAAAGATTATAGGCTTAATTTTATCTTTGGAACCATGTTTTGATCCTAAACAAAACTATGTACATTAACGTGTTTTCTCCCTCATCTATATGCATTTTCCTCAAAATACTACAAAATGAAGATATTCTATCCGACACATTTTTGCAAAAAGTTGAATTCAGTCTATTTTGCAAATAAAAATGCAATGAAATTTTAAGGGGTATCCTTGTATTTGACAAATATCAATCTTATATACATCTTATAATATCGTATTATGTGCTATCTTTCTTCTATTTAATTCATTTTCACAATTTAAAACAAAACAACTAATCTTTGACCCAACTTGAAGGGATCGAAAGCATATACTAGATATGTAGTATTCCTAAACCTTAATGAGCCAGTGTACCCTTATAATTTCTAGAGTTACATAGTTTTCTGTATCAATTACACGTACATGTGTATCTCCATTTTACAAGGCGGAACAAGTAGCTTATAGTGGATCAGAAATGTGTTTTTATTTTTTCCAATTCATTTCAGTAGTTTGATTATAAAGTATTTTTTTGTTTTAAAACAGATTTATCAGATTCAGCACAAAATTAGATAGAACAGGGTCCAGTTATTTCTAATTGACCTCGGTGAATTGTTAACTTCGCAACCATCCATTACCGACGGCATAGTTAATCGAAGGCCAAAATGTAAACAAAACAATCATGCAGCTGAGAAATCATTCTTAGGCCACATCAATTTAATCTTTAGGTCTCCGTTACCTACCGCTCCCGATTTTTCCGAATTCAATATTGAATATTTAAATTTTAATCTCATACTTGAAACGGCAGCGACCGCTCCGTGAAAATTCCGGAACATAAGTTTCCGAATTTGCTTTTCATTTTAACAGCTGAACTGCTGAAAACGAAAGTTCACCGGCGAAATCTCATAGTAAAATTGGAGACATATGAAGACATAAAAGCCTAAATTCCGCACCTGAAACGGTAGCGACTGCTCCGTGAAAATTCATGAACGTAAATGTCCGAATTTGATCTGTATTTTAACCGCTGTTCCAGGTTTGGCATTACATTGAAGACACAAAAGCCTAAATCCTGCACATGAAAAAAACGCAGGCAAACCTTAGGTATACCTACGGTGTCCATGCGTTATCAGTTCTTGTCCCGTACGTCCCCGCGCATTTAGAAACACGCAGACAGGACGTAGTAGTTTTAGTGCATACAGAACTTTCGCTGCGTCCTGTCTGCATGCTGTCTAAGAATTCAACAAGAAGTACGACACGCACGTTGCAGGTACGTTGCAAGTACGTGCAACGCACCTTCGACGCAAGGAAGTGAGGACTCCGTGCGTTAGCAGTACATATCAATTCGACATCCTTACAATAATGTAGAAGGCTTACGGAGAAAGTACGTTGTATGCAAGTTCCAACTCTTGCCGCTTCCTTCCTTGCGTTTTCAGAAAAACATAGTGCACATAGCCTCAACAAACACGCACGTCCTAAATCAGTTAAAGAAGATCCTGACGATAATCTCAACAGCACTCACGTCCAAAGTCGGCACCGGTTGCCCATTTGTCTCTTCGGTTTTTGTGTAGTCTTTTGTGTTTGATGTTTTCATGTCGTGTGTCTCTTTTCCGTCTCGTGCTGTAGTCGTCTTTTGTGTTTTTGCATCGGAGTGTTTTGCTGTTTTGCTGTTGATGCTGCAGCGGGGTCTTGTTGGAGATCTCCTCCCTTCACAATAGAGCATTAAATTGAGCATCGACGGACCCATAGCAAGCTAGAGGTGGGACCTTGTGCCCTGGAGGAGAAGCATCCCCTGTTGGCTAGCCGCACCCGCCGTCGATGTTCATGCACGAAAATGAAAACAATATATAGATAATACAGAAACTGTCTGTGGTTTCGTCTATATAGACAGTGATATGGCGACCATGTCAGGGAAATATTCAAAACACATACTGTCAAACCCGCACGCACGGCGGGTTGTGACCAGGGCTTTAAGTACCCGAAACGTACATGTCTGGTCCATACCTGTTTTAAATAATGCTATTGAATTTGAAAACGTTTAACATTTGTACCACTCGGTGAGTGTCACTGCTGGTGGACCAGGATTCCCCGAGGGCACATGTACCCAAGTTCGATAAACTTCGGTTGATCATTTTCTTCAACGCATTCAAAATTTCTTCAAATTTCTAAAATTTGGGTCCTGTAGCATCATGTCCCACCTATCCTACTACGTCTTTTAGTACAGTTTGAGGCATAATAACTTTCACGCTCTTTCGCAATATTCCATTGTTTAGATTGATGATCAATGACGAGAGTTGAGTACCCGAAACGTGTATGGTCCATGCTGCAATTTTACCTTTGAATGAGAAAAGTGCTGACGGGATAGGCGTATTTTTTTCCTTATTTAAAAGACGTAACGAAGTTGAGCAGCTGTAAGAAACTTCTTTCACTTATGTCACTTATCGACTACCGTACTTTTCAACTTTGATAATGCTCCGACACATGACTGATTTCCAAGTAAAAAATCAATGCCGTCTAATTTGATCTCATAGATATAAATCAGTCAAGAACACTTTTAAAAACGTTATATAGAATTGCTGACAATTAGCGTGTTGAAGCATGCTTCGGGTTATTATAGAGTTTAATTATAGAACTTGCCATAGTTACAAGGGTTCAGTCAATCTTTGCATTATGGGAGTACTTTGGCAGTTAAATCGTGTGTATGTTTTGACTTTAGTAATGTCTTTGAAATTGCTTTGCTATCGCTGAAATCGCATCTTATTTCCTTTGCATCTTTTTCACTCATACCTCAATAACGACTTTCATTGCTTTTACATGTACATATTATCGTGTGAATATGCATCTCATCTAGTCAAAGATTTATCTATATAACAGACGTTTTATTTGCATTTGTAAATTTATATCCTTTTTACATAACTGCGTGACTAGCATTTTGTGAACGGTAAGCACCGATCCTCATTTTGTCACAATAGTCCATTTTCAAGAAAATATATATAGATATGGCCGTTTTAACCCTTGATATTACATGCACATGCACAGGCACCAGACATCACATCATTGGGGCAAACTTATGATTGTATTGTGGTATTTGATCGCACTGACTGTCATGTTACTTTTATTTTGACGAATTTTTTATGAAAATAACGCCAAATTTTGTGATTTCTGGTGTCTGTCCACCCAATAAATCTACTGGATAATAAGCTATTAGCCATGGTCCATTTAATATTCAGGGGGGGGGGGGTTTGTCGGAGCAAGATTATTTTTTTCGCTCCGGACCGAGCAAAATTATTTTTTCTGGCAAAGTTGGAGCAAGGAATTTTTTTAAACAAAGTGATGCGCATATTAACAATGTTTGTGTTTTATAAATAGTAATTATTTATATTTTTACTCAAAACTATAAAAATTCATATATTACAGTAGTTTATTTTTAGGCAAGTATTCAATTCACTTTTAAACAAAGATATAAAAGATTTTTACAATGCAATTCTCAATATCTTATATAAGGTACATGTATATAACATGTATAAGAGGGTCTGAGGGGAGGTTCTCCTAGACAATTTTTAAATGTTACTAAGAATTGTAAATTGGTGAATAACTGAAGTTCTCCTTCCAAGATTACAAGAACATGACTCTATGGGATACATGCAACATGTATTAACAGCAATACATAAATATTGATGATATATTTAAGCTTTTAAGGAAGCCCTTTTTCATTCACATACATGTATAACTTTTGATATCTTCAAATATCTGAAGTTAAAATGGTATTAGTAAATAATGTTTTGATAGAAAATTATGGCGAGCGCAGCGAGCGAAAAAATTTTGATACAATTTGAAAACTGCGGCGAGCGAAGCGAACCGGAAAATTTTCAAGAATTTTAGCGTAATTTTATGGTTGATTCTTCAAATTCAGATTATTTGTAAGAGCAAGATTATTTTTTTCTGTCACACTTTAAGCAAATTTATTTTTCTTCATCAAAATTGAGAGCAAAATTATTTTTTTCGAAAAAACCAAAGCCCCCCCCCCCCAAGAATAAGAAAATCAAATGGACCGTGCCTTAAGAAATGATTGTCCTTGTCTTCATATTGCGGGAAAATAACTTATTTTGCCTTCCAAAACAATTGACCTTCTTGATATTACCACTAGACTTGCATTTTAGACACGTGAAGACCTAACATCACTACTTTTAATGTTAATTCTAACTGATGTCATAAATCAGATACGACGTCACAATTAAAAGTTACGTCAAATCTTGTGATGTCGGGTGCTAGAATGTGTAAAAGGCAAGTCCGCTGCGGTAATGTGAAAATCATCTGTTGGACCACAGAATCAAGAGGCCCAAGGGGACCACATCGCTCATCTGAGTTGCAGCAGGCAATACAATGAAAGAGGAAAATTTGGTAGAGGACCTTGATATTTGCTTCCTGTAAGGTTTTGTGAAATTTTGTGCAAGAGTTGAAAAGAAGTCAAAAATAAGTCAGCCGATCGGAACCTTCAGCGGCCATATTTGTCGACCGATCGTAACGAAAAACACCAACTTGGTAGAAGACCTTGAGAACTTGATTTCCTGTAAGGTTTCATGATATTATGTGCAGTGGTAGCAGAGAAGAAGCTTAAAATGCGTTGGCCAATTAGAGCCCTCAGTAGCCATATTTGTTGACCGATCATCACAAAAAACACATCCTTGGTAGAGGACATTGAGTACATGCTTCCTGTAAGGTTTCGTAAAATTCTGTGCAGCAGTTGCAGAGGAGAAGTCGAAAATTCGTCGACCACTCAGAGCCCTCGGCGGCCATATTTGTTGACCGACCGTTCGAAAAGCACAAACATGGTAGAGGACCTTCAATGCTTGCTTCCTGTCAGGTTCCGTGAAATTCTGTGCAATGGTTGCAGAGGAAAAGTCGAAAATGCGTCAGCAAGTCAGAGCCCTCGGCGGCCATATTTGTTGACCGATCGGCACGAAAAACACAAATTCGGTAGAAAACCTTGAGTACTTGCTTGCTGTAAGGTTTCGTGAAATTCTGTGCAGCAGTTGCAGAAGAGAAGTCGAAAATGCTTCAGCCAATCAGACACATCGGCGGCCATATTCGTCGACCGATCGGCACGAAAAACACGAACTGGGTAGAGGACTTTGAGAACATGCTTCCTGTAAGATTTCGTGAAATTCTGTGCAGCGGTTGCAGAGGAGATGTCGGACAGACAGACGGACGACGGACGTCGCGCTATGACAACAGCTCACGTGAGCTTCGCTCAGGTGAGCTAATAAGCATAGAAAATTGAAGAACAATGTTATTCAGTTTCCATAATGTTCATCTAGATGCATGTACTACTGACATGTCATGAGACTTCGAATCCTTTGAATGTATTTGCTTACAGTCTTAATTCTTCGCATAACAACTAATGATTGCGAAGTGAGAATGATAAGCGTTTACCTTAGTTACGGTATTGAATTATGTCAATCATATAGACAGTGATTCTTTACTGACTCATTTTCGGGGGGAGGAGCGAGTTTTACGTGGACTAGCATGGGACCGATATAAAGCAATCCCAGCCATCTGTGCGCTTATTCTGTATATATGGATGACGATAATGGTAGGCATATTTTCATTTTCAAATTTAGTTTTGATATGAGATTTGATAAGATTTAAAAAGATTTGAACATGTATTGTTACTGAAATTTAAAAAAAATTGAATATTAAAACCTTTATTAACTGTCACAGTTACAAAGGGGTTTAAATTGGATGGCGATTGCATGAGACATGCACAATATCTTTTCCCTTCTCTTAACAGTAATTGGAAATAAAGGTAACAGTAACATAATAAAGTCCAGGGAGGAAGGCCTTCGGCCGAAACGTACCGAAAAAATATAGTTTTTTTTTAAATCTTTTTTTATTTATTCAATAGAATGTTATTTTTCTTTTATGGACCGGGATGCGTGATCTCTTTGATATTACTAGATTTATATAGTTAAAAAAAACTTGAATAATGTTCATTCCCACAGATCAAGGTTTATTTTCTTTACAAGGGGTGGACGGGGTATTCCTCTATCCTAAACCTCCCTCGCAACACCTCTCTCTTCCTTCTCCCTCTTCCCCCATACATATATTTTTTTCGATTCGAAAATCGTAAAATGCATTCCTCATTATCTTTTAAATAATGCAGAAGTGCTCAAACTCTATACCTTCGTGGAGAAAATCTCAACTTATTTTCATGCACCAGACACGTGTTTCGAATATTAAATTATCATCAGTGATGCTTAAATGTCAGCCCAAGCACTATTCATAAGCAGCCCACTTTTATTTTACTAGCGCCCTCTGGTGTTATTTTTAGAATTTAAATTTCTGCATTTACTTTACAGAGAGTGCGCGACTCCAAATTTCCTGTAGGGTCGATTCAGTAGCATATCCAAATAAAATCTATGTTCAAAATGGTGCTAAGATGTTACGTTTCCGAAATAGCAAAAAATAAATATGATGTCACATTGATAAAGGATCAAAACAAAGCTTCATTCAGGCGATGGAGCTGGAAAGAAGTAATAACAACAAGGTACGGTGAACGAATTTTACTGTTACAAACTGCAACAAGAAAAAAGTGTTTATATTGATAATACAGAAGTGTTCCAACTCTATAACTCAAGAAACAAAAGAGAAAGAAATTTGAGGAAAAGATATCTTCAGTTGAGAAAAGGGTAAAAAAAATCACCGGCTGTAACCTATAATTCGTCGGAATATGATATTAATTATTAAGATCGTTAACCCTCCGAAAACTACTTCTCTTTAATACCTTTTCGTCTCTTATTCAAATGTATCTATATTGGTTCCATTAATAACATAGCTTGATGATATCATATAGGAGGACATAAGAGGCTTCAATTAATTCAATATAAATATATCTCTCATACACTTTTCTATGCATAATTGTTTTGGTCCGACCGATGGGGAGGGGTTGCATCCCCCATTCCAACTTGATTAGATCTACCTATTTTGTAGACATTCTTAAGCCTTTGAAACCAACGATTAAAGTTCAGAGACAAGAGGACAAAACCTAATCAAAGATCTTTTAAAATAGGGAGTTTTGAAGACGTAAACTCTTTTAAGGTGGGTCCCTTCCTGACAATTAAAGGTTTTATATTTCCAATAATACGGAATTGTTCAAGCTCTAAATATTCATGAAGAAAATTTTGAACAATTTTTTTCCTGCACCAGACACGTGTTTAAAATATTAAATTATCATCAGCGATGCTTCCAGCGGAGCCACCAAAATTCATTTCAGTAGCGCCCTCTTTTATTTTTGAATTTAGACTTGTGGTTTACTTTAAAGACAATGCGCGGCTCCAAATTTCCTGTAGGGTCGATTAAGAAGCATATCCAAATAATATATATTCAAAATAGCCTTGAAGGGATGTTATTCTCGTTTAATTTCGATGGTAGTTTTGAATTGAATGACAAGTTTTCGAAATAGCAAATTAATATTTATAATGTCAAATCGATTTAAAGGGCCAAAACGAAGCTTCTTTCATGCGACAGAGCTGGAAAGAAGCAATTAATACACTTCTAAACATCAAGTCACGGGGAACGATTTTAACTGATCCACACTGCAACAAGGAAAAAATTCCAAATCAATTTTTCCTGCACCAGACGCTTATTTCCAATATTAAATTATCATCAGTGATGCTTCCGTCGATGCTCAATATGATGCTCTATTGTGAGTGCTGTTGAGATTATTGTAAGGATTTTCTTTAACTCATTCCAGCGGAGCCACCAAAATTCATTTCATAAGTTCTTATGATTGAATCCGCTAAAAATTTACTTCTGACCAATATTCATTGTTTTATCTAACCATTTTGTCTAACGAAGATTGATGAAAATTTTACAATTTTGTCATGACTGTCTATGTAGTAACTGTATACAAGACATCTTTGGAATTTCAGGGGATACCTTTATGCATTATCCCAAATATCTTTCATAGGAATATTTTACACCAATGTTTGTTCCTTTTCTATAGATTAAACTTTGATCTAGTGAAAGAAACTCAAAGCATCAATTTTGATCTGTTTATTCTTGTAAGATGGTTATCTGTGTACTTGTTGAAATAGTATGAGGAAAGTGTCAAAAAGATTAAAGGTTAATTTTATCTTTGGAACCATATTTTGATCCTAATCAAAACTGTATACGTTTACCTGTTTTCTCCCTCATCTATATGCATTTTCTTCCAAATACTGACAAATGAAGATATTCTATCTATCATATTTTTGCAAAAAGTTGGATTTTGTCTATTTTGCAAGTCAAAAATGCAATGGAACTTTAAGGTGTATCCTTGTGTTTGACAACGGATCAATGTTATATACATCTTATAATATCGTATTATGTGCTCTCTTTCTTCTGTTTAATTTATTTTCACAATCGAAAACAAAACAAATAATCTTTGACCTATCTTGGAGGGTTTGAAAACATACTAGATATCTGATATTCCTAAACCTTAATGAGCCAGTGTACCCTTATAATTTCTAAAGTTACATAGTTTTCTCTAACAATTACACGTACATGTGTAGCTCCATTTTACAAGGCGGAACAAGTAGCTTATAGTGGATCGGAAAAAGTGTTTTTCAATTCATTCGTTTGATTATAAAGTATTTTTTGTTTTAAAACAGATTTATCCGATTCAGCACAAAATTAGATAGAAGAGGGCCCAGGTATTTCTCATTGGCCTCGGTGAATTGTTAACTTTGCAACCATCCATTACCGACGGCATAGGTAATCGAAGGCCAAAATGTAAACAAACAATCATGCAGTAGAGAAATCATTCTTAGGCCATATCAATTTAATCTTTATGTCTTCGTTACCTACCGCTCCCGATTTTTCCGAATTCAAGTTTAAATATTCAATAAATATTAATCTCATACCTGAAACGGCAGCGACCGCTCCGTGAAAATTCCGGAACATAAATGTCCGAAATTGCTTTTCATTTTAACCGCTGAACTGCTGAAAACGAAAGTTCACCGGTGAAATCTCATAGTAGAATTGCAGACATTTGAAGACAAAAAAGTCTAAATTCCGCACCTGAAACGGTAGCGACCGCTCCGTGAAAATTCATGAACGTAAATATCCGAATTTGATCTGTATTTTAACCGCTGTTTCAGGTGTGGCGCACTTTCAGGTGCAGGATTTAGGCTTTTATGTCTTCAATGTAATTATATGGGAAAAATTCCATTCAAATAGGGCTTTTAGACAGGTGATTAAAGAAGGTATCTGAAATAAAACACAAATTTCGACACCATCTCGATCATTTATTGTTAGATTGCAAGTGACCAGTGACTCGACCCCGGTGAATGTTTACATGTAAACAGTATGGGGTTTAGGTCTCTAGATATATCAATGTTATCTACGAACTGAAATGAAACTGCATGATTTCAAAAGACCTAGTTGCTAAAATATGTGATTCTTCAACAGTTCCTTCAAATTACGTAAGTTTTGTCCATTAAGTATACTGTGACCGGCATAATGGAAAATGAGGCCGTTTCGGGGATCAAACCCGATACCTTCTGGTTACAGGGCAGATGCTCTTATCGACAGAGTTAACCTGGCATGATACCTGAACCGTCACAATACATATGCTCAATGACAAATATGGATAATGACAGTACAAAATCGATAATTCAGAAAATCATAAACCGAAGGCATACAAAATCAGGATAAAACAAGAACCAAAGCAAACAAAGAAAAACCTCCACCATATGAAAAGAAGCGAACGCCCAAAATTGGAGGGAGACCAGGTTTCCAGGAAGAGTAAGCATCTCCATGATTGACACTTAGATTTTTACTTTCTTTCTTATCTTTCTATATAATATATATCCATTCAATCAAAATGTTAATATGTTATCACACAGACTAAGAGAATTTCTACTGCCCCAGAGTCTTGTTTTGATTTAGTTATATGTTCCTTATTCCAAATATTTCATTTTACTGCCATTGGGTTTCTTTTTATAGCTGACAAATCACTCAGAAATCTTCTTTAAATTTTCATAATAAATTATAAGTAAAATGATATTTTGGTTCTGAAAAATTGATATGTAAAAATGGAAACTGGAAATTAAGCTGGTTTTATCATCAAATTGTAAATGAAAATGAAAAGTTTTTCGCTCGCTGGGACCATGTTTTGGTCACTTGGAAATTTAAATATTTAAATTTACATCATCGCTCGCTCGCCCGTATAATTTTGTTTCAGATTACGAAGAACTAAAAATCAATTTGGTGTGGCTTAAAAGATTACTTATAGATTCAACATAGTAAATTTCCCCTGGCTTTATGCTCCTAGGATACCGTCATACGGAATTTTCATTTCACAACTCGCCCGTACATTTAGCATTAGAGCATGTACTTATAGTTCTGACTTTCATGATATAAATTTGCAAATTACAAAAAAAGTTTCTAGGTCAAGATTTTCGCTTTCATAAACTAGTCAAGACTTTCTGCAAATTATTCCGAAAATTATTTAATCTTTTTTTTTTTTTAATGCGGGTCCATACAAGAAACAGAGTATATTACTATGGGTGTTTCACAACCTGCCTTTTATGGTGACGTTATAAACATAATTATAAGGATCAAAGGCATGAACTGTAAAACCATCGAAATTTTGCTTGAATAATTAAACGCCTCTAACATCGTGCATATGATCCTGCTTTCACCAGATAAACACTTTGTTTGGTACTTGACCAATCTACATCTACAGTCTTGTATCAAAGCATTCGTAAGAAGTGTACTCTGACTGACTGTGACGATATAATTCCATGACGGGACCTGTCAAAGCCTCTTTAAAGAAGACAGGGTTCCCTCTGAATGTTGGTCGGACTCCTCGGGTGATAACATGCATGAGCTCGTCAGAGGCGACAGAGCACGGAATGTATTTCACACGCCCACTATTGTGATACATATTAATCTGTGTGTTGCTCGGGCCCATGCGTCATGCTGTCTTGTTTGTATGGTCATATAACAGGAGGTTATTTTACACCACCATGAACTCTTGGTAACAGGAAAAGTAGGAGGATTGCATTTTGTGCGCATGTATTCCGGATAACCACACCATTTGCAACTGGCGTAGCAGATGACAGTCTGAAGTCGGCATAAGTTACCAATTGGTCTCGTTAGTTTATGTGTGGTCTTTTGTGTTCAACGTTTGTGTTGTGTTTGGTGTTCCTGGTCCCTTTTGCGTCTCTTGCTGTTCGTGTCGTTTCAATGTTTTTGCAAGCCTAAGGGTTCTTTTGGTGTTTTGCTGTCGGTATTGCAACCGAGTGCTGTTGGAGATTTCCACCGTTCTTTTAAAGAATTCTTCCGGTACAGAGGAAGCAGGAATTTGTGTTTGTAACATAGAATTTTATTTTGTAAAAATACCCCATTCACTGTTCGTATATTGTTATTACAATTGAGAAAATATTAGAAGAACTTATACACGGAAAAAGAAGTACGTTACTTATTCAACATTGCAACGTTCAGTATTGAATAAGTAAATACAAAATGAAGTTTGTGAACTATTCAACACTCAAATTCACAAATACTAAAGTATAACTGTCACTACATCCCATCAATACCTTTTTTTCTTTCGATTGGTATAGCTCATTTACCCCTATCAAACCTGGTAATAGGCGCAAAGAGCGCATATAGAGGTCCAACGAGCGCTTTTTATAGCAGGAATTATCAAAAGGAATAAGTAAATTAAATTCTACCTATCTAAACCCGATTCAATCTTGATGAAACTTGTACCTAGCCCCAAGTCTCCTCTTTCGATTGGCATATACCCCTATTGAATCTGGTAGTAGGCTCAAAGAGCACATACCGTATAACCAGAAATTTTCGCGAGTATCAAATTTCGCGATTTTATTGAAAAATGGGGTGTCTTCATTTTCGCGAGCACAATTTTTCGCGATTCCTAAATAACAAACAAATATGAAAACATGATGTTACTATTTTGTACCTTTCATTATTGATTTTTTTTTTTATTAGTTCTATCACAAGAGTACACTCAATTTACTTCTCTAAAGAAGTTCTCTAGTCCTGGAGATTTTCGTGTATATTACAGTTCATATTAAACTAAATTCAAACAAGAAATTTCCCCATTAGGTAATCTCTTTCAGAGCTGATATAGACCAATTTATATTTTACCACCTTTTCCAATTTCTCAAAATAGCTGTACACACCGGAAGTACGTCAGAAGTGTGTAAAAGGGAACCACGTTTCATAACGCTATATATAGAAATGTACATGCATGTTGTGGATACATATACTATTGTACTCTTATAAATGCCAAAATAAAGGACATATCAAATAAGAGTGTATTTGTGATAAATATGATAAAAGAGCATTTAATAATGAAACCTAAATATTTACATTAAAACAACTAATGTACATAATTTATTTATACACGTAGAGCAAGGAACCATATTTCGCCGGTGACCGTATTTCGCCGTTTCATGGTTAATTGCTTCTCCTTTGTTATCGGCATTGTTTGTAAAGTTGACTGTCGCAGTCATGTTTTAATATATTGTGACATCTCCTGCACTCAACTGTAATGAAAAATACCATAAAATGAGGAAAACTTGATAAAAATACCAAATTTTAGACGTAAACATCCGAAATGTTTACGAAAACAAAACGAAGAAAACATTTTATCGGAATTAATTTCATAGAAGTACTAGTGACAAAAGATTTCCAAGAAACAAAATCATAATTTTGTCCGTTTTGTGTGCAAATAGGATATTTATCAACAAAAACGGCGAAATATGGTCACCCCGAAAACATGGAAACGAAATATTTTGACGTTTTATTAGGAAACAGCTACTTGGTAAAATGAATTATTTTTGTAGTATTTCGATGGAGTTAAATTATATTTTAGCAATACCAATCATTGAATTCGCCTTTCAAATATGGAAAATTTCTTGGGAATATACGAAAAATACGGCGAATTATGGTCACTTGCTCTACGTACATGTGTTGAATATATTTTAAACGACTTCCAGAATCCTAAAGTTTATCTCAGAGAGGGATTCTAAGGCATATGTAGATAAAAAATCATAAGTGAATCAACCTTCCTTTCCCCCGGAAAGAAAATGGGGGTGGGGGTAAGCCGACTATTTCGGAAAAAAAACATACTACATGTACTAGTAAAACAAAGAAAAATATCTGCATTTTTGGCGAATCCAAGGGGTCATGACGTCCTAACCGTCTAGATCACGCTTGTAGATGATCGTCTCCTATTTACAAAATTCTATAATTCCCCCGGTAATCTGACTCCCTCCCGTTCAGCCTATTGATACCACCCGCCTTTGCTGACATTTGTACTTCCCCACTTCCAGTCGGCACGTACGTACTTCAATAAATATTACCTTCCTTACATTGGAAAAAGCATGCCATGTACATGTTAAAAGAGGGAGAAATTATGTCTGTGAAATATCGGTGAGAATTAAATGTAAAAAATCAAATTCAAGGAATTGTGGTCCCCCGCTTTTGGGTGTTTGTCTTTAAAGAAATGCTTACAGACATCCCCCCATTCTTAAGTTTTAATAATATATCTCATATATTATCAACATTCTAAATATGAAAGATTAACTCCAAGAAAAGGTCAAAAGGTCCAAACTTGTGTTTTGTTTCCAAGGGACAGGGCTTATGAAAAGGTATGCACATGTGAAATATTTAAGACCTATGATTTAAATTACCATCAAAAACTTATGGTCGAGGTTGAAGTTTTTAAATGTGGGTCAACCTCCATGGACAAGGTCACAAGGTCAGAAGTTATAACCAACAGAAAGGTCTCATCACAAGGAATACACATGTGAAATGTGAAAGCCCTATCATTTTCCATTAAAAAGTTATGGACAAGGTTAGAGTTTTTTGAAAAGTAGGTCGAACTCAAAGGTCAAGGTCAAAAATTTTGGTATCCATGCAAAGGTCTTGTCACAAGGAATACACATGTGAAATATCAAAGCCCTATCACTTTCCATTCAAAAGTTATGGTCAAGGTTAAAGTTTTTAATAAGTAGGTCAAAGTCCAAGGTCAAGGTCACAAGGTCAAAAATTTTGGTATCCATGGAAAGGTCTTGTCACAAGGAATTCACATGTGAAATATCAAAGCCCTATCACTTAACATTCAAAAGTTATGCACAAGGTTAAAGTTTTTGTGACTGACGGACAGACGAACGGACGGACGGACGGACGGACGGACAGACGGACGGACGGAAGAACCGGTTTTAATGTCCCCGCGCTTTCGCGAAAGCGGGGGACAAAAATATAAGTCATCGACATGTTCAATGTACTTATTTTTGTGAGCGGGGAAAAAAGAATAAAAGAAGGAAAGATACAAGCTATAGATTTTTTTTTTACATAAATACAGGCCCCAAGTGCAGAAAAAATTCAGTATGCAACAACTGTTAAAGACAAATATTAACCCCCCTCTCGCCTGAATTTCCAGACATAACTCTCGTCTCCAGACACCCCCCCCCCTCATAAATAACGATACGATGTCTGACGATTATTGTTTTGTAAAACAAATTTTTTTATAGAATGTAAACAAATAAATGTCCATCAAATGTTTCATCAAACGGATCCGTGTGGAACATCGAAATACGCAAGAAAATCAGTTTTCAATATGCAGAGCATATAACCTGTTACATGTAAACTTCCAAAATTTTCGATAGATTGGGATGGGGACGTAAATTTTAACTGCGGAAGGAGTCGCGACTGAATTTCGGAAAAAAATATATTCGATAATCATAAACAAGATACCATATCAAATACTTGTATATGTATTCCGGATATCTATTTTCTTATTGTTCTGGGCAACACAGTGATCATATTCTTTTGGATCGGAGATAGTATTATTAATAAATTATTCTTGTAATGTACCTCGGAAATGAAAATCTTTCTCTCTCTCTCTCTCGTACTGAGATACTCGATCACTTAATGTTGACGAAGAACGCTCGTTACTTTCCGTTTAATACTGAAATTCATTTTATTCGATATACATTACATGATCACTTCTCCCGGTATTGAATTTCAAGAAAGTTAATTTTTGAAATCCTGAAATCCTGAACGGAACTAACGGACAACTTTCCAGGCCATATCATTTATTTTTTTGTCGACCCTAATAATTTAATTTTTTTACCTTCACAACTTTATATAACTTCAGAAAATAAATTTCATATTATCTGAAACGGCCAAAAAATGTGTCGTCAATTTAGTGACATTTTTCATTTTTCACCCTCTTCCTAATACAGTTGCGACACCCTCCCCCTTCCACAATCCTAGCTATTTATAAGCTGATTAGAATATCAATTTGAGATCCCATCTAGACAGCTAGGAAAGGCTTTACTTAGGATTTCATATCCTATAAAATTTCGATCTCTCACCCTCCCTCCATTATTTAATATTTTCCGTGTTCATGTACAAGTCTTACCAGGAATGGCCCGGGAAGAACCCCCCCCCCCCCCACACTCCACCTGCATGGATCCGACAATGAAAATGTACAGGTCTTTAAAAAAACCCACTGATGTCTTATTTTAGCTATTCCAACTAACGTTAGAGGGCGCTGCATTACTTTCGTTTTCCCTTGCGATATTCAACGACGGAAGTCCGTGCCGGTCGTGACGCTGCAGACCAGTTTTGAACATAAATTTGGATTAAATTCATTGAGGATATCTGTGATGTAAGTTGGTGTCTAGAATGTTCCCTTGGGTCTTATTTCAATTTTCATGTGCAATTTATTGCTTGCCATTTCTTGTTCATCGTGAAATTTATCAAAACATAACAGTCGCCGAGTTCTTCGATTCTTGAAGCGTTCTATTCAAAAATTTATTTTATGAAAAGTACATGATGTATCAAAGAGTATCATTCACAGACATAAAGTACATGTATGAATGAACATATTTACATTTAAATAGCACATGGAAATGGCCCCAATTTTGATCAAAAAAATTTTAAATATATATTTCTAAATATTATGTAAGATTTACTTCCCTTACAGCTATAGTCTGTATCATTTTTGCCTGTACTTTCTTTCAGACAGTAATAATGAGCAGATTTATAAATCTTACATCGAGAGATGGGCATGAGACTATTAGAATTTCAGTGCCTTCATCTTATGATTTTAATCCAAATAATTTAAGAACAAGTGTAGATGCCAGGGAAGCTGTGTTGCTACGATACATATTAAATGAATACATAGTAGTACTCCCATATCCCTCTGATACAGTGATAAACATTTTAAATCACCCAGCATGTGACACAACTTGCTTGTGTGATTTATGTGTTCTTCATGCAAGTCATGGAACATGTCTGTCTAACTTGACACAGAAATCAGATGTGACAAATTCTTCGTCATCAAGTAGTTTAAACTCTGCAGGTGCCAGATCTGCTTCATCCATTGGATCTGGAGACCTTTTTTCTGACAGTTTAAGTGATGCTGCCGTGCATAGTGCAGAATCATTAGAATGTGATGAAGATGCTAATGGTACTGGTAACAGTACAGATTCTTCTGGGTCTATTTGTATTTTACATTACCCATTGAAAAAATTCAAGAAAAATTGATGATGATGATGATTTTGCTGATGTTGAAGATTTTTATGAATGATTTTGATTATGATGATGCTGCTGCTGCTGCTGCTGATGATGATGATGATGAAGAAGAAGATGATGATGATGATGATGATGATTTTTATGCTGATGCTGATGATGATTTTAATGATGATGATTTTGATAATGATGATGATGATGATTTTTATGATGATGATGAATAATTTTTTTATGAATGTTAACAATTAAGGTATCATTTTATTGTTGTAACACAGCTTCTTTGACATCTAATTTTTCTTAATGTTAATATTTTGTAATATTTATTTCAAATTGTATCATTTGATGGAGGTACATTTGTACTCTTGACAAATCTCATGCTAAAGAAAATTAAGGTACGGTTAGTGGTGCATAAATGGAAATAATTTGCATTGCACTCCATCACATTAATTTTTTTTTCACGTTTGGGCACACTGACATGCAAAAAGACAATGTTTTATTTATCAACCATTTGATGGAAGTATAATGTAATGATAATGTTGTTTGTCTGTCTGAGCTACGTTTATATTACCCTTGTTATAAATAACCCTTTAAACTTATTTGAAAGCTATCTAGCTGTCATCAGCTGAATCCAAAGTCTGTCAGTACCAAAGGGTATACTATGAATTAAGAGATCAAATTAAAAACATAAAAATCAAATTAAAGGTCAATGTCACAAGGTCAAACATTTTTGTTTTCATGGAAACGTGTTGTCACAAGAATTACCCATGTGAAATATGAAAGCCCTATCACTATCCATTCAAAAGTTATTGACCATTTTAATTTTTTTTTTTGACTGACGGACAGACGGGACAGTTTAAATGTCACCATGCTTTAACTAAAGTGCCCGTGGACAAATTAAGACAATTAGGCAGATGGATAGGACAGTTTTAATGTTCCCAAGATTTCGCGAAATTTAGTTATCACTGATTGATACATTGATTTAAACATGTTGAATGATAATAACATATTAATAACAGTGCACTGAATTTTACTGACTTTTCTTTGTTTATGAAATTATCAAACTTAATTACACCTAACTGATACCCCACATACACGTTTGATAACACTTAAACTAAGATGAAAATAAAACACAGCTAAAGACGGTATGGCTGGATTGCAAAGTAAGTTTTTTTCACCAACTGGGTCAAGGTCACTAGGTCCAATGTTACGTCATAAATTGAAAGGTCTCATCATGGGCAACCTAAATGTACGATACAAGGTTTCTACTGCATAGAGTTCTTAAGATTTTGCTTAAACCAGAAACTTTCACCAAAATTGTTAACTAGGTCAAAGTCCTAGGTCAAGGTCACTTGGTCAAATGTTACGGCATAAATTGAAAGGTCTTGTCATGGGCAACCTTCATGTATAATATAATGTTTCTACTGCATATAGACTTCCTTTAATTTTGCATTAACCAGAAACTTTAACCAAAATGTTGACGGCAGACAGACAGACAGACAGATGGACGGACGGACGGACATTGTCAATCTATAGACTAGAATTGCTTTGCAATCTGGCCAATTACATACATATGATGCAACAATTTAACCCACATACAGGTAAAGTTTGAATATGGGTCATGACACATGTTTAAGATTATAATCATGATAATAATCAATTAATTTCTTATACATATAGCTTTTACTAGTTTCTATAAGGTGCTTTAACATATAATGTGAAATAAATCATGCAAGAGGGGTGGGGGGGGTTATCATTGACATTAGGAAATCCAACACGAGTGTCCGGTATTTGCTTGTATCATGACGAGGCTAACTAATTTAGTCAAGTCATGGACAAAAGCAAATCACAGACACGAGGGTTCGATTTACTTGTCAATGATCACACCCGGCGATTTATTATTTTTCTCCCTATATTCTTATTTACGTCGAAAATAATAATTTTCCTATATCTTTTCTGTCTTTTGATCAATTAAGCGATGCAGCGCGTCAATCTTTAATTACGTCATAGTCTGTGTCTGCCATGTACATGATGTAGTTTATCATCCAGCACCATGTGGATGATCGCGATTTGTCATTTTGCGATGATAATTTTATGATGTCAATTAAGTCTGAAAATAAATGGGAGAAATTAATGTCCTTCACAATGTAATTTGTAATCTTCATATTTTACTTACATTTCATATTTCAGTTTAAAAACCAATTAATTTCTATTTAAAATTTTACAGGAGATCAGCTGTGTACAATTTGATGTGTTATTTGGATGCTAACATGATTTCTGAAGCTGTTATCCTGGTTTGAAGTATTTGGTATGTTATTAATATATAAAAAAAATGGAAGAATGTCCTTCACATTTCAAATTGTTATCTTCATATTTTACTTACATTTCATATTTCAGTTTAAAAAACCAATTAATTTCTATTTAAAATTTTACAGGAGATCAGCTGTGTACAATTTGATGTGTTATTTGGATGCTAACATGATTTCTGAAGCTGTTATCCTGGTTTGAAGTATTTGGTATGTTATTAATATATAAAAAAAAATAATGGAAGAATGTCCTTCACATTTCAAATTGTTATCTTCATAAGTATCAAGGTTTAGTTCTTGGAAACGTTGATTTCACGTTAGAAATAAACATTTTTGGCAATATCATGTGATAAAAAGAATGTCAAATGAATTTTCATTTCAATTGATGTATTATGAAACTCATTGTGCGTTTTATATCCCCTCGCCAAGGCTCGGATATAAAACTCGCAACTCGTTTCATAATCATGATAATACATCAATTGAAATGAAAATTCATTTGAGATGCTATATATATGACTTACATCTCATATTTCAGTTTGAAAAAACAATTAATTTCTATTTAAAATTTTACAGGAGATCAGCTGTGTACAATTAGATGTGTTATTTGGATGCTAACATGATTTCTGAGGCTGTTATCCTGGTTTGAAGTATTTGGTATGTTAAATATATGAATAAAGCTTAAGATCTCTCAATTATTACATAAATTAAAAGACTGAATATTGAACTTCAAATATAGATTATCCATGGTAAGTATCAAGGTCAAACTTTGTAGGTAATGAAAAGCAACATTAAAACTGCAAAATATTGCTAATAAGGAGCCATATTAATTCATATTTTGGGAAATGTTGGATATTGCACCTGCTTGCGTAAATTACATTATGACTTCGTAATCAATGGCCAATCAAACAATGCTATGATTATGTCATCATTATGCATGAGTATGTCAGTAGGTGCAGTCTCAGACATAACGTTCACATATCAAAACAGGAGACATTAATTATACATTGCATAGGCTATATTACATAAATACAAACGTTAACATCTTATTTATCTGTTGAAATATAGGTTCATTTTTCCCATATGGATTGCAGAAAGCCATCCAGTATTTATCAAGAGAGTTGAATATTGAGAGATTATCTACAGTTTACTTTCCATGTGCTTTAAAGGTAAATACTATACTTTGATGATATTTTTAAAAATGTTTTTTGCAACTGTTTTGTTGTTTGGCTTTTGCTTTGTGCTTTAAATGTGATGCTTAAGGAAGGGCTCTGTCTGTATGAATAAAAATAGTAATTTGAATAATTATTAAAACAAAAAAATTGGGTAAAGTTTCATACATTTTAGATTCTGCATCCAAACAGAACTTGTTATTGATTATAAAAGCATTTTCATATTTCAATACAATGCCAAATTTATGCAATGTTAGTGCACTTTTATTCATTCAGACAAAAGTCCATTAGCTATTAGAAAGTAATATGCTTTTGTAAGTGAAAATGTCTGATTATTTTATTAGTCCCTTACCTGCAAACCCTTTTTTTTTTATTTGCTTTAGCCTTAGTATTCACCAGATTGCAAAGCAAATTTTTAATGAAGTATTAATTTACATCAATCCGTCCTTTTACTATTATTAACAATTGGTATGACATAACAAGGCTTAATGCCCAATGAGGGTCAAGGTCAAATATTTGCGTAAAATATTTGTAAGGTTCTTTGTATAACATTATCAAAAAAATTAAAAGAAATAGTTATGATAATATCTCTGTGGATGAACAAAGTATATTTTGGATTAGTATTTTATTTTTATTTAATATACTTTACAATCTGGTCTATCTGTCATTAGCAGTTCCTTGTCTTTGCATAGTTAGTTATTTTCTCTTCAATTATCTCTTGCTTTATCAGCATATGGTAAATATCTGCTTCAATTGCTCATTTATTTGAACTGTCAAAATAAATTATGGAGGATAGGAATTTTAAAAGTATGGAAAGTGTGTATTACATCGCAAGGGGAAATATATCAAAGTTTCATCATGATATGTGCTCTCTATGGAACGTACCATCCGATAATGTGAATAAGAGAACTCTGTATACCAAGGCTCAGAGGGGCGTTGATCTTATGAAAAAGTTGAGAAAATTCCCAGATAAAAAAAGATATAACAATCTGTGTGCGAGTGAATTTGTGTTCCCCAAAGCAAATGACGACAAATGTAAAAGAAGTATTGACGAACAAGATGAGAAATCACCCAAAAAACAATGTGTTATAAACAATCAAAGTTGTATAATAGAAAAACTAAGAAATGACATTAAAGTGCTAAAAGACAAACTGAGGAACTTAAAGTTGTACCGACTAAATGAAAAAATGAAAAGAAAAGACATAGCAAACCAAAGTTTGAGAAAAAAGGTGATCGATCTTCAGTGTAAACTTAAAGAGAAAACCAGCAAAACAAGTTCGAAGTATACACAATGTGACCTTCAAAATTCAAAAGTCAAGGAAATTTTAAAAGAAAATGATAAGCTGAAAGATTTACTAGATGAGATTAATAACAACCAGGATGATGTAGAAGATGAAAAAGAATGTAAAATAATAGATTTTAGATTAGACACTAAAGGAAGACCATACAGTGCAAAGTTGAGACAAGTTTTTTATGAATTTAGATCCAGAAATGTTGGCGTAGAACATATCTCTCCGTTGATAAATTCAGTTCTCTCCCTTGTAAACACCACAGCAGTTAATTTACCATCCAAGTCAAGTGCTGCACTGCTAACATGTGAATTAGGAATAATCGGACGTCAACATATCAAAGAAGAAATTAAAACATCTGATAATATTTCTATGTTACGTGATGGCACTACAAAAAAAGGACATCATTTTTATGGAGTAGAAATTTCAACAAATCAAAAAATTATTACAGCCGGACTTAGGGAGGTTCACGATGGAAAGGCTTCAACATATGTTGATTGTGTTAATGAAATCATTGGTGACATAGAGGGTGAGGATAAATCCATAGAAGTAAAAACTAAAGTTAAAAATTTCATGACCGATAGATGTGCAACTGAAGCAAAAGTGAACAAAATTTTAACATCACAATTTAACAATAAAGACCATGACTACCTCTCAACAGATAGCAATAAACAAGAACCTAATTCCTTTAAATGTGGAGTTCATCCTCTTCTACAGATGTCTGATGTCTGTATAAAAGAAATACAAAACCTTGAAAAAGTGAGGGCATTAGTAATGATGATGCGGATTTAAAGAAAGAGACTGTATCTGTAAAATTACTGAAATGTGTATCAAAACTATTTCACAAAGATGGATCTGGTGACCCTCTTTTGGCCAGCCTTTTTATAACGTCCTGTAGCGAACATGAAATGAAGAATGTTCCTATTATGAACTTCCGTGGTAACAGATTCAATCTGTTATTCTACAATGCTGCTGGAACATATATTCTTAAAGATAAGATCATTGAATATATTTCCTCTTCAAAGTCATCACTGAATTACATACAGTCTTTTATCATGACCTACCTTCAAAACAGTTTTACATTATCTATATTACGTGCTTTGGCCATACTGTGCAAAAAAATTACAGAACCATATTGGAACTTTATTCAAAATTTATCTGAAAATGCTCTAGATGAAGGACCAGTCTACCAGAGGTTAGTAGACTTTTAAGATGTATGTAGCCAGGATGCGTCCGATTTGATTGAAAATAAAATTCATCTTTTTCCCGGACCTTCTATGAATGACTCACAGTATATGCCTTTATTCCATCCATCACCTGACAACGAGAAAGTTAAAACTTTCCTACAGGCTTTTTGCAAAGGACTGAAACTAAAATGTCAATGTCTTTTTAAGGATTTCCTTAAAGATGGAAAATTTGAAAAACCCAATGAACAATTGAGAAAAAATTCTGAATCATGCCCTCCACACAACATTTCATGTGAACGATTAATGGGAAAATTGGACCGCAAACTAAATTCATCAGCAACATGGAGCACAAATTCAATTGAAAGTGTTATTCTCTTTAAATCCAATGATACATCCAAATGGCTTAATGATAAATCTGAGACAGAGCAGGAGGAAATAATTAAAGATGCTAGATCTAACACAAAACCATTTCTTAAAAACATTAATCAGAGAAAGAAGACCTTATTACAAAAGTGTATAGGAAACATCAGGGAAAAGCAAAAGGCATTAAAAGAAAAAAAAGCTAAACAGAAAATGCAATCAGAAAAAGCTGAGGAACATGTTAAAAATAAAGGATTTTGGAGTAATGAAGAAGAAATAGAAAGAAACATTACCTTATTGAAAACCAAAAAAGAAAAGATCAGTGTTATGAAACATCAAATATCCTTATATAAGACTCTACACAGTGTGCAATCAGAAGACAAAAAATATCTCAACTTTAGTCACAAGGGAAAGCAGTTTGACATCGCCAAGTTAAAGGAAAATCTACTTATTCTGATAAAAAAATACAATAATGAACCATCAACTCCAAGTGTAACTACAAGACTACAACAAAACCCAGAAATTTTTATAAATAAGTGTTTTAACCATGTCTGGACTATAGAGAATGGCCAGGATGAGACATGGAAGGGACGGATAATGTCACAAAACAGTGGAACATTTAATGTTAGTACTTTGGTTATGACAGTTCAAATAGATATTCCCTTAACATCACAACATGTACACTAATGTCCCTGTAACAGATTTTCATTAATATCACAGGCATGGCACTTTGATTCCTTTTACTCTGGAATTGGATTATATTCTCATCTCTTGTCATTTAATCATGGATTTCTTACAGTTACCTCATTAAAAAGTTTTTTTTTAAGGTTAAAAATGGTTATACAAACTTTTATACCTTGAATTACATTAATATGATAAACTTACATAATGTAACTCATTTTAATATTGTTGTGATACATGTCAATTAATTGATTTTATTATTAACAACCTAGCATTAGTTTAAATCACTAAAGCTATACATTTTTAAGTATGATAGATAAATATGATATTTAATTTAAAAAAAAAGTAATATACTTTAATTCAATAGTATTATAATATTAATTGTGAATAAAAAAAACTATCTAGAAATGTTTTAAATCAATATTAATAAGTATAGCACAAAACTGAGATAATAAGCATCTTAGATATTCTTGTGTTGCATGATCCATTAATATTGTATTCATTTCAATGCTGATAGGACAGATTTGAATAACAAAGTATCTTTTTACATATCAGGTGAAATACTGGTTAGAGGAGGAAAACAACATTGATGATGAAGAGTTTGAGCTAACTGTTGAAGAACTAATCACAGATATTGATGAAGGAAACCTGACATTCTGTGAGTATTTTATAAAAGAATACAGAGAAATATAATCTCATAGTATTGATTTGAGTATTAAATGTAAATATTTTTATTTTGATTTAAAATTCTTCAATTTCTTTATATAGGTAACATCTTTCATGAATTTCAAAAATAATTAAAGTTATTTTCTATACTTACTTAAAATACCCTTTTAAAATCAGTTCCAGATATGCCTGCAACAACAGCTTCAAATATTTGATACAAATTTGATACAGACTTTAAATGTAAGTTATTTTTGAGTTATCTCTCCTTCAAAATTATTTAAGTTTTTATTTCTAGTTTTTCATTAGAGTTACCTCCCTCATATCACCAGAAGAAGTTTACTGGGCATGTGTAAACTGTCCTCTAAAGCATGACTTCTCAAGAGCCAATCAAATTGAATGTTACATACACCTTTTGGATGTTGTTAGGCTAAATTTAGCACATTTTGTTCAGTGTTTACTCATTGATAAATTTTTAGGTGGAAATGCTACTTATTTACTTTGAAAATGGTTAAACCGAAAAATAATTATAAATGTACCATATAAACAAAGAGACACATGTACTATATTTCACATTACGTCATCGTGTGAAAGTGTAGTGTATACACACATCTGACGTCACGAATTTGTACTTTCAATTTCGGCGGAAGTTGCAGACTAGTTCTGTGTTAAATCGCTAGCTTGTTGATATGGGCCTATAAATCGCTGTTTCATGGATAAACGAGACAATATATTTTTATGGAACTACCAATACTTTGTAATTTGAGTTTGTCCGAGTATATGTAAGTGAAAATACCCACGAGTAGAGGACTTCTTTAACGTTTAATCAGAAAAAATTAAGAATGGCGCATTTACAATAAGAACAAAATGTAACTGATATACAAATCTACGATACACTTTATCAAACACAATATTTCGCGGAGATTTATTTTCGCGATTCCAAATCACTCGCGAATATAGCGAAAATTAGTATCTCGCGAAAATTTCTCGTTAAACGGTATTGTGGTCCAATGTGCGGAATAGCAGAAATTACCAAAATGATTTCTCCTCTTTTGATCCCCCTATTATCATTATATGTTTAAAGCCCCCCCCCCCCCTTCAGAGCCCCTCAAAATATACGAGTTCAAAAGGAATTATTGTTTCTATTGAAAACCATTAAACAATTCCAATATCTATACCTCGTATATAATATGTATTCAATTTCTTTTTGAGTCCCACCGAATTGGACCCCAATCCACTTTCACGTCATGTTAGATTTCTATTTAGACCATAGTTAATTGGTATTTTCCTTTATCTTCGGATTTTTTTTTAATTACCCTCCCGCAAAGCATGAAAAGACACAAAGACAAGTTTAAAAAGACTAGACTCGCAAAGGAAAAATGAAAACAAAAAAGGATCTTTTTTCTCAAGTGAGCTGGATATTACGGAAGCCCCGGAGTGCCAAGTAAAAATAGCTTTTAACCTTCCCGCACAGTTTAGTAACCTGCGCGCACAGTTAACTAACCTGCGCGCACAGTTTAGTAACCTACGCATACAGTGTAATACCCTGCGCGTACATTTTAGTAACCTGTGCGCACAGTTAAGTAATCTGCGCACACAGTTAAGTAACCTGCGCACAGTTTATCAGTTGTGCGTGCAGGTTTAGTAACCTGCGCGCACAGTTTAGTAACCTGTGAGAACAAGTAAGTAACCTGCGCGCCAGTTTAGTAACCTGCGCACACAGTTTAGTAACCTGCGCGCAGTTTATTAAGTTTTGCGCGCAAGTTTAGTATCCTGCGCGCACAGTTTAGCAACCTTTGACCACAGTTTAGTAACTTGCGCACATAATTAAGTAACCTGCGCGCACAAGTTATAAACATGTGCGCACAGTTTATGAAGTTGTGCGCGCGGGTTTAGTAAACTACGCGCAAAGTCTCGTAACCTGCGCACAGTTTAGTAACCTACAAGGACAGTTAAGGAACCTTCGCGCACAGTTTAGTAACCTGCGCATACAGTTTAGTAACCTGTGCGCACAGTTTAGTAACCTACGCGCACAGTTTAGTAACCTGCGATCACTGTTTAGTAACCTGTGCGCACCGTGTAGTAACCTTGTCGCAAAGTTAAGTAACCTGCGCGCACAGTTTAGTAACCTGCGTGCACAGTTTAGTAACTTGCGCGCACAGTTTAGCTACCTTCGCGCACAGTTTTGTAACCTACGCGCACTGTTTAGTGACCTGCACGCAGTTTATCAAGTTGTACGCGCAGCTTAAGTAACCTGTGTGCACAGTTTCTAACCTTATCGCAATCTTTAGTAGCATGCGCGCAAATTTTAGTACCCTGCACTCACAGCTAAGTACCCTGCGCGCACAGTTTATTAACCTTATCGCAAATTTTTACGCGCACACTTTAGTAGCCTGCGCGCACAGTATAGTAACCTGCGCGCAGTTTATCGAGTTGTACGCGCAGATTCAGTAGACTGCGCGCACAGTTAAGTAACTTGCGCGCACAGTTTGATAACCTGCGCACACAGTTAAGTAACCTGCACGCACAAATGATTAACCTGCGCGCACAGTTTATGAAGTTGTGCGCGCAGGTTTATTAAACTACTCGCACAGTTTAGTAACATGCGCGCACAGTTTAGCAACCTGCGAATAATTTATCAAGATGTACGCGCACAGTTAAGTAACCTGCACGCACAAAGATTAACCTGCGCGCACAGTTTATGAAGTTGTGCGCGCAGGTTAAGTAAACTATTCACACAGTTTAGTAACATGTGAACACATTTTAGTAACCTTATCGCAAAGTTTAGCAACCTGCGCGCACAGTTTAGTCACCTGCGCGCACAGTTTAGTAACCTGTGCGCACAGTTTATCAAGTTTTGCGCGCAGCTTTATAACCTGCTCGCACAGGTTAGTAACCTGTGCACACAGTTTATTTAATTATGTTATAAACATGGTCACTATATTGCGCGCGCAAGTTAAACAACTTACGCGCAAAGTCCATTACTTTTTGCGCACAGGTCAGTTGAGGATTTCGGCTACAATAAATATGATGCGTAAAGTTTTGATCAAGAGAAAGGTGGAATCCCAATACCCCACAGGGATTTTCTCTAAGAAATTTACATTAAAAAAACATACAACCCTACAGACTTGCAAGCGGAGATTTAGAGTGGGGGTAGGGATGTCACGACCTCCACACCTGGGATTAGCCAAGAAAGCTTTTCTGTCCGGTTTTCACGTATATTTTTTCTGAATCAAAATCCCTCACAAAGATTGGCTCGAATCCCCCTTTCAAAATGTCCGTTCCCATGGAAAACTTGAAGGAGATTACATTGACACACCGTACTAAAAGATGTAGATACATCATAAGAAAATATCATAACTGATATACGCTTATTAATTAATCATGGTTCATTTCCATTAAATGATTTCATCCCCCTTATCCTCTTTCAATTTGATCAGTTACAACGATTTCCCATGGATTCTTTTGATACTATATAGTTGTATATAGAATTGCGGAAAATCGTTGAAGTCGATTAAATGGAAAGAGGAATAGGAGAGACACAGCTTGAAATATCAGATGAAAATAAAACCCCAAGTTATTTGCCCCCTGAGATTCAATATTAACAAATGACACGTTAATACACAATGTGAAGTACATGATTTGTAGACCGAGAGGGTAACTATCATATAGAGTTGTATCGAACAAAATTACTGCACCCCTTTCCCAAGACCCTGGGGATCAGGGGCTCATGTACCCCTAGACCACAGACCCATATTTAGCAAAGATAATCTACTCTCTATCAATTTTATTTTCTAAGAATTGGTGTTCCAAAGATTATACGGATATATACTTAATAGGAGAATCACTTGTGTGTGTACGTTTCTAAGTTGTGCCCGCAGATTACTAAACTGTGTGCAGTTGTGATCTCTCTCAATGAGACTGATATGCAGGCAGTTTTATCAGCAGTATGCCAGTATATTACTGCTAATCTTAACACTATTATGGACCCACTACTTCACCAGCTACAGAGTGATCTGGAAAATAGTCTGCACACTGCTAGAGAAGAGATCACCAAACTGCGGGCTGAAAACGCAGCTTTGAGCGCCAAATTAGATGACATGGACCAGCAGAACCGTCGTATTTCAGGCATCAAGGAGTCTCCAGGCGTGGAGGAGGAGACCGAGCTTCTCGAAAATGCAAAAAAGCAGCTCTCCGTAAATGGTGTGAAGCTCCAGGATTCCGACTTCGATGATGTGTTTCGCGTTTGGCCCAAATCCCGTGATCGCAAGCGTCCAGTAATCGTGCGTTTTCACTACTCACAGAATCAGATCGAAAGTGTCGTCACTGGAAACCAGAAAGAAGTTACCAAGAGGGGTCTATGTAAACGACGACCTTACTCGTGCGAGAAGTAATCTCTTATTTCGGGCTCGTTGTCTTGTGAAATCTAAAGCGTTAAGCAGAGCCTGGTCTGCTGGTGGTAATATATTTGTGCGCAACAACAGCGGCAACAAGCACCGGGTCGACAACGATGATGCGTTGGAAATGCTAAAGGGCATCGGGTCACAGTAAAGTTACATACCATGTATGGCTTAACCTCCCATGTACTGACACATGTATGGTGTATTATCACCTATTCTTGAAATAAATGAACCAAATTCAAATTTTTGTAAATATGTTCTACTTTCTTTTCTCTTGTTTGACATTTTTGTTCTTCTTATATGCATCCGAGTATTTCTGTGTTCATGTATTCATTAGACCATCCTCTGCTTGTATCATCATTGACCATACTTACCACGTACATTTTGTACCTATTACATGATGCCACTACAGACTCAGGCTCATCGAGCAAGGATTGGTCTGTTTTATGACAAAGTTCATTGTGTACATCCTGGTAAATGTTAAACGTCTTTAAGTTCAATAGCATCATTTAAAACCTGATAAATTTACAGCATGGACCAGACATGCACGTTTCGGGTACTAAACCCTCGTCAGTGATCCTCAGTCTAAACAATGTAATATGGCCAAAAAGTATGAAAATTATTATGTCCAAAAATGTACCAAATGACGTAGCAGAATGGGTGGGATATGATGCCACAGGACCCACGTTTTAGAAATTTCAAGAAATTTAGTAACAGAAAATTTAATGTATGACATTATTTGAAATTGCCTGTGTTAATATTCTAATGATGCCAGAATTAAAAGGTCTTCGCTGGTGGACCAGGAGTCCCCGAGGGCACATGTAGCCAAGTTCGATCAATTTCGGTTGATCGTTTCTTCAACGCATTCTAAATTTCTGTTATCAAAATTTCTTGAAATTTCTAAAAAGTGGGTCCTGTAGCATCATTACCCACCCATCCTGCTACGTCTTTCGATACGCTTTTTCGACATTGTAACTTTCATAATTTTTTGGCATATTACATTGTTTAGATTTGAGGATCACTGACGAGGGTTAAGTACCCGAAACGTGCATGTCTGGTCCACGTTGCCAATTTATCTGTTCTTAAATGATGCTATTCAATTTGAAGACGTTTACATTTATACCACTTGGTGAGTGTCACTGCTGGTGGACCAGGAGTCCCCGAGGGCACATGTAGCCAAGTTCGATCAATTTCGGTTGATCGTTTCTTCAACGCATTCTAAATTTCTGTTATCAAAATTTTTTGAAATTTCTAAAAAGTGGGTCCTGTAGCATCATAACCCACCCATCCTGCTACGTCTTTCGAAACGCATTTTCGACATTGTAACTTTCATACTTTTTTGGCATATTACATTGTTTAGATTTGAGGATCACTGACGAGGGTTAAGTACCCGAAACGTGCATGTCTGGTCCACGTTGCCAATTTATCTGTTCTTAAATGATGCTATTCAATTTGAAGACGTTTACATTTATACCACTTGGTGAGTGTCACTGCTGGTGGACCAGGAGTCCCCGAGGGCACATGTAGCCAAGTTCGATCAATTTCGGTTGATCGTTTCTTCAACGCATTCTAAATTTCTGTTATCAAAATTTCTTGAAATTTTTAAAAAGTGGGTCCTGTAGCATCATAACCCACCCATCCTGCTACGTCTTTCGATATGCTTTTTCGACATTGTAACTTTCATACTTTTTTGGCATATTACATTGTTTAGATTTGAGGATCACTGACGAGGGTTAAGTACCCGAAACGTGCATGTCTGGTCCACGTTGCCAATTTATCTGTTCTTAAATGATGCTATTCAATTTGAAGACGTTTACATTCATATCGTTCTTTATATGTACATATTTGCACTCCCTATTACATGTAATATCACTCCAATTAATACATCCACAGTCTTCCACGATATTCCTTGTATGTCACCATATGATGATAAACAGACTATTACTGTTGATAAATCGCATAACAAAAAGCTCTTATACCTACGCCCTATACTTACCTTCACTTTGGCCTTGACCCTACTATTACTCTCAGGTGACATTGAAGTAAACCCTGGACCTAGTAATATACCTACTATTAGTAACAATTCACCCCCCCCCCCGCTCTCCTTGCACATCAACAAACTCATCAGAACTAAGTCTAGCTCTAAATAAGGAGTTGAAATCAAAGCTGTCAATTATCAATTTGAATGTGCAAAGTCTTCTACCTAAAATCGACCTATTGTCTTCAGAATTGTCAGATTTTGACATATTAAGTTTACAGAGTCATGGTTAACTCCATATTCCGACCTTTGTGAAATAGCTATTTCAGGATACTGTGTCCCCTACAATTTTGTCCGCCAAAATCGTATTGGCGGTGGTATCTCAGTATATGTCAAATCTAATATTTCTTCTAAACACCGACCTGACATAGAAGTCACAAATTGTGAAAATGTATGGGTAGAAATTTGTATAAACCGGAAACGAATATTACTTGGAACCTTCTATCGGCCTCCTGACTCACCTCCTGAAGTTTGGGATAGAATAAAATACTCTATAGACAAGGCATGTAATAGTAATATTGATAATATTATAGTTACTGGCGATTTTAATTGTAATCAATTGGTAAATACAACAACAGATATTACTGACATCTGTGATTCCTACAACTTTCACCCATTAATTAGCGAGCCAACCCATTTTACAGAAAATTCAGCAACACTCCTCGACCTCATTTTATCAAATTCCCCCCGAACCGTTTTCCTATCAGGTGTAGGTGATCCTTTCCTTCCTAATGAGATCCGCTACCACTGTCCCATCAATGCCTTTTGAAACATCGAAAAACCTAAACCAGTTTCATATATTCGAAAAATTTGGCTATTCAAAGAAGGAAATTATGACTCTTACAGAAATGACCTGTCTTCTCTCAATCATGATTTACTTTTGACTAATGACCCAGAGGAATCTGCCTCCCTTATAACCAATAAGGTAATTGAAATTGCAAATATTCATATTCCAAACAAGTATGTCACGATCCGAAAAAATTATTATCCCTGGGTAAATAATGAATTAAGGAAACTTATACGTAAACGTAAAAGGGCACATAAACTAGCTAAAACTATACAAAGAAGTGAATACATTGGCAAGAATTTAGACACCTAAGAAACTTAACTATTAGCACTTTTCGAAAACTGAAACAAAATTATTCAAAGGGTCTTATTGATAAAATTTATACATTTAATTCAAATAGCAGAGATTGGTGGAATGTCATAAATAAGATTTCTAATATTGATAATAAATCACATAAAGAAATACCCCTTTAGAAATGAAAATGATGATTTTTACAGTTGAGAGTGATGAAGCTAAAGCCGAATTGTTAAATGATTATTTTATTTCTCAACAAAACATAGAAAATGACACAGCCTCGCTTCCACACGTTGAACAAGCATCATCGCGTCTCTCGGAAATTGTTATTACTGAAACCGATGTTAAGGATGTTCTTTCTTGTTTAAATGTATCTAAAGCCACTGGACCTGATTTAGTTAACCCAATACTCTTAAGATCGGCAGCTAATGAACTTTCTCCTCTTTTGTCCAAACTCTTTAATCTTTCTCTCGAAACGTCTGTCTATCCATCTGTATGGAAACACGCTAATGTCACCCCTATCCACAAAAAAGACGATCCTTCACTGACAAAAAATTATAGACCGATATCATTGATAAGTATTTTTGGTAAAATCATGGAGCGCTGCGTATTTAAATATCTGTACAATTATCTTCATCTTAAGTCTATCCTAACTGACAGACAATCTGGATTTAGGCCTGGCGACTCTACCATAAACCAACTTCTTTCACTTTCAAACGGTTTTGGCAACGCTTTAGATGAGGGAAGGGAAATTAGGGTAATATTCTGCGATATTAGTAAAGCATTTGATCGAGTTTGGCATAAGGGTTTAATTCATAAATTACAGACAGTAGGTATAACAGGCAAAATTTTAAATTGGTTTGTAAATTATCTGGATAAAAGGAAAAAACGCGTAGTTATAAATGGTCAAAGGTCAAATTGGAAAGAAGTTAAGGATGGCGTCCCTCAAGGTTCTATTTTAGGTCCTATACTTTTTCTTCTTTATATCAATGATATAGTACATCTGTAAATGAAATTGACTCCAACATAAAACTTTTTGCAGATGACACAAGTCTTTATATAATTGTAGGTGATCCTATTATTTCCGCTGAAATACTAAATTCTGATCTCGAAAAAGTACACTCTTGGTCTCGTCAATGGCTCGTCGACTTTAACAACAGTAAAACCGAATCTCTTCTCATTTCAACGAAAAGACATGCACCTTTCCATCCTGCTTTGTACATGTATATGAATGACACACTCATCAAGGAAGTTGAATCTCATAAACATTTAGGCATCACATTTACTCATAACCTCGTTTGGGATCAACATATTGAAGGTATTGTTTCAAAAGCATCTAAGAAATTAAACATCCTCCGTAAATTGAAATTTGTCCTAGATAGAATATCACTTCATAAATTTATTTCACATTCATTCGTCCAGTCTTAGAATATGCAGATGTTATATGGGATGGGTCCTCTTTAAAGTCAAAACATAGATTAGAACGCATTCATACCGAAGCAGCGCGGATAGTTACTGGGGCAACAAAACTTGCTAGTTCTTCCTCTGTAGTAAAAGAAGCTGGGTGGGACACTCTCCACACTCGTCGCACTAAGCACAAACTAATAAAATTCCATAGTATGTTTCACTGTTCTATACCTTCCTATTTATCAATCTTAGTACCACATCGCGCTTTCGATATCCATGGTCGAAACACGAGAAACAACGAAAATTTATCTGCTATTCCTTGTAGGACCCAAAAGTACCAGAACTCGTTTTTACCCTCTGTCATCTCCTCTTGGAATGATCTCCCCTTAGAAGTCCGTAACAATCCCTCTGTATGTCAATTCAAACAATTCCTTAATGATTCTGACTACCATGCACCCTCTTATTTCAACAATGGCTCCCGATTAGGTCAAATATACCACTGTCGCCTACGCACTGAAAGTAGCAGCCTGAAAGCTCACCTATTTCTTCGAAATATCACCGATGATACAACATGTATTTGTGGTGCCCAGAAGACAACAAAACATTTTCTTCTTGACTGTCCACTCTTCAATACGGCCCGTTCTTCGACGATAAATTTACTTCTCGATAAAAGTCTTAATCTACATCTTTATGGGAATTCTAACATGTCGTACCAGGATAATTCGCATATTTTCTCACTTGTACAGGCGTTCATATTGAATTCTGAACGATTTTCTGACTGAAAGTATCAATGTTCGATATTATACTCACTTGATGCATACTCATTTCACTCTTTCTTATTCCCCCGTCATACCATCTTTTCTTTACTAACTCACTTGACTTATAACTCTCTTCACGTCACCATGGTCACGCAATTATATTTATACAAGTAATTTGGTTAGAAAGGAGATGAATTAGCATGAGTTTTCCAAACTTGTTTCCAGATCCTGAATTTATCACCATCATTCATATATGCTGTATGAAATTTTGTGACAAATAAATGTTAGAATAAACTGTGCGCACAGGTTACTAAACTGTGCGCGCAAATTACTTAACTGTGCGCACATGTTACTAAACTGTGCGCGCAAATTACTTAACTGTGCGCACACGTTACTTAACTGCGCGCGCAGGTTACTTAACTGCGCTCGAAGGTTACTTAGCTGTGCGCGCAGGTTTCTTAACTGTGCGCGCAGGTTACTAAACTTTGCGCGCAGGTTACTAAACTGTTCGCTCAGGTTACTAAACCTCTGCGCACAACTTGATAAACTGTTCGCGCAGGTTACTAACTTCTGCGCGAAGGATGGTAAACTGCGTGCGCAGGTTACAAAAATATTTTACTTGGCACTCTGGGGCTTCCGTAGGATATTTCTTTCTAGATACATAAACCAATATTTTCTCATAGTGATGCTAAAGGATTCATAGGATCATTTCTTGAAAAGACGTTTGATATGAAAATTTTGGAGCGAAAAAATTCTTGTTTATGTATTTGTGTTTATTTTGATTTTCATGAGCAAATTTAAAATGCACCCTCATGCAAACGTTATTATGTTTATGGTCACTTCGTACCATAACCAACTCGTACCTTGGTAACTTCGTACCCAAAATTTACCAACTCGTACCATAAACATTTCGTACCTTGACCAACTCGTACCAAAATAAAAAGTCAATTCGTACCCATTGCGAATTCATGGGTACAACTCGTACCCAATTTTATTCCAACTCGTACCATAACATACTCGTACCATTACCAACTCGTACCACACAGAATCTCGTACCCATTGACATTAACTCGTACCATAACCAGCTGGTACCCAATTTTATTTCAACTCGTACCATTACATACATGTACTAGTACCATAACCAACTCGTACCACACATAATCTCGTACCCATGGACATTGATATCATAACCAACTCGTACCACACTTAATCTAGTACCAATGGACATTGATATAACCAACTCGAATCACCTAGAATCTCGTACCCATTATCATTTACTCGAATCATAACCAACTTGTACCACACATAATCTCGCACCCATTGACATGAAATCTTATCATAACCAACTCGAATCACCCAGAATCTCGTACCCATTAACATTAATTTTACACTAGAATCAAAGCCAATTCGAATCACCCATCGATGTAGCGTAGCGTATATTTACAACATTATTTGAATAAACTATGAATTATTAGTTGAACTCTTTACAATGTATGATAAGTTTCTACTAATGCGGATTAGATGTTCAAAACATGCATGTCTGATGACGCTTAATCAATTAAAATTATTGCAAAATTTGTCAAGGTCCGAAAAAAAGTTATTTCAGGTACGACTTTGCAGAGTACAATTTACTGAGTACCATGGTACGAGTTGGTAGGGTTGGGAATTTATGCATGGTACGAGTTTATGGTATGAGTATTGGTACCATGGTACGAGTTTATGGATGGCACGAATTTATGCATGGTATGAGTTTATGGTACGAGTATTGGTACCATAGTACGAGTTGATGTATAGTACGAGTTGGAAGAATTTATGGTACGAGTTGGTCATGGTACGAAATGGTTTTGGTACGAGTTGGTAGTAAGATATGGTACGAAGTGGCAGGTACGAGTTGGTTATGGTACGAATTGACCATACCCCGTTATGGTTTAACAGAAAATATAACTGCAATTGCCGTACTGTTGACCTTTCAAGTTTTGTATAATTGAAACAAGGCATTTCCATGCATTCCTTCTCCATGCAATTGTCTTACTTAAATGGAAAAAATCCGATTAAGAAAGATCCTTTTTGGACAATTTAGGAAGGATTTAAGCTATGTTTTGATTGCTTTTCACATAGAAAACTGAAATACCTTTGATAAATGTTACTGTGGCAATATGTATGGTACGGACACGTAAATACCTGTCACAAGAAAAAAAAATTTTTTTTTCTTGAGATGTTCAAAACTTGGTATTTTACGACTTCAACAAAACCGTGATGGTGGAATTTTGATAGTCCCCTACCAGCATAGTCCCCTACCGGCCGGAGAACTGTAACATCCGCTTACTTATATTTCGGAAGACATAGACTACAATCTTTGGTAGGATGATTCGAATGGTCTATGACAGAATATCATCCACCATTCTGGAGAGTGGGACATCATAGTGTATGACGAGATCCCCATATCGACCGTAGAACTTCCTCAGTGACGATGTTAGTCGGTCACAAACATATCCCTGGTTGAAAAGCTTATCTGAAAGACTCCTAGCTCTCAGAACAAATTCCGTATATTTGGTACTTGCTCTGGCAAAGCGTATCAATTGAGATATGAACACGCCATAAGCAGGCGATGAAGGGATGTTGCTACTCAGAAAAGGAAAGTTTGTAATGCTGAAATTGAAGTCGTCACGTTTGTCATAGAGTGAGGTGTTCATGTGACCATCAGTGTCGTAGGACAATATTATGTCCAAAACATGCAAAAGGATGCTGAATTATTTGTTTCTGTAGTTTCTTTGACTTCAAGCTCCGAAGGATAGATACTGCTGAGGTAATCCACCAATTTTGGATCATTGATGGACAACACATCGTCTATGTATCTGTAAGTGAAGTTGAAGTCAGAAGCTAAGTATTTTTTCCCTTCATAGACCAAAGATTGAATGAATTCAGCTTCGTATGAGTAAAGGAAAATGTCGGCAAGGAGTGGGGCACAATTGGTCCCCATTGGAATTCCGACAAATTACAGTAAGACCTTTCCTCCAAACACCACAAAAATGTTGTCAATCAAAACGTTTAACATTTGAATAATATCTGTTTCAGTGTACGTATTTTCAGAATCGGACTTTTCTTTTACAAAGAAGGTTTTGTCATTATTAACAACAATTAATTTGTATTTGCAATAACCTTTCTTACTTGTAAAGTAAGTTACTTATAATTTTTGCGAGTCTTTCTTTCAATTTAGAATGTGATATTGTAGTATAAAGTATCGAAAAATCAAAGGCTTCGATCGAATGAACTCAACTAAAATGAGTGGAATGAAGTTTAGAAATCACCTTGACCTGTGTACTTATGTAAGCTTGACATCATACATCCCATGTGTGTTCCGTTGTGATCACTACAACTTTCTAATAATTTCAAATACCATTTCAAGGGGTTTCACAAACAACGGAACATCCTATCTCTGATTATTATTAATTTTGTGCGGCTGTGCAGCTACCATCGGTTCTAAAGCTATATGCATTTTTTTCTACTTTTTATATTTTGCCTCTACTGCTACCATCAAAGAGATTGGTTCCAACACGAAAATGTATACATTTTATCTATTTCAATTATCTATGTAATGCTGTTAATAGACTTAAATCTGAATTGTTAGGATCGGACTCAATTTGGCGTTAAACCTTAATTCATATAATCGTTTCTAAACGGCTGCCAGATAATTATGTGACCACCGCCAGATTAATAGGGTGTCGTCCGCCATTCTAATCTAGTGGCGTCTACCCCATAAATATCTGGTGACCGCCACTTATTTAACCTGGTGGCTACCAGATAATCATTTTGCGGCCGCTGGATTATGTTATTATGTGCTGACCGCAAGAATGTATCAGTCGCCTGACTGTGCCACTTAAATATGTGGTGACCGTCACCTAATGAGGTGGCTGCCATCAGATGAATTAAGTTAAGATAAGCCAGACTTTGTTAGTTTTCCGGACTGTTTTCTGCGATGGGTGGAAATATTCAGCCGACATTTTATACACAGCTTGGTTTTGAATAGTGACAATTGAAAGCAGATTTACCTTTCGTCAAGTTTGACTTATTTTCGATGAGTCATGCTCCTTGATGACTTGAAAAGTCAATTTTCTGAGATGGATGGAGATATTCAGGTGTCATTTGATACACAGCCTGGTTTTAAATACTATGTATGTCCCTTTATGACTTGCAAAATTCACTTTTTGGTCAATATTCCTGACTTTCTCTGCAACAAAAAGAGATATGCAGGTGAAATTTGATACAAAGCTTATTGTTGGATAGTGACAGAGCAAATTTGACTTTCGTCTTGCTTGACCTATTTTCCGAGGAGTATGCCCCTTGATGACTTTCAAAATTCAGGTTTTTTTTTCAGTTTTCAGGATTATTTCTGCAATAAATAGAGATATTCAGATGAAATTTGATACACGGCTTAGTCTTAGATAGTAACAGAGCAAGTTTGACTTTCATCACGGTTGACCTTTTTTTTTCTATAGTATTGCAACCCACTTGTTTTACAATTCTATCCTATCCACCATCCTACATCCACCTCCTATCCACTCTATCCTTTCCCATTCTATTATATTCCATCATATCCTAATCCATCCTATACTATCCCATCCTATCCTATCCTATCCACCTCATTCCAATCTACCTCATTCCAATCCACTTCTATCCCATCCAATCCAACATCCTATCCTACATCCTATCTCTTCCTATCCTATCCTACATTCTATCCTATCGACCTTTATCATCCTCTCATCACCTTTAGCGATATTATGATTTTAACTTAATGACTTGATGAAATTCATGCATAAGTAGTACATTATAGATATATTATTATTGCATTCATTGGATTTAGTTAAAATGAAAATTATCTGGATGATTAAATACCATTTTCACTTGCAGTAAACGAAACAAAAATATTATAAACAGCAAAACACCCGATGTGAAATCACAGAGAAGACTAGATTAGCAAGAGACGAAAAGAAGACATTTCTCTTCAACGCATTTGAAATTTTCTGTTACAAAATTTCTTGAAATTTCTAAAACGTGGGTCCTGTAGCATCATATCCCGACCATTCTGCTACGTCTTTTGGTACATTTTTGGACATAATAAATTTCATACTTTTTGCAATATTACATTGTTTAGACTGAGGATCACTGACGAGGGTTTAGTACCCAAAATGTGCATGTCTGGTCCATGCTGTAAATTTATCAGGTTTTGAATGATGCTATTGAACTTAAAGACGTTTAACATACGACACAGAAAGATTAAGCATTAAAGAATTTGTTTTCTTTGTAAATATACAATAAAACAAATTAAAAACTTTGATAAAGCTTGAATTTGATAAAGTTTCACCATAGGTACCCCCTTCACCGATGATATAAAAATTCCTCAATTTTACACAAAAATAACGAAAATCACCCAAGTTAATGTCAAAATTTCACAGATACTGAATATCAACGAATTTTTTCAAACACACAGTAAGATGTGCTCCTTGTTAAGACTTGTAAAAGACTTGTCAAAATATTAAGAAAAAGTATGTCCGTGTTCAAATAAGAGAAAAGTGCCACTTTGTGGTTTTCTTGAAAAGTGTCGGAGTGGTAAAATTTGCCTTATTTTGGTTGGAATTTAAACAATTTATAAATGTTTATTATCCATCAGCTTTACCTTATAAAACAGTTTAAGTCAATAGTATTCCAAATGTAAAACAAAATTGATGGGTAAATACTTACGTAAGAGAAATCCGAACAGTTCAAAAAGTACCTCGATCTCAATTTTTATAGGAATTACCGCGAAACATTTTCCTTAGCAGACTTCATTCAATTTAGATCAAATTTTCAAACTAATGAATTAAATTCTTAAATAGAGTCAGAAATGATACATTGACCATAGTAAATTTTAAAATCTATATAATTTAAGCTCAACGAGTGCTAAAACAGGAGATGTGCAAGAATGGTCTAAAATCATGCTATTGGATTTGAAGACGTTCAACATTCATATTTTGGCTCTTTAGAGAAGATGTGATCTAAAATAGAATCGAAGTCTAGTTACTTTACATTGAACACATTTTATAATTTAATCAAAAATGAAAACTAGATAACACAGTGACTAGAATTAAACGGCCTCAATGAAACACTCGATTTTAAGCAAGGGTCTCTCGTTTATACATCCACCTTATCAAACACATTTTATCAATATTTGTCCAGTATGTAAGACGTATCTTAATGTGTTTGTGAAATCAAAAGCGTGTTTTGATTGGAAATGTACACTCTTTTTGTCAAATCAATCACGCTCTTGTGACGTCGAATGTTGATATTTAACAAACATCATGGAAAGTGATGGCGACACTTCATGTAATAGCATATTAATCATCTGCATGGAACTGTATCCAACAAATTTCATGTATTTAGAGTGAAATAACTTTTTTTCAATACTAGTGATGTAAGAATATTAAAATCAAACCCTTCGTATTACAGATTCCTGATGTTCAATTTTCTGTCATAGATCATTCGATGTTGGGAATCAGCAGATAGCGAAAGAATGTCGGACGTATTTAAAGGTAATGAATATTATTCTCATAGTAACAGTAACAGATATGGATAATGACCATATCCCCATACACTGCAAATAGTCGATAATTCAGAGAATCATGAACCAACCGAAGGCATACAAAATAAGGATAAAACAGGAACCAAAGCAAACAAATAAAAACTCTATCACATCAAAAGAAGCAAACTCACAATATGGTAGTGAGACCAGGTGCCAAGAAAGAGTCAGCATCTCCTGCTTGCATGCAACATCCGTAGCTTCAATTAGGTAGAATTGTGACATCCGGTTACTTCCATTTCGGAAGATACAAGTATAGTCTGTGATTTAATGGTCCGAATTTTGTAAGACAGAATATCATCCACAATAGGACATCAAAGTATATGACAAGTTCCCCGTATCGACCCTAAGTGATGTTAGTCAGTCACAAACTTATCCCTAATTAAGAAGCGTATCTTAAAGACGTATAGCTCTCAGAACAAAATCTGTATATTTGGTTCTTGCTCTGTCAAAACGTATCATTTGAGATACACCATAAGCAGGTGATGAAAGGATGTTGCCACTCAGAAAAGGGAAGTTTGTGATGCTGAAATTGAAGTCGTCATGTTTGTCACAGAGTAAGGTGTTCATGTGACCATCAGTGTCGTAGGAGAACAGTATATCCAAATAGGATATGTCTCTTTAGTTACTTTAACTTCAAAATCCAAAGCATATATTCTTCTAAAACAATCCGCTAAATTAAATTTTGAATCATTAATGGACATCACAATGTCTATAAGTGGAGTTAAAGTCGGGAGCTAAGTACATTTTTATTTTTAGAGACCAAAGATTGAAGTAATGACATTTATTAACTTTCACACTTTTGGTCATATTACATTGTTTAGATTGAAATTCACTGACGAGGGCTAAGTACCCGAAATGTGCATGTCTGGTCCATGCTGAAAAGGAGTAGGTGCGGTAACCTGCAATTTGGGCCCTAATTTCAAAATTGTGCATATATTCATACCTTTCTTGTTTACAAATGCCAAATGTATGGTGTATCGATATAAGGAAAAAACTGTTTTGATTTCACAGTCATATATTGAATACAACGACGTTCAAAACGTCTAAATCCCTTGAAATCATTGAAATTATAAGTGAATAAGCGAAATTTCGATAAAAAATTATAACATTAAGTAACGCTCCAGCGCTCGCCCATAAATATTTCTTTGTCTATTGGTGGATTTCTGATTTGCCTTTCATCATATGACGTCATATATCACGCACTTGACGTTAACGATGGCTCAAAATTATGACGGCGTATTTTCTCATACATTCAATATCGAAAAAACTTATGATTTATTACTTGTCCATTACAAGCATTTTTTATCGAAATTACAGGGTCGATTTGAGGGGTTAGCCCATGCTGAAAATGTATCTGTTCTTAAACGATGCTATTGTATTTAAAGACGTTTACCATTCGTACGAGTAAAGGAAATGTCGGCAAGGGATGGGGTACAATTGTTTCCCATTGGAATTCCGACAAATTGCTTGATGACTTTTCCTACAAATATCACAAAAATAAGATTTACATCTGAAAAATATCTGTTTCGTTGTTTTGACATGTTATGTCAATGTACTTATTTTTAGAATTGGGCATTTTCTTTTACAAAGTAGGTTTTGCCTTTTGCCATAGTATCTTGCTTGTAAACGCATTACTTATCATTTTTGAGAGTCTTTCTTTCAATTTAGAAAGTGGTATTGTTGTGTAAAGTATCGAAAGATCAAAGGCTTAGGCCATACAAAATAAATGTTTAGTTTGACGGGCACATTTTGAGAAAAAAAAGTGAGGGAGGCAGGTTTTTTTTTTTTTTCTTTTTTGCAAACGTGAAATTTGATGAATGTAATTTATCTTTTAACCAAGTTTCTATATCAAGTGTTTTGAGGCTGAAAATACATTAAAACTTAAATATAGTATGAAGTGGTAATGTTTAGTGCATTAACAAGATAACCCAACGTCTTCCTGTAATATAGTAATTGCATTTCCAAATCTGAAGTTTGCTAGATATTCTGTGATTTGGTCACACTTATTATATGTATCATAATACAGACGATGTTCTATGACAGACCAGTATGAAGATGTAGACTAAATACATGTATGTTGTACATCTAATTTATGCTAAAAAGGATCACCAATCTCTAACCGTTGCCCTGTGTAAGCTTAAAACTTCAAATGACGTTAACGTTTTGAGAACTACTTCTAACTAAGTGAGTGAAAATCGTAATTGTTGCTCAGTGCTTAGACCGTAAATTTGACCCTTGGCGTCGGCAAAAGAGTAGGGAAAATACAAAGAAACATGTCCAGGGATTGGGAAGCCCCATTCTGATAGAAAATGACCCATTAAATAGGCAATTCGCTGCGCCCTTGTGCCATTATTCTACGGCGTCCATTTTTGGTTTTTAAATCGATCTAAAAGTTCTGTTCTCGTATTTACGTTGTAACGTAGATCTACAACAGGAGCAGTAATACAGAGATCGCAGCTTTCTGTACATGGCCAGTCAGAACTCTGAAGCACAGAATTCTTCTGTTCACTGACAATTGAAATGTTCTTTGCTATATTAATACAATATTGATTTTTCTCAGACATTCTTTTTTATCCTCGTTCTGCGCCTGAGATTTAAATCTCCAACGTCCACTTACGTATCTTATCTACGTTAAGGTACTTGTGTATGCGTTCGTCCGTAAAATTATCATGTCATTTTTTAAAAGTGGTCAGTCAATGGTAACAAATTGAAGTAATAAAATTTGTACAGAAATGTCTTCCCTAAAATCAACAACGCTGACAATGAAGCTGCCCATACGTGGACACGAAAAAATTCAGGAAAGGTGGCTGAAAGTTTTGTCTTGGATGTTCTGTGATCCATGCGAAAAATGTACTTTAAATTATTCATTGGAAATGGTAAAATTGGGAATCTCACGACAAAAAAATGTGCTAACGTCTGATATATAATGCATGCATATGCAAAGCTTTTTGAAAATTGATCGTTTTTGGAAAGGCCCTTTCATGAGGAAATATTGCCCATTGTTTTTGAGAATGGTCCATTGAAGTCCAAGTGAAAGTGGCCATCGTCCCATTGAGCAAGTTTGCCTTCCCGATCACTGCATGTCTTACAATTTAGTTTGAATTTTAACAACGATCACACAAGGGTACCCTGATCGATTCGTAATCCCCTTTCACTGTCGGACTTGAGCAAGTTGTCTGCAAATTTGAATTTCTATCCCGCAGAAATTTTGAAGTTTCTGCGATGTGCTTAGAGTTTGAGTGACCAGTTTATTCGTAACGAAATTAGGATCGCGTAGTATTTCTGCCCCTCCCCTCGATCCCGTAACCGGCGTTCCCGGCTGATCAATCTTACGTAAACTGTGAGTTATGAACAAAAACGTTTTCAAATTTCTAATTAATTAAATACTATAACTAATAAAGAATAATATTATCACAACAGAGTCAAGTATCATTTTACGTTCCGTTACCTCGTCCGTGATATGGAATATACGCGTGGTCACGATTACCGTACAAACAACAATTGAATACGGTAACTCGGATAAATAATACTATTTTATGTAAACAAGTATTGAGTTACACCTATACAATTTATATATTTAGTGGAGTAAAGAATATGTAAACAAACAATTTGTATTAGCACGACGATGTTCAATTGACTATTTCAAAATTATGGTATAACACGCGATAAAAATCGGAAATGCAGCGGGTTTTTAGGCAATGCGGCGGTGCCCGTCAAACGAAATCTTAATTTTTCTTGGCCTAGGACATTTTGAGGAATCAACGATGAAACGTTGCTTATACAATATAAGTATGGTCAATCTAAATTGTTATTATCAAAGCCAAGGACAGTGAGAGCTGATTTGTGGTTATCTATTATTTCTGAGGTAGAAAGGTTTATCCAGATATAAGTAGGATTTCAAACCCAACATCATTGTGATACAAATGTATAAATTAGAAATGACCTTGAGATTTGGACAGATGCCCTTGAAATGATTTGAAGGTCAAGTGATAATGACAAATGTTATTTGTATACAGGTATGCTATTTCATAATCATAGGACTCAAACATGAGGAAAAACAATGTCTTTAAATATGTGGTATATGGTAATATTGATTCCAAGTTGCTATAGCAACGGATTTTGATTGGCATTCATGACAAAATGGTGAAATTATGAAAATATTTTTTAAAACATGATTCATTATCTGTTTAGTCAGAATGTTTTGATTCTGTAAACCTATAGGAATAGGCATTATCTTTCACATAAATAATGGGTTTCCATATATTTATTATCACATTCGAGAAACTGTATATACAGATACAGAATCTTTATTTAGTGTCGAACATTGCAAACATACAACATCAGCTCTTAAGAGCTTGTATTTCGACAAACATAAAAAAGAATGAACAAACAACAACTAAATATTACAGGCATGCACAATAAAACACAGATAAAGCTAAGACAATTTTTACATAAAGATCACTAAGAAGGAGAATTAAAAGTCAAGCAAGCATAACATATGGACACTACACAAGAAGCACAGTAGCTTATCACAGGTCATGAAGCACATAAAACATGTATATACATTTACGACATATTAAAGGCTATATGAAAAGTTAACATAAAAAAAGCCCACCATAATATAAATTAAAACAATTGTGATAAGGACATGACGGTTTTGCAGAGTAACTGCCGGAACCTACCAAGAAGACTGGGCCACGACATTGTGAGCGGCTTGTGGTAGTACCCCGATCTCAAAGAGGGGGAAAACCAAATCTACTCATCACTATAAAGAGGAAATCGGAATTTCAACTTTTACACACAGAACAGTTGCATAGAGACCCATCCCACATCCGAAGCAGCCTCCGGAAAGATTTGTACGAATCGTCCTTCCGAATATCATTCGGGGGTTGTTCCAGATGCGAGAGGCCTCAAAGCAAGCGGAAAGATTTCAAACCGTACCTGGTAGAATTAAACTATGCGTTAGGGGAAAGAAAAATGTAACATACCCACATGTGTTATTGTTATTATCATTATGAAATAAACGAAGAAGTCCCTCAATTCCACGTAGATGTTCTCACAATTCCTTTTAAATTACCTGGGAAAACTATATCAATTGATAGAAAAGTACCGTTATCTTTTTCTTCTTGGCGATAAAACGTGACCACTGAAGCGTTTTAATATGGATTCTCTGTAAAAAAAAATCAGACATGTTTGGCCACGACATGTCTCAGATTTTGGATATTTTTTTGTGAACAAGGTGTATATGATGTCCTCAGGACGAAATGACATTTCATTTTCTTTCTCTGACGTGCCGTTGCCATGGTAACCAAGGTTTTGTCTAAAAACACCTTTAAACAAGGCATTTTAATGCATCCCGTTACCATGGAAACAAATGTTGAATGTATATGTAATTTTCTGAAAAGATTATTCAAATCATCTTAAGTTAATACAGTTTGATTTTTGGATGCTCCTTCTTTCTGTGTGTCATGTAAATTCGCTTCAATAGGCCTTATTGCCATTAACGTAAGAGTGACGTCCCTTATGTAACTCTCTAGCGTGAAAATCACTAAGAGTACTTAGTTCGGGAAATTTCTGGGGGCAACGTTGCAACACAATAAAATATCGTAGAACGCGTCGAATTCTTTGCTCTGCTCTTCGTTTCAAGATTAAATTTGTCAATAGAATGTTGCATAGATCTTCTGTCTTTCCATATTATATTAGTTTTTGTTTCAAACATGTGAAACATAACACGGAATCGGAGGAGAGATAACTGAATATTTCGAGATGTTCAATGAGTGCATTCAAAGGTGCACTGTCCTAAGTAAATAGACCAGTACAATTGTATACAATGATTTTGATAACTGATTCTTCTATTACAAACTATATTGAGGAAATGGAAAGCAAAGATTATGTAAAACGGTTTAATTCAAAAGGGGGGGGTGTCTGGACTGATGTTCGAAAACTAGCCCCCCCCCCCGACCCGGTTTTCCTATTTGTTCAGTTCATGAGAAAACGACCTTCATCAAGGAGAATAGGCAAACCAGAGGGGATTCCCAGCTTGACTGGCAGGAGTAGTATTTGGTATCCCAGGCAGTGTTTATGAAAAGTGCCGGATTGCCGGCGATCTACACTGAGCGGATTTTGTCAATGTCCTCAGTGGATTTTTGTGGAAAATAGCATGTGTTTCTTTGACTTTTTCGAAAACAGTGTCACATCAGTTTCGTTTCTTGCTAATTTTGGACTGTTGAAGTTCAAAACCTATACAAGCTGAAGATTAAATGTACTGCAGATTATTTCATGCCACTACATTTAAAATTACAAATAAACTTATGGAAGTCGCCATCTATGAAATACGTGTGTAATCTTATCCCATGAATTTTCAAATAGCTGAAAAAATGAAAAATGTGCACTATTTTATGATGATGATCGCCCATGGGTCTAGATTTTTTTTTTAAAACTACTTGCCACAGGCAACTCATGACGAAAAATTTACTTGCCCAATCAATCAAAGCACTGAAGGTACTGAGCGCGAATAGCCAGAATAATATCACTTATAATGTATGACAAAATATTGTGTTTTCAAAGTTATATTTGTTCCTGAACACCTTCGTAGGCCAGTTTATGGACGTATAAAGACAGAACTAAAATGCAAAGCCATAATGTTGTCGTAATGAACTGAAAGATGATGTCTAACATTGAACTTGAAAATTAAATAACATCACATTAAATCTACTCCCCCCCCCCCCCCCCCCATAAAAAATACAACAATCCAGTATGACTATCGATTGATGATACCATATACAAGGAAAGAAGAAGAATCTTATTTTCTAATTTGATCTCCACTCTCTCTTTAAATAACATTTCATGTTCAATGTTAGGTGTGTGCTAAGGAAAATTCACTTTTTTTAGTATATAAAAACATGATACATCCTAAACGGGAATGTTTTGATCTTTTATTTTTCATAATTATTAATATCATATTTCATGATGAAAGTTCCTAATTTTTCTGTCATATACAGATTTTATTTTGTGAAGCGGGGCAAAATAAGCCTACTTGAAGTTAGTTTTACGTTTCATTGATTTAACTTAATATCTTTATCGACAGCGCCGTTTCATTTATATATTGTCCACTAAAACAGGTAATGGAAAGGGGTTTCCAACACACAGCCTGTGTTCATCTCAGTACATTCAGATGCAATTTTTCATTAGGCCATGCATGTACATAACACGACAGCTCGATTCATATAGATAATTCATTGATTAAGACATTGATCAGACTTTATACCGATCATGACGCTGAAGCAGTCCCAAGGTACATGTAAACAGAGTAACATCGTTTATACATACTCAGTAGATGGGGCACCCATGAGTGAAGAAATCAGGCAATCCCTATGTGCTATTCGCACAATAAAATCACTTGCCCATCAAAAATTACATGTAGGGAAGGAAAGGTATACTGCAACTTATTTTAAAGGCTATGTTGAAATGTGGCATATCTAGCTAAAAATTGAGTGCTTGATTCTTCAGAAATCGGAATAAATCAAAACCCTGTCTTACTGGTAGAAGTAGGAGATAAAAAAGAGATGAAGAGGGAAAAATGTTCATCTGAGGCCAAGGAAAAAAAAAGAATTGGTTCTCAGGCCCGTCGCATACGCGTTTTACCCCCTGCATTCAATTATTTTCAACCAAAAAAAAAAAAAAAAAAAAAAACGGAAAAAAACAATGTCCGACTAGAGAGATAGAAGTCCCGGGCTAACATAGCGAATTCAAAAGAATTTACGGAATAAGGACGCCGATGCATGACGGATCAGGCACTCCGTTGATGGTGAAAACATAGCTATAAATGCAGTGCAGACGAGACGGGTATACATTTTATAGCATTATCAGATAGCCCCAGACCTTCAGCACGGACATCAGTGGCGGATCCAAGGAGTTCAAGAAGGTGACGGTACCAGCAACGCGTAAATGACAGCTTACATGCCATTCGCACCAGTAAAATTATATATTATAACATTTCCGTTGAAGCTACCCTAAATACCCAACTACAGAAGGTGCAACCCCATCTCGTACCCTTCCCCAATCAGCACTCCCCCGAGCCAATTCAGTTCAACTCTGCATCCGCCCCTGTTTTGTCCAAGGCTTTTAAAATGAATCAAATCAATGAGAATTACGATAAGAAGGTCAGTGAATCATAATGTATAAGGGGGCAACTGAAAGACCACCATCGCGGCACGCCCTTTGCTGAAAAACATGCATTGATTTTAGACTGAGAGAGCGGCAACACCCCCCCCCCCCCCCCCCCATGCACACACACACACTACTTATGTTTCACATCCTTACCATGATTTTCAAATTCAATGGCAGATCTTGACTTACAAAAGGGTAGGCAAAACTTTTTTTTTCTAAATCACAGTATGCAACTCTTTAACTCCCCTCACCTAAAAACAAACTAACAAAAACAGAAAAAAATAGAATAATTTAATAAGAATGTAATGAAAGGGAAACAGAGAAATATCACGATATTACGTCCGTCCGCATTATTTTTCCTCGTTTCTTCCAATATGATAATTGAGTATATTGTATTCCTTCTTGAAGTTGCATCAAGTGTCAGATCACGATAAATAAGTTGTCAACACACAAACCGCAAACAAAAGGAAAAAAAGGGATTAGGAAAAAAAATAATAACAATAGAAATAAAGTTGGAACAAATCACTCTGTCCAGTTCCAAAGGTATATATTTTAGACATGTTTTAGCGATGTAAAGAGTAAGCATAAATTGTATTGGGAATGATAAGGGTAGGGAAGATAGAACGCCCATGTCGGACTCACTAGGAGGAAAACTTTGCGATAACAAACGGGGGGGGGGGGGGTAATTTCAAATTACAATTTGGTAAAAGATGGCCCGGGTTGTCTCTGACAATTCAATGAAAATTCACACTCTCCCTGAATTGATAAATCACCACAGAACATTTCCAACCCTACCAGTCATGTATATTAGATTCAGATTTCAGTATATAAGATTTATGATTCAGATTCTGCTATCATACTAACACTAGAATATTATCATAAACTGCATGGCGCAGAAAAAAAACCATGGTCATACGTTTCATCTTTTTTTAGGTCTACATTAAAAAGATGATAGATTGTTTTTGCAACTGTCACTTAAATACCAAATCATATAATTTTACACCCTGAAAAAGACACGTTCCTTACGGCACGTATGGTTAGGATTTAAACCCCCCCCCCCCCCCCCTTGTCATATCAGATGATCAATTTTGACTTATATTCATAAGATAGGTTGTAAATAAACGAATATGGCTGTATGATTTGTCAAAAAAATTATTATTTCAATGCAAGGATAGGACATTAATAGGAAACATTGAGTTGGTTTTTTATCCAGCCCCGACTTTATTTACCGTCTTTATTAAAGATTTGTTTATTCATTTATTATTCTTTTTCTTTTTTTTTTTTTTTTGCATACTTTTGGTCTTTTTGTCTTTGTTTATTTCTTTCTTTGTATGTCTTAAATAGAAACTGGTGTACGGTACGTGCGTGTACGCGTGTTGTAAAAGTTTTAAATAGCGCTCATGACCTTTCAAACTCCTCTAATTACAATGAAGGTTTATTATTCTAATCTTTTTTTTAAATCATCTCGTAAAATTTTTTTAAAGTCAAAATTCATCAACTTAGCTAACAAGTTATCGTACATCCTTGAAGATTACACATTTGCTTTTCAAATAGCGCGCGCTTTGTTGTTGACAATGACGCCGCCGCGTTGCCCCCACTGATAGAGCCTTTCTATCTCCAACACTAGAGAGCGCGCTAATGGCAATAAGGCCTATTTCAAGAAAAAGTGCTTTTTCAAAATGAGCCATTTCGACCAATTTAGGCCTAATTTTACCTATATTTCATTTACTTTTGACATGAGTAATAATGCAAATGCACAAGATTTGAAATACAGTTACATGTAACTATTTCCTGAAGAGTATTATCCTAGGACTTCATGGGAATCGAAGGAAATTTATGTAGAAGTGAGATTTTTCTGTTTATATGCCTTTGAAATAGGTTACCATGGCAACAATTGGTTCGAATGTGTTAATACCTGTCATAAGTAAAAAGCTAATTTCTAAATATGTATGCCTGCTACCGTTATAAAACTTGGTATGTAGATGTATCAAAGATCATTTGATGCTATCATGACCTTGAAAAAATGTCAAGACATTTGCTCAATTTTCAAGGTAATGGAAAAATATTTGCTATTTTCAGGCCAAATTTAATGATTTTTCACTAAAAAAGGGACATGATTAACAGTAAACAGTATGGAATCTTGGTAAAACAATCAATAATGTAAGTTGTCAACACAACATAATGAAAGTATGATAAATGTATTATTTGTTGGGATGACTATCAAAATTATCAAAGTCCATCGAAGACCCAAATAAATGTCACATATTTTACGAGAAAATTTTAGAAAATCTCAATGTTATGCTCTTTTGAAAGTATGTCATGCATGGAAGTGAAATACAAAATTGTGCTGAATTCTAATTCTTTTGATCGGTTGTTCAACAGTAAATATTTAAAATCAAAATAAGTAATGAAATAAGTTAGAGAAATCAATTTAAAGGAGAAGGTACGTTATTGGCCAAAATCGGCCCTATCTGAGAAATGAAGCAAACTTTGAACAATGAAAATACAAGATTTACAGAATGTAAATCAGTTTAAATTTTGAGAATCGGATATTCCATTGCGATTTTATAGCAATTTGAAAACACGTAGGTAAGCTTTCTGTTTCACTGACTTTGACGTCATGTGACGTTATGATCACGTCGTGGTATAACGTTGTCAGATAACAAATTGCTGTATTCTTACATTATTCATAATGATTGTTTTGCTCAAGTTTTTGCCATGAAACGATTTCATGAATCCTCGAAAATCTGCGATTGATAAAGTATTGTACGTCGTCTTTTAGCTTCTGGATTATTCTTGGAGACTGTCTCATTTTAATGCTATAACTGATTCTAGAATTTAAGGGAATTACGATGTTTTTAAAAATCATATCCGGCATATATTACAGTCATTCAAACGAACGAAAAGACAGAGATATTACCTCTTAAATTTGAGATGGGGGATGTAGTGAATATCAGAAAGTCAATGAGTCTGGGAGAGCGACTAGGGTCCCTGTCCAAAGGGTCCAGGGCGTTCCCGAAGGGGGACGGAAAATTATCTTGCGGCGATTGACCGTTTTGCTTGATGAAGGCAGTAATGAAAGCCATTTGAAATCTGTATCATGGTTATTGGATTGTTATAAAAAGCTATATTTTATGGTCGAGAATTATCTGATGAGCAAAGCAAGCCAGCGATTATTAGGGTGGGGATTACACACCCCTTGCTGTAAGGGTATGTTGACTTACTTAGTATAATTATAAGAAAAAGCCGGAGTTTTTTTTAGAGCAATTTGATATGCAAACAACAAACAGTTACGTGGCGAGCGGCCGGGAGCGAGAAAATAATTTTCCGAACGTTCGACATCAAAACTCAAGTATAAGCCCACCTAATGCGAATGTACCTAGCTTACCGATTTTTTTTTTTTTTTTTTTTTTTTTTTTTTTTTTTTGCTTGTTGCGCCAAAAACGCCCATCTAAATACGTCAATAAGCATTAATCATGTTAATTTAAAATGAACCTTAGTTTGTTTAATATATGTATATTTATATATCTAGCTGCAATTAATGAATTAGGAATAAACGAATAAAACATAAAATGAAACAAATGAATAGAATAAATCTTGCGTTTACAGTTATCACAGCCGTTGCAAGAAACTGTGATAGATGGCGCCACTGAAAGAATTCGATAAAATCACGATGAATAACAGAGGCTACAGTACACAGGGAGTACAGTATTAATACGACCCCCCTTATAATACATGCATAAACATTTTTTGTTTATGTATTATAAGTGGGGATTTATTTTGTACTCTGTGTACTGTAGCCCCTGTGAGTAAATTCGATTTATTGATGTATTTACGAGAAGTCACAAGACGCAGACTATATTTTTCTTATGGCTATACTGTTCAATTCCATTTACTGATTTAATTATTTTATATACATAATAACTAATGTATATCAGGGTGATGTACTTTTCCAAAACAATGTGTATTTAGTTTGGTTTGGTTTTGTTTTCTTTCACCTAAACACCCAAAAATGCACATGGTTCACTAAATGAACAGTTTGTAATTGTTTTACATTAGTATCGAATCGCTGGCATATGTTTTTTTATGTAAAATCGATATGCTAATTCATAATATAAGCGGAAAACGTTGGTGATGTTGGTGGTGGTGGGGTGGGGAGAGAGGGATTCGGAACCTTTTTAGATCAAATAGTACGGCACACACGTTTTTTTTCAAAAGATGCTGCGCTTTCCTCAAAAGCCCATGTACATTTCACTTTGGTCAATAAACAGGGGCACTAGGAGTAATGAAACTGAAAAAGACACGAATAGAGGACTTGTTCTGAAAAAGAAAAAACAATTCAACGTCTCGCTATCGCTCGCCATTTTTGTATTTTCATATCATTAATCGAGTACAATGATGTGAAAATTCAAGGCCTTAGTACTATGATGTGAAAATTCAAGAATTTAAGCTTTTTGCTCGCTTTTTAGCCCGCCAGTTATCTGTTTTATTTAAACATGTAATGAAAAATAGAACTGACAGTCAATAATCAAGGACTTTATTGTCTGGTGTGTAACCCCCCTCCCCCCCCCCCCCTTTTTTTTTTCCTATTCAGAAAAATTCGGACTTACGGACCAATTCTGAAATAAAATTCTGGATCCGCCCATGATCTTGACCGTCTACAGAGATTGTTGTCGGGTTGATTATGCCAATAGTATTTTCTTACTTCCCTATCAGTTATAGTGGATTCGTGATCCTTGAATCAACGAATCTCATGCCTCGTTTACACGGAGAGTTTATTGCGCAATAAACGTAAATTTGTTGCGCAATAAATTTGTTTTGCGTTCACACGACAAACTTTATTGAGCAATAAATTTTCTTTTTGTTTCGCAATAACTTTATTGCGCAACAAATTCTGCCGTGTAAACGCTAAGCGAAACTGTTGCGCAATAAATCTGACGCATGCGCACCATCATGACAAGAGAAAGAGATTGTTATACTTAGGAATATAACTATTCGACGTCTTTATTCCTAAGATTCTATTAATGTTGAGAGATTCCGATTTGTAGTATATTTAATAACGAACGCCTTTCGCTTTTCTATAAGTCTGGACCCCTGTAAAAATGACGTCACAATTGAATGACGTCGTGCTCTAGACTGAAATTACAAATAAATAAATGTTCTCTCAAAATAGTCTTTTTAGACTTTACGAAAATTTTTCGAACATTTTCATCAAGGTTTCTGTTATACATTAATTTTTATTCATGATTCTTGTGCATGTGCATTGGCATTTTATTGCGCAATAGTTTCGGTCTCGTGTGAACGCAGAAACGGTTATTGCGAAACAAATTTGTTGCGCAATAAAGTTATTGCGAAATAAATTTATTGCGCAACCGTGTAAACGAGGCATAAATTCTGGTTTACTTGCTCGGTTATTTTTTTTTTACTATTTTACTCCTAAAATTTAAGTTATTTTACCGGCGGAGATTTTATGCGACATGCTCGGTGAACCCCACTATGTTAGTAAAATATATCAATGTTCAGCCTTTTTTTTTGTTTGTTTGTTTTTACTACAAACGTTTATAAATCAAACCGAATTTCAAGAGAAAACCGATTCCTGATTTAGATATGTCACGCCAGTGCATGCACCTGCATTGTCAATCAAACGACGTCATTCTAATGACGTCATAATGCCGTGCCGACGTGGTCCATGCATTTTCCATATACATTCTACGCAAGACAAATCATTAATTTTCAACTAGAGCAAGAACGTCTACTACTAATTTTTCACTTTTAATCGACAGATATGGAGGTTATTGATTCATTTTTCTACTTTTATTTTTAGCAGATCGTCTTGCTCTATATGAAATTCTCGAAAATATATGTGAATTTCTAGAGAAAAATCCGGATTTGTTAATCCTTCCTTGGTTTGATGAGCTATAATTTCGTAGGGGTGCATCAAGATGAAAAGCGCTTTTAATGTATACATGTAACTGATCTTGTAGATAAATAAAATAAACACAGTTGATCAAGTTTCACGATTTGAATTTCTCAGGTAACAACAGGGCCGATATGGGGTCTTAATGTACCTTCTCCTTTATTGGAAATCCTGATAATTGCCCAAATTTTAATCTAAAGTTAGAAATGACCTTGAGATTAGGACAGATGCCCTTGAAATGATTTGAAGGTCAATTGATAATGACAAATGTTATTTGTATACAGGTATGCTATTTCATAATCATAGGACTCAAACATGAGGAAAAACAATGTCTTTAAATATGTGGTATATGGTAATATTGATTTCAAGTTGCTATAGCAACGGATTTTGATTGGCATTCATGACAAAATTGTGAGTTTAACCATAAATTTCATGCCTTGATTTTTTCCAGCTATGGACATTTATTTTGGCAAGGTGATATTAAATACCCATAACATTCACCAAATTATGGTTTTCAACCTTCAAAACAGTCAAAAACAGGCCAAAAATGACCCTAAAATTAGACCTTATTTTTGCTAAATTTGCACATAATTTGACTGAATATCAACAACTACCTTATAACCCCCTCCTCCGAAAAAATTCTTCTTGTTAGATTTGAACTTACAAAGAAAAGTTTTCGAGTTCATAAAGTAAATTTTGACCATGGTTTCCATGGCAACAGAATGCTACAATATGTCTTATTTCTTATATATACCGTATAACCAGAAATTTTCGCGAGTATCAAATTTCGCGACTTTATGGTAAAATAGGGTGTCTTTATTTTCACGAGTACAATTTTTCGCGATTCCTGACTAAACAAATGTGTTCATATGATGTTACTGTTTTGAACCTTTCATTATTTCAGTTTAAGTGAGTTCTATCATAAGAAAACACTCAATTCAATCCTCGTTACGTTTAATCAGAAAAAGTGAAGAATGACACATGTACAATATGAACAAATGTAACGTTATAACAATTTATTATATACCTTATCAAACACAATGTTTCGCGAGAATAATTTTTCACGATTCAAAATTACTCGCGAATATAGCGCAAATTAGTATCTCGCGAAAAATTCTGCTTATACGGTATATGGGGGTGTCAAATACATTGACCACGTTACCATGGTAACCATTGTTCAAATATAACACAATCTCCTACGCATGCGTCCGATTTCAGTTCCGCTTTTCTTCACTTTGAAATCTAACTATGCCGTCATTTCCTATAGTTTGTCTGCAAGATTCTTGCAGACTGGAACTGGGGCTTCATATTTGTAAATTAAGTATTGCAAGTATATACCATCAGATTTGACTACATTTCTGAGTTATACAGTGTACATGTTATGCTTTTCTTTCGATGCAATACGATGCAGTATCAGGGATTCTTTCTTCATTCGAACGTTGCCAACATGATCAGCTGAGCGAGAAGTCTCCAGTAAAAATACAAATTCTAGCTTTAAATCGAAACCTACCGTCTTTAGACATGAGTCTTGTATAAATTTTCCTACACCAAGAAAAGAATAGTTTCCTTCATTGCCGCCCATTTACTCGCCCCTAAACACTCAAACATGTGTCTCTGCCTTTGAATCTTTCGCTCTGTTTACGTCAGAAGTCCGAATGACGTCACTGTGACGACATGCCGTACCTGCGATGCCTCTCGGGTTTTATCATTGCGTGAAATGGCGTAGGAAAATAGCGATGACTGCAAGGTTATATTGCAAGCCTGTGCCGCCTATGACCTTGTTGCAAGTTGATATAACAATATGGTTTGTTTCCATTGTTTTTACATTGAGTATGATAATTGCAGAAAGTTTCATCAAAATCCATGACATGCCGTGGCCAGCTGTTTAAGGTTTTTACAGAGAATCCATATTAAGATTTCACTGAGTAGCATTCTGTCATGTGATTTTCATATACAAAGAAAAAATGGTTGTTTCGGAATTGTTACTTCAACTTGCTCAACATATATGAATTAAACACAGAAATGACTTAAGTTAAATAACAAAATCATAAATAACATTCTGAAATATTGAAAACTGTAACCCGATTTTTGGGGAGGGGGGTGTTGAGAGGCAGACCTATCTATTTTACAAATTTTGACCTACAAATAGACTCTACGCTTTTGCTGCTCATTTTTATACCTAAAACATATTTCCAATCAGCATTACTTTCAGAAATATAGAAATATTTTAAACAAACGAATAGACTATAAAAATAGTATATGTATTCGGCATGATCGTTGTTACTTGAATTGTGTAAATTATTTCTTGAAAAATTTCAAATAGGAAAAAGACGACTTTTTTTCTTAGCATTGCAATCAATTGTTTATAGTACACTTTACTTTCCTTAATTACACTTTCTTTAGCACCATTTTACTCTTTTTGGCAAGAAACAGGTACTGGGAGGTTTGGAGAAAAATTCAAATATCAAAATTTTCCAGTGTCCATACTTTATTTATTATTGAATGTAAGTATGACATTGATATCGTACATGTACGTTTATCGGGAAAGGGGGTCCGTATATTAGGGAAAAAAATATATACATACAAAACAAATTTTGTCTGAAAATGAGAGAAGATTTATTCGAATTTGATAGTTCCTATGATGTTCACATAGGTAGAGGGGGATGGGCACCCCCCCCCCCTCCGAAACAGGTCTGACCCCCCTCCCCCATTTTCCCGCTCCAAATTTCCTACAACCTGTCCTTGGATTATCACCATGGTAATCAAAAGAAAGATTCTTTAATACTAGTTATCTTCAAGGTAAGAGGATATAGATTTTTGGTGAAATATTGTTTTTTATTTTAGATTTATTTAGGGGCAAAATGTTTCGAAGCTTTGAATACCCAAAGAATAATTAATAAAAGCAACTTTTCACATATACATTTATTACGAATTTGTACATATTATGCAATATGATGTAAGAATGAAGGGGATCTTCAACAAGAATTGGTTGCAGCACTAACAGCAACACATCAAACAACCAAAGTTAAAACACAATGAAGACACTCAATGATAGAGACATGGAAAGCAAACAAGACATGAAACATCGAACACAAAATACCACATCTTAAACAACGAGAGCCATGGGCAATCGGTGCCGACTCTAAGGATGGCCATCAGCAGATTGTGTGTTTATTCTGGATAACGTGCGCACAACCCCCCCCCCCCCCCCCCCACTTTTCTGGTTATCTAAAGGTCTCGAAGAACGCAAAATTGTTGTGTAAAATAACCTCCTCGCTGTAAGATGACGATACAAACAAGATAGCACAACGTAGATGCCAAAGCAACACACAGATGGATATGTAAATGTATATAAACAAGAGCCCAATTGGGCACAACGCTCACCTGATAACAATGCACACTCTTACCACACTGACAATGAATAATGGTAATCATTGTAATTGTACTTTAAATACCAGGGCAGATCAAGATTTTCATGTTCAAATGAAAGTATCTATAGGTACAATCAGGATGTGTAGCAATTAATGTGAGAAGGACAACTCTTGCATATTTAGGAAAATAAATTCCCTATCAATTTTTTTGTACTTAAGAAAGAAAATAAATAACAAAATTGAAGGAAGACACAATTACAAAGAATTTAGAATCCTATAAAATGTGTCAAATATGCAGTAAATGAGTGCACAAAATCAAACATTAATACAGTTATTTAAAAAAAAGTTCAAAACTGAGCATTTCTGACAAAGTCAGGAAACATAAAAAAAGTGTCAAATATTTGACTTCGGAGTGGAAGCAAAAACAACAACACTTCTTAAGACATCTCTCTAGATCATTCTGATGCTTTCAATTTGTCAATATATGCTTCAGTTCTGAAGGAGCAGTTTGTTTCAGGACAGTATCACCTGTGACCTACTTTTGCCTGTTGTGGATCCACCTATTACACTTGTAGGGTACTTCATTCCTACCAAGTTTCATCAAAATCCCTTTGTTAGTTCTGTGGAAGAACTCCAATATGTATGAAGATACCCCAACCCTCCCCCCCCCCCCCTTTTTCTTTTTTTTGAAAAGAAAAAAAAACCATATTTTTTTTAATGTACTCAAAGTTAATTCAAAACCACTGAACAATTAAAATGTGACAAATATGCAGTAAATGAGTGTACCAAAAGACACATTAATATAGTTACTCAAAGATAAGTTTAAAAATGAGCGTTTCTGACAAAGTCTGAAAAGACATCAAAAACGCGTCAAAAATTTGACTTTGAAGTGGAACCAAAAACAAGAACACTTCCTTCTCAAGACATCTCTCTACATCATGCTGTCTTGTGATACTTTCAGTTTGTCGATACGTGCTTCAGTACTGAAGAAGTTTTTCAAAGGAGAGAGTAGTAAAAAATGTGACAAGTTTACAACAGACAGACAACGGATGACAGACGGACAATGGATGACAGACGGACAACGGATGACAGACGGACTACGGATGACAGACGGACTACGGATGACAGACGGACTACGGATGACAGACTATGACATTAGCTCACTTTAGCTTTGCTCAAATTAGCTACAAAGGTGAAAAAGGAAGAAAAATGTTTGCTACCACCAGAATTTGAACCAACTACCCTTTGGTCCATTTGGCGTGCAATACACACCATATATACATGTCATTTTTTTTTTAAATTCATTAAAAGTCTAAAAGTTAATATTTTGACAAAATTCTTTGACATTTCTAACAATAAATATTTTTAAAAAATGAAAAAAAGAAACCCAAAAAGGAAAAAAAAATATCTTCTTAGATCCCACCAGGAATTGAACCCACAACCCTTGTGTCCATACATACCAATGTACAATCTAAAAAGAATCCTTAAAAAGTGCATATTTTGACAAAATTCTTTCACAGTTGCATTTCTTACCATAAATATCAAGAAGTATATAAGCAATTTCAGGGGAGAAATTGAAAACGTTAAAATTGACCATCCCCTTCCTTTCTTTCAGTTAAAAGAAGATCAATAGAAAAATAAAAAAAAATTAAAAGTTTTAGCACAATTCTTTCTAGAAAAATGAACTAAACCATGGCTAAAATGAACTAAATTTGGCTGGCAAATTTAGCCAAAAGAGAAAGGAATAAAAGAAATCTCATTTTTGCATAAAAATAATTAAGTCGAAAAACACGTCAAAAACACGTCAAAAATTAGTGAGCGGATTTTAACGAAATGAACAAACTTAAATAATACATCCTTCCTGATCACTCAGATGCCATTAGTTTATCCATCCATGAAGCGGTTCAGGAGAATAAGATTTTTTAGGAGGGGTACCCTCTGGGGCATATTTGACACCGCCCTGGATCCATCCCTAAAGGCACCGGCCGAAATGAACAAACTGCATAGAGGACATTTAGTACTTCATGCATTCCAGGTTTCATCAAAATCATCCAAGCGGTTCCGGCGGAGAAGTCGAAAATGTGAAAGGTTAACGGACGGACGACGGACGCCGGACAAATCAGTATGACAATAGCGCACTTTGAGCCTTCGGCTCAGGTGAGCCTAAAGGGGGTAGGGGTTTACGAAATGCAGTCCGTGCTTTTCAGGCTGTAACGAGTTAGGGGAAAGAGGGTACATGTAATATAAGCTTGTGTTAAGAGGAAGAAGGGTTATCTAAGCTAAGAGTAAAGGAGAAAAAGGATCATGCTTGCGTGTGCTGTAGGTAAATTATAGCTAAAGCAATTCGATTTTACAGTGATTTTTTTATCTTTATACATGAATTCCTTATTAACAAGACGGCGTGACTTGCACATACCAATATGTATAACCTCTTGACCTAAAAAAGACCTACTTATCAAAATAATAATAATAGATGCGATCTCAAATGTATCCAACATGTGGTTTATTTTTTTCTAATTGGTTCCAGTTTTATTATGGTTTTGTATGACAATCGAATGATGATTTTCGAATTTTCCATTTTGTTCTCTATATTGGGATATGGTTTGTTTCCATATTTTTCATGATATACAAGATTTTTCTGCATAATAGAAAAAACTGTATCGTTTCATAAGTACTATGTACCGCAATATACAGTTCGTTTAAATTTGACAGCATGTAATGCGAAGGCTCTATTTCTTTAGTTAACTATGGTATCATGTTGCAAAGAAGAGGAAAAATAAGTCCAAATGGTTTCATTCAATTTGTTTAATATTTCGTTTTTTTTTCAGACACCGCCATTTGTCCTGGAAATGACGAAGGACGTCCTTGTCGTAATGAAATTTCAATTAAAGACAAATTTTGCTCGAACTGTGGATATAAAGTTGAACAGAGCCTCTTCGTTCCATCCAAAATTCAATGCCCAAGGGATTGCACAAACATATTGACAAAACAGGATAAGTTTTGCAGTATATGTGGATGGAAGGTAGACTACAACTTTTTCACTTGGAAGCGCAAGAAGTGCAAAACTTGCGATAGAGAATGTGATTGGAGAAATGACCAATGTTCAAACTGCTTGTCAGGTATGGTATACACTTATGATAAACCAAAATCAACACCAAGGGCAGAAGAATGTAGATCTAATTTTGAATAGGGATGTGAGGAAAACCGTCCATTCTATGATACAATGATCACAGTGATAGACATATACCCTAGAAGACAAATATGGACAATGAACATATCCCATTACACATTACAAAATCAAAAATTCAGGAAATCACAAACCAAAAGCATAGGAAATCAGGATAAAACAGGAACCAAAGTAATTAAACAAATAACTCCACCATATGAAAAGAAACAAACTCCCAATTAAAGTGAGATCATGTGCCCAGGAAGAGTCAGCATCTCCTGCTTGCATGCAACACCCATCGCTTCAATTCGGCAAAAGTATCAAAGCCGGCTACTTCCATTTCCGAAGATATAAGTATAGTCTGTGGTTGGATGGTTCAAATGTTCTAAGATAGAATATCACCCACCCTTCTGGAGAATTGGACCTCATAGTGCATGACGAGTTCCCCTTATCGTTAGTCGATCACAAACTGCCTGGGAAGCTTATCTGAAAGACACCTAGCTCTCAGAACAAAATCTGTATATTTGCTACTTGCTCTGGCATAACGTATCTATTCGGATATGAACTCGCCATAAGCAGGCGATGAAGGGATGTTGCTACTCAGAAAAGGGAAGTTTGTGATACTGAAATTGAAGTAACGTTTTTCATAGAGTGAGATTTTCATGTGACCATCAGTGTCATAGGACAACATTATGTCCAAATATGATGCTGAGTTATTGTCTCTGTAGTTTCTTTCACTTCAAGCTCCGATGGATAGATTCTGATAAGGTAATCCGCGAATTTTGGATTATCGACGGACAGTGCATTGTCTATATATCTGTAAGTGAAGTTAAAGTCAGAAGCTAAGAATCTTTTCCCTCCAGAAGTCAAAGATTGAATGAATTCAGCTTCAATTGGTCCCCATTGGATTTCCGATAACTTGATTATAATTTATCCTAAGATAAATTTTGGAATAAAGGATTCGTTAATACTACAGGAAAATTGTCATGTCTCAATTTAAGAGCACCTTTCTCATGCAATTTGAAATGTTCGTTCAAGGAAAATCTACTAATTTAAAAATATACCAATTAAAACATTATTTTTTTCCAAATGAATATGTTGGACCGAAACAAAAAGCGAACCCTTTAAATTGTATATGTATCTTCAGGACGGACGTGTTTTTAATTGGGGGATTTTTCGCTTCATTTTACTTAGTCAATCGAGTCCTTTACGAATATCTAGAATGGGAGGAGGCGGTATTATATTTGATTTTACTCACTTGATAATATGTTACTTAATCAATCAGGGAGCATCTTTTCAGCTTTTTTTATTTTGAACCTATAGAAGTCTTGGACGTCTTTCTATCGATCAGTTCGTCAAGACTTTTTGGCAGCGGGTGTTGCATGCAAACAGGAGACGCTGACTCTACCTAGGCACCTGGTCTCGCCCCTCGCGGGGTCTGCTTTGGTTCATGAATTGAATATTACCTACCTGGCTACTAGTTATAGCCTTTCGAGCTTCAGTATAGTACAGGTTCTGACTAGCATGAGAGTGTGTGTATGTTTTTTTTTCTATGTACTTGTGTCCGAACAGAATGAGGGACGTACTGTCCCTTGTTCCGTTTGGATAAAACTACATATTCGTGTATCCAGAGGGCTCAAGGGATGTACTGTCCCTTCCGCTGGGTTTAAACACGTTTAGTGTCATGGTCGCTTGTACCTTTTTTTGTGCTTCTATATATATATATATATGAATAACTAGTCGTCAGGTAGGTAATATTCTCAATTCATGAACCAACGCAGACCCCGCGAGGAGCGAGACCAGGTGCCTAGGTAGACTCAGCGTCTCCTGTTTGCATGCAACACCCGCTGCCAAAAAGTCTAGACGGACTGATCGATAGAAAGACGTCCAAGACTTCTATAGGTTCAAAATAAGAAAAAAAAAACTGAAAAGATGCTCCCTGATTGATTAAGTATATATATATATTGCGTTTTCTTGCTTGGCTTTCTTGATTTCTTTAATCTTCTTCTTGTGATCTAGTCCATGATTGAGGCAGCATGTTTTGACATAATAACTTTCACACTCTTGTATAGATTGAGGATTACTGACCAGGGTTAAGTACCTGAAACGTACATGTCTGGTCCGTGCTTAATTTTTTTTCTTCTCAATAATGCTGTTAAATTTGAAGAGGTATAGCATTTGTACGTGACATATTTTTGGCTCTTAGAAACACTATTTAAAGGCATGAAGATAAGGGGACTATTTCTCCATAAACATTCTTACTCCACAGTCCTCTTTGTATCTATTGATGTATTTGTTGACATTTTGTATATACACTCAAAAATTAAAGAGGCAATTTTTACATTGCAATATAATTGAACATACAATATACAATAAATTATTTTTTGGAATCAGCAAGGCTACCTTATCGTGTCTTATTGAATGTAACGGTTCATCTGCCCGATAAAGACACAGGTAATTCAGAAATAACCATTTGATAAAAAAGAAATGTTTTCAGAAAAAAAAAACAGATGTCCCCCTCCCTCTCAGTAACTTTGACCTGTTCACATGACCTTGGGGAAATATGATGTGATTCATTTGAGCCATAAGCATCATCATACTAAAATATGATAGCCGATCACGTTTCAAAAGATAAAGCCTTGGCCTTGGTCACACGACGTTGGGTAAAGGTGATGTAAAACCTTAGGGTCATGAACAAATACATACTAAACATGAAAGTAATCCAGTAAGCCGTTCAAGTGGTATAGCCTAGACAGGAATGTATGTACAATTTCAATTAAAATGTACTTAGTAACTTTCACCTTGGTCACATGACCTTGGGTAAAGGTGATTTGACCAAAGTCATAAGTAACAACATACTAAAATATGAAAGTGATCCGGCAAACGGTCCAAGATATATAGTCCGATCAGGAATGTATGTACAATTTCATTTAAGATGTACTAAGGTACCTTAACCTTTGTCACATGACCTTGGGTCAAGGTGATGTGAAACCTTCGGGTCATAAGCAACAACATACTAAAATATGAATGAGATCCGGCGAACGTTTCAGAAGATAAATCCCGGACACGAAGTGTAACAGACGGACATAAGGACGCGAAGGCAAAACGATTCTAAACGATCTCTAAATTCATTTTGGTTAATTACATAGAATGAGCAATTGTAAATACCTGAAAAATGAAAGTAGAAACGATGCTCCCTTAAATTGTTAAGCTATGAACTTGTTTCTTAGTTATCATGTTTTTGTAATATTTTTCACATTTGTCTCTTTAGAAGTTAGCACATGACTCAAATTTTGAAATCTCTATACTGAAGTGTTAAGTGTATGATACTACCGAGTTGCCGTTTTGACTTCAAAGATTTCTTTTTATTATCATATACTCCAGTCCCTGAATAGAAACGAAAGTAGACAGACCGTCTCTCACATTGAACACCTCGGGCAGCAGGCTAATTATCTTTTTATTTCGAACCATTTTTCATTCCTAAAGACATTTATGTTTTATTTGATAAATTGATGTGTATTATATCATTATATCATGATAAAGATAGCACATAAGAGGTAACGGCTGCTACGACACTAAAACGTGTTGAAACCAATCGGAAAGGTACAATACATCCCTTAATCCTTCTGGACACACGTACATAACATACACGCTCTCATGCCAGTCAGAATCTGCATTTATATGATGGTACATGTATATAGTACAATACACAAGAATTTATTATATATTACCACAAAAGCATGGTGGATCCAGAGAAAATATCAGCGGAGGGGAGGGGGTTCCCAAGTTATCAGAAGAGCGTCCAGCACTGGGTTACGATCACAAGAATATAAGTTCAAACGAGAAAATCTGCATTTATGGCGAATTCCAGTCTAACTATGCGCCTGCATGAACGTATAGATAAGTACATGTAATATATGTTTGTCAATTACACATGTGTAGACATGTACCCTATCTTAATTATTTTTTTTACATTTACTCTGAAATCATCAAATAGTTTGGTATGTGCAGGAAAAGCCTCGTCAAAATTAATATACACATGAAATATAAACAAACTATAAATATTCGAAAAAGTTTTGACTGTCACAGACAAACAGATATGGAACGCCAAAGGGGTAAAAAACCTTAGTGTGAACCTCTTAATTTGTCGTTATAAACTATATCGTTATTATGCATATTCTTATTTTCTTTCTAAAGATTCAATTCGTAACTCCCTATTTGTTCTTTAAAATGTATATTTCTTATTTCTAATTTCTAATTTTCATTTCTAACTTACATGTGAATGTCTAGTAAATGTCTTGCGAATAAGGTTATATACATTCATAGAATGTAAAGTTTGCATGACGATTGCAAGAAGTATTTACGGCAGAGGCCTTTTTCGGTGAAGGCACATACAATGGACCTACTACAATGTATTCGTTACATTAATTTCATACATGCCGGGATTAGATTGTTCAATTAATGTGTAAGAGTTACTTCCCATTACAAGGATGTGGAAGGGTGCGGATCTTCATATGGGAGTAATATGGAAAACACCAGATTTCATATGGAATTGATTCGGAATGTCTTCCATATAATTACGTATAACATCCTCAAGCTTTACATGTAATGCCTTATGCGGAAGATTCCGCATCAGTATGGAAGGGATACCGCAGTAGCACGCAAAGATGCGGATTTATGTGTAACCAATACTCCGTATAATCTATGGAACAATTTCCATGTAAATTCCATGTAAGTTCCGTGTAAACTGCAGAATATTCTCCTATGGGTACAAAACTTCATATTTGTAACTTCTCTAAGATATTCTAAATTTTTCCTTTAACTTCTTAAACAAAGGAGGTGATATCCAACAACACCAGGTTCCAGCATCCACAGCAAAACCCCAAACACCCAGTGCAAAAACACAGAGAAGACACATACAGAAAGAGACGCAAAGGGACAAGAAATGTAACGCACAACACAGGTACATCAAACGAAAAGGACTACACATAAACCAACCAAAACAATGGGCAACCGGTGCCGACTTAGGATGGCCATCTGCCACGAAAATAGCAGAAGGTGTGGTTATCCTTGATTACGTGCGCACAACCCTCCCACTTTTCGGATAACCCAGAAGTCTCGAAGAACGAACAATTTTGGTGTAAAACAGCCTCCTCACTATCAGATGACCGCACACAAACAAGACCGCAAAACGCAGGGGCCCAAGCAACAAAGATGAATATGTAAATAAATATAAAAAGAGGGCGTATGTAATGCAATCCATGCTTGTCGGCTGTAGCGATATAATGTATGTAATCACCCGAGGAGTCTGACAGACATTCAGAGAGGACAGGTGGTCGTTACAGTCAGTCAGAGTGCAAGTTTAAAAAGACTGTAGATTGATCAAGTCCCAAGTCTAGTGTACATCTGGTGACACCAGGATCATACCCATGGTATAAAAGGCGTTTGACGCATTTTCGATGGTTATGTTGTGTATCTTTGATCCTTTTTATTTTATTAATTATGTCACCATAAAATGCAGGCTGTGAAATACCGAAAGAAATATACTCTTTTGCTTATATTGTATATTGTAAAATTTCCAGAAAGTCTTTACTAGTTTGTAAAAGCGAAACCCTTGTCCTAAAAGTTTCTTATAGTCTAGTTGCCAAATGGCTATTTTGGGGGGAACCCAAAAAAATGTTAGGCACAATATGTTTTTGCATGAAAGTGATGTTAATACCCTCTACTTTGATTATCCGGCGGATGCCACTCTGGCATCCTAAGGCATTTCGAAAATTTAGGGAAAAAGTATAATTTTCCAAGGAAAACCTTTGAAAATTGGAAAAACGCAATTACTCTTTCCATGCTGTTGCTAGAACAACATATATGGTATCAAAAGAACGGAATTGCCATTGCCTTCAAGCCTCAAACTCAGTTTATCAATTTACATGTCCTTAAAATAGGTAAAACTTTGGATTTTTGTTGAAAAACCGTTGAAAATTGTGAAAATATCATATCTTTTTTCATAGTTTAGATAAAATAACGATTGTGGTACCAAACGCACAATAAATTTATTGCCTTCTATTTTGAATATCACATTAGCAATTTGCAAGTACGAAAATGGAGAAAAGAATTAATTTTGAATGAAAAATCGCTGAACATTGGGATATTGCAATGCTTTTTTCATGCTGTAGTCAGAACAACGTTTACGGAACAGCAAGAAAAATGATTTTATTGATTAAAATTCAGAATTCCACTCAAGCAAATGGAATCTTCTTGCTTTGGTTTTTTCTTTTTGCTGAGAAAAGGTTTTAAATTGTAAAAATACAATCGGTTTAAAGAAATTTTAGAACAACAATTTTCGTATCAAAATGATTGCATATTGAAAATTGTAGATTTGCACTCTCTTATTACCCTCTCGTTAAGCAACATGTATTTTTTCTACTGTAGATTTATCATTCCGAATAGTATAAACGTCCTAGCATTATCTTACAATATCACGCAACATTTCAAGAAAAGAATGTCCTATTTCAACTGCGTAATTTATACAATGCTTATTTCATGTTTGATGTCGTGTTTGCTGTTCCCTGTCCGTTTTGTGTCTCTTGCTGTGTTTGTTTTCTCTGTGTTTTTACTTAAGGTGTTTTGATTTGTTGATGTTGGTGCTGCAACCGAGTTTTGTTGGAGATCACCTCCTTTCTTACTGCCTTGTTGTTTCATCAACATGCAATTGTAATACTTGTGTGCAACTACTTCTAACAACAAAGAGCCCCTCTTACATGGTTGATCAAAATGTCTCCTTTGCATTGTACTCTGACAATTCTCTACTCAAAGAAAATTACAGAATTAAAGACATTTGAGCACATAATTTGTCAAATCTGTTGGTTACACAACTCAGATTACATGTGCGACTTCAACAAATCAACAGGAGAACATATAGAGGTACAGACGCGATGGGCAAAATATTATCACAATAGGTCTCAGCATTTTTTTTTTAAATTCTAATTCTTTCAGCAGATCCAGGTTTGATTGAACTGATCAAAAGAACGTTTCCTTATGCATATATAAAATATTTCGTTTTTCTTAACATTCTATCAACAATTAGTTGTTGTCGGTAATGGCCATCCAAGAGTTTTGAACCCTTATAGCCCATTCCATTCAATTGTACACTGGACCTGACATCAGATATACTGTCTAGATTCTCTAAACCATAGCAATTTTCTATGAATATGATGGCCTCAGTCACTTGTCCCTCCAATATCACCATATGTTGATGATATCCATCATCATTATCTGTTTTCAATACCTACATCTTTAGCGACTTCAAAATGATGTGTAGAATGCGAGTTCTTAAACAATCGGATTGCCTTCTCGATCAACTGATTTCAAGTACATGTAATATCAATCAGAGATGTAGCTTTCACGACTAATCTTTATGTCATTTTGATAGTAAGTAGGGGTCAATTGAATATCATTTAAATTTGCTCTCTGCAAATTAATAGCACTTTTAAGTTCAGAAAACAGGACCAGGGGCGCTGCTGGATAGAATTTTGGCTGTGCCATGAAGTCACTTTAATTGAAAGCATCACTGATGAGGATTTTTCTATCCGAAACACGTGTCTGGTGCATCAAAATTGGTTGAAAATTTTTTTCAAGAAGGTAAATAGTTGGAACAATTATTATTGAACATCAGAAGTGATTATTATTATTATTTTTTTAAATATACGACCAAAAACAATCAAACAATCAAGGTATTAATTATGCCATTGAATGGTCAGTTGATACACCAGAGTCCTGCATATGTCAATCGATCATCAGCTCCTAGGCATTCTTGTCGAATGAATAACATGGAGTTTATTTTAAGAAATATTTTGAAGTTGCGAAACTGATGTCATCTGTTCAACATTGGCGTAGGGACTAGAACAATGTCACGACTAAGCAGGTCTTTATAAAGATCCACTTCAATAATTGATAACAACTACACAACCCTGGCTGAAATCATCTATGTCTTATAGACAGTAGCCGCTTCCTTTTGAACAGAGTCTCTTATTTCGCCCACGTCTTTCCAAAGCTTGCTACAAGACCCCATGTACATGTACCAGTGAATTGTTTTAAAAAAATGTTGACTTGAATACACATATCTTTGTTCTAGATTTTCTGTAAACGTTTTGCATTTTTCAAAGTCCAATTTTTTATGGAAAAAAAACTTCAAAAATCACAGTTTTCTCCCTCATTGGTCTTCTCCCATTTAATTTTTGAGCAAGTTGCTTAATTAATAGGAATTCAGAATAAAAGACAATAAAAAACTTTCTTTTGGTACCATGATTGCTGTACCTCGAACTGACTACAGTTTGAAAAAGTTTATTGCATTTTGCAAATTTTCAGCGATTTTTTAATCAAAGAGTAATTGTTTTTCCCAATTTTTCGTACCAGCAAATTGCGATTCTGACTTCTGTATTATTTAAAATGAAACTTTTTAAGGCAATAAAGTTATTGCGCGTTTGGTACCAAAATCATTTATTTAGCTACAAAATAAAAAAGATATTGTATTTTCCCAATTTTCAACGATTTTTCATCGAAAATCCATAGTTTTCCCCATTTTATTGACACGTAAATTGTAAGTTGACCTTGAAACTTAAAAACAATTAAATTGGTCCTTGTTTTGGTACCACTTTTGTTGATCTAGCTGCAGCATGGAAAAAGTAATTGAAATTTTCCCATTTTCAACGGGTTTTTTTTTTCGAAAAATTTCACTTTTACCCCAAAATTTGCCCAAAAAAATGCCCAAGGATGCCAGAGTGGCAAAACCAAAACAAGAAGATTCCATTTGCTTGAGTGGAATTCTGAATTTAAATCAATAAAATCATTTTTCTTGCTGTACCGCAAACGTTGTTCTAACTACAACATGAAAAAAGCATTGCAATATCCCAATGTTCAGCGATTTTTCATTCAAAATTAATTCTTTTCTCCATTTTCGTACTTGCAAATTGCAAGTTTTAATAGTGCAAGGCGGATTCAGGGGGTGGGTGGTGGTGGTGGTGGGGCACCTCCTCCCCCCCCCCCCCCCCCCCCCATGGGAACATCCTCCCGGGTTTTCGATTTATTTTGGTTACATCAGCAATCGATAAAACTCTGCAAACGTATCAGTAGAAATTGCTTAATGTTCAGCAGAATTCACCAATTAGAACAAAATGTTTTATATGTATTCAATCATATATCGATACCTTATTAGAGACTTAATTGAGGTTGTAAATCCAATTTTTGTAAGGTTCTAATTAAATTTGTTCGTACAAACAATATTTATTGCGAAGTTTTGTAATGTTCATCGCGCAAGGGGTTTTCTGTTCATTTTATGTCCGAAAATTATTCCTTATTCCAAGTAGTTATCATCTCTTTCGTTTCAATTTCTACATTTTATCTGAAATTAACAATCATATAGACATGATAAATGATTTACAAAACATGTACATGGTACGGGGACAGAGACCTTCACGCTGTTATGCTTATAGAAGGAGTTTTTTTAATCTTCAAATTTTCTTTAAAACATGTAAATGTACATGTTTTAAACATTGGACTTGGAAACAAACAAACAAAAATGAAGAAGACAATTTCTACTCCTTATCATACCAATATTCTAATTCTATGTCCATGTAACTGCGAGGACAAATTAACAATAAGTACAAATAATCTAAAAAAAAAAAAAAAGATCGAGATAAACCCATGCTCTCCCTACTAATTGGAAATGGTATCCCTAAAATGGTCTTGATATTCGATATGATAAGAAGTAAATATGCTTCAGATTGCACAATTTTATTCTATTCTATTTTTAATTTCCGGGGAGGCCCCCCGGACATCTACCTCCCGTACCCTATTACCCATTCGGCATTTCGTGCCTCGGATCGACCACTTGGGCCGATGCAACACCCCATCCTCCCGCTTTCCACTTTAGATCAGCCCCTGTACAACCATCAAATGGATAATCGGATATACAGCGGTGGCAGTAGAATAAACTCTCGAAATATAGGCGATAACACAAGGAAACTTAAAAGTCCATGATCCTTTATATTCACCATGACAATGCTTATCGCATTGCCATTTTATATAGCTATGTTATAAAATACGAGAGAGCTGCATAAATGTGTTTAAGATAACATATTTCATAACATTATTTTAAAAACAAAACATATAAAATGTTATTTCCACAAAGTTCTTACGACTGTTTATTTGCGAAGCGAGATGAAAGGGCATTAGCGCCGATAGAGACTTTTGTTTACGTTTGAAACGAGCGCTCTGATTGGCTAATCGCTGGACCTCTGGATTATAGAGATATGGGTGTGCAGGTCATGTGTTGTTAAAACGAAAATGAAAAATGAAAAATTGAAAATGGATTCAATTTTTCATTTTTGCACTAGCGCGCGGAGTGTAAAAATGGAAAATTGACACAATTTTTTTTATTTTCCATTATGGATTTCAAAAAGGAAAATTGAATTGTGGTTTAGTACAGCCTATTACAGTCCATTTTCTATTTTTCATTAGGAAAACGAAATTTAAAAACTGAAAATTGAAAATTTAATTGATTTTCAAATTTCATTATTAAAATGAATAATTAAATCAAGTTTTCATTTTTCATTTTCAAAATGAAAATTGAGAATTGAAAATGGGTTCAATGTTCCATTTCCGTTTTTTTACTTTTGCAATGAAAACTTGAATTTAGGTTTAATACAGCGTATTTTCCATTTTCGTTTTTCAATTTGAAATTTTAAAATGAAAAATAGAAAATTAGTTCAATTTTCAATTTTTCATTTTCTAAATTGAAAATGAAAAATTGATGCAATTTTCCATTCTTCATTAACGTTTCCAAATGGAAAAGTGATTTGTGGGTTAGTACACGGACCTTAAAATTCCCGAAACGTGCATGTCTGGTCCATGACAAATATGGATAATGACCATATCTACACAGCACAAAATCGATAATTCAGACAATCAGAAACCGAAGGCATACAAAACCAGGACAAAACAGGAACCAAGGCAAACAAACAAAAACCTCCACCACATGAAAAGAAGCGAACTCCCGACATGGGAGCGAGACCAGGTGCCCAGGAAGAGTAAGCATCTCCTGCTTGCATGCAACACCCGCCACTTCAATTCGGAAGAACTGTCACACCCGGCAGCTTCCATTTCGGAAGACATAGAGTACAATCTTTGGTTGGATGGTTCAAATGGTCTATGACAGAATATCATCCACCATTCTGGAGAGTGGGACATCATAGTGTATGAAGAGTTCCCCATATCGACCGTAGAACTTCCTCAGTGACGATGTTAGTCGGTCACAATCATATCACTGACTGAGAAGCTTATCTGAAAGACGCCTAGCTCTCAGAACAAAATCCGTATATTTGGTACTTTCTCTGGCATAGCGTATCAACTGAGATATGAACACGCCATAAGCTGGCGATGAAGGAATGTTGCTACTCAGAAAAGGAAAGTTTATAATGCTGAAATTGAAGTCGTCAAGTTTGTCATAGAGTGAGGTGTTCATGTGACAATCAGTGTCGTAGGACAACATTATGTCCAAATAGGATGCTGAACCATGCTGTGAATTTATCTGCTCTAAGATGATGCTATTGAATTTGAAGACGTTTAACACATAGTTTGATTAAGATTTCACAACCAATTTGATTATGATTTTTGGAACCTAGTTTGGGTTTTTTGTTTGACTCTCATTCACTAAATTATGTTCCTCACACATTTGTTATTTTTTCAAGAAAAATAAACTCGGAATCATGACTCATGTCAAACAAAATTACATAGTTGAGACATTAACTGAAAACCCATGCAAAAGCTGAAACTAGCAGCAAATATTATGAATGTGGAATGAAGGGATTTCCCACAAGAACCTGTTCCAGCGCCCACCGCAACATACAGAAACACCAAACTGTAAAATCTAAAAGGGTCAGGCAGATGAAGAGAAACCAACGGGATAAAAATGATAAACACTTGACATCAAAGATGACACATAAACACTTAAGAGCCAATCCGGCATAAAACCATGCAAATTGATCCAAATGACCTAGTAACCAAATTTAATGATTTAAAGTTATTCTTATAGATAAATGACTAGGAATAATTCTGTCAAATATTTTCGTTCGAATGTCCATGGTTACAGAGATATGCCACCCTATCATTTTTCCCGCCAAATTTACAAAAAAGGACGTAGAAATATCCCTATTTTCCCTGATGTACTTCTCTAAAATTTTAAGTTAAAATTGAATTGGACTAAATATTGTTATTGATATATTGAAATATTACATTTTAATCTATCTAAGGATAATGTTATGTATGAATCTTTTTTCCAAAGACAGCCACAACGTAACTTGAAAAGAGGTAAAAATCAGCTAAGTGAGAAAACGACGATTTAGACGTTTTTCACGCACCAATATCTTCTGTAAGAGAAGTTTGATTTTTATCAAATTTCATCTTTTAACTCTTTGCTTTAATCTTATAAATATATCAAAAATCCACCGCTGCAAAATGATTACATATTGAGATGTAGACAGTTAAAATATGTATAAAAGATCAGCTTAACGAAAAAACGACGTTTTAGACGTTTTTCACGCACCAATATCTTTTGTAAGAGAAGTTTGATTTTTTTCAAATTTCAACTTTTAACTCTTTGCTTTAATCTCATGAATATCTCAAAAATCCACCGATGCCAAATAATAATGTATCGAGATATAGACAGTTAAAATATGCATTAAAAATCAGCTTAACGAGAAAACGACGTTTTAACCGTTTTTTACGCACCAATATCTTTTGTAAGAGAAGTTTGATTTTTTTTCAAATTTCAACTTTTATTTCTTTGCTTTAATCTCATGAATATCTCAAAAATCAACCGATGCCAAATAATTATGTATCGAGATATAGACAGTTAAAATATGCATCAAAGTGATTTTTTGCGTCGTAAAAATGCGAACGAAAAATAGACGTAAAAAGCTTTTTTATTAATAAAAAGAAGCTGTCAGATGAGTTTGAACATATTGATCAAACATACATGTACATGTATTCAATACAGAAATATAGTTTAATTCAAAAATACAAAGCAATGAGTGTAAACTTCATAAGAAGTAGAAATACATGCCGTGAAATGTCTATTTCAAAAATCAACATTTAGCTGTAATTGTCTCCGTGACGTCTTGGGGATTTTTTTAGATATCAATATGATTAAAAAACAAACAAACAAATAATAACATAACTTGCAACAATGACCCTGAAGTATGACAGGAGTAGATTTGACACATACGTCCACTCTTTTCAGAAGTGGGGTCTCTTTTCGTTATCACTGAATTATACAGTTAGATCTATATAAACATACATGTATGATAATAATACATGTTTATTCGTATTTGCGTCATCTTTAAAACTAGAATGCGTTGTTTTAGCATCAAGGCGAACGACAACGTTTGCGTCACAGGGCATTGAATGTACTTGAAACTCACAACGTGCGTATCTTGCTTCTCGGTGAGTCCGTAGAACGCACTGATCGAGACCGCACGCAGCGAGAGTTCTGCATGTTTTATTTTTTTGTTTTTTTTTTTTGTTTTTTTTTTTTTGTTTTGTTTTTTGTGACTGAACCCAAATCCGTATGGAGGCGAACTGATACATGTAACGCACCGACCGCATACGGAATCCCAAAGATTGCACACGTAAAAACACGCATGTGCGGCGAGTTGTGACCACAGCTTTGTTCAAAATTGTGTAATCGATAGTTGGGAATAAATATGAAAAATGTTATCGAAGAAAATTATTGAAAACTTTCAGCAATTTTGAAATTGAAGTGAGGAAATGTTGCGAGGAAGCGAAGAAATTATCTCTCTTTTTTCGCTTCTCTGTATCATTCCTCTTCATCATTATTTTGTTTCTTCATTTCTTTTCATATTCAGAATACAAACTAACAATGTAAGAATTACGCTTTTGCAGAACAACCTCTTTATATCTTAAATAAAATGTTTTATGCTCGCGTATACCCATTAAGCCGGGCTTCCACTGTCGCGAATGTAGTAGAGAATGAGCTACGATCAGAGGCGAATGAACAATCGTTTCACATTCTTGTCTGTTCTCATCAAGTATTTCTTGGCGCGATAGGCACACGATAGCGCCGCGAATGCAAGAAGAATATGCTACGCGTCCGCCGCGATAGTGAGGCGAGAGTGACAAGAATAGAGAAGAATGCGACACGAATGTGCCACGATAAAAAGACACCGAGGCGAATGAGAGGCGAATACAGGAGATTGAGACACAAATTTAACCCGATAGCGCTGCGATGCAGGAGATTGAGACACGACTTCAACCCGATAGCACTGCGATCATGACAAGAATGTGACAAGAGCAAAATCAAAATCATTTGACATATCCAGGAACATCAATACCCTTTGTTGACTTCGACCTCTTTCTAGGTTGTTTTCTCTTGAAAGGCATTGTCAAAGTTTTCAAAACATTGATCCGCACACTTTTACATCAATTCTGAGATAATTATTATTGTCACTGTCGTGTGTGTATGTAGTACTATCGTGGCAATATCGTGTCAAGATCGTGGCTGAATCGAGTTGATTTTTTCATTCGCGTCAAATTCTCGGCGCATTCGCATCACATTCGCGTCAGATTCTTTCTTGTCGGGGCTCTATCGTGGCTTCATCGGGGCTCTAACGTGGCTCATTCTCCTCCACCTTTGGAACAAGAATGCACGCGAATGTGAGGAGAACGCGCCGCGAATGGAGGAGAATGCAAGGCGAATGCGCTGCGCATGTGCCGCGATTGTGAGGCGAATAAGAATTCAGACGCGAATGTTTTAAACAGTTTGAAGCATTCGCGTCGGTGCCGCGAACAGAGGAGAATGCAGGAGAACATGACACGATAGTGACACGATGAGATGAGAATGCCCGCGATTGAGAGGAGAATGCGCTACGATTAAACAAAATCACCTAATCGTAGCTCTATCGCCTCTGCATTCGCAACAGTGGAAGCCCGGCTTTATTGTGGCCTTACGATGTGCGTGCATCATTCTGTTTTCATCTAGCGTCTCGACGACAACTATGTATATCTTTTTGTAAATTTGAAGTATTTCCACGGAAATTTCCTACCTCCCTCCCCTAGCACCTTAAACTTTATAACAATCATTACTGTTAGATTTTCTTTTTCCGCTCATTTCTTTTCGTCTTCTTCATCATTGTGACATGATATTTGATTTGTAATTGTTTAACTTTCACTTGTATTTATGTGAGTACATGTGTAATTGTCATGATTTTATGTATTTCACATTTACTTTTCTACATGTTAAGAGGATTTTGATAAACCCCAATCTTTACTTTGACGCATTTCAGGTTAAATTTTGCTACATCGAGAAATGAACTATTTGGACTGAAACTGTTTTAAGATCACTTCTTTCATATGTTATGCGTCATTTTCAATAAATGACAATATACAATTTCACAAACGAACAATGTAGGAATTAAGATTTTGCAGCAAAGAAGTTATATACAATGAAACTATATATTTCTTTGATCTTTGAAAGGCGTGTAATGTATACATGTAGATCTACGCCCTTAGATTAGCCCAGGAGTTTTTATCTGTATAATTTTGTTTATTTTTTTTTTCGGAGGGGAGGGGGGGTGTCGGGTTTTTTTTTTTTTTTTTTTGGTTTTGTTTTGTTTCGTTTCGTTTAGTGTTTTGTTTTGTTTTTACAATTTTTGTTTGAAAGATGTCGTTCCACGAACTCTTTTTTTTTCCTTTCCTAAAAGTACTTTTTTATAGAACGAAGACCGCTTTGCTTTTCAAGATATACCAACACTTTGAAGGAGAAATACCTTTTATGAAATAAAGATATGAAGGAGAAAAACTTTTTAAGAAAGAATGGAGATAAAAAGAAAGCGATTATTCTTTTAATTTACACGCATACGGACCGGAGCGGATGAATACGGAGCAAAACAGCTTATACAAACGCAAGGATTTAGAGTGATGGGGGGTTGCTCCGGGGAAGAGTGTTTTTTCCAGTAAGATTTTTTTTAACCCGGAAAGGGGGAGTGGGTGGAGTTTAAGAAATATGACGGAGAGGTTATCAGGGCCCCGAAATTTGCCTCAAATTTTGACCTTGAATAAACAAACTTTTTTAAAAAGACTTTTCTTATCATAACCATAGATGATCGATTTGGTTGACTGCGCTCTTTGACTTTGAGTTGAAATCAAGAATGAGACAGTCATATCAAAAAAAAATTTTCTTCTTCTTGTTTTATACATGAAAATAACAGAGTGTTCGATGTTTTCTCGAAAAAAAGGAATGTATATATACCGGTTGTTAATTCATTGATTTACTTGTTTTATCAATCTTTTAAAGTTAAGTGAGGATCATTCTTGCAACCTAGTCGATTTTTTTCTCTGAAATACGAATAAACTGTTATGTTTATAGGAAAGATCGACCTAACATTATAATAAAATATCGTTTATTTTATCAATTCAATTATAATTCAACAGATCGTTTTCAAAGGAAAAGAACTTTTTAAACACAATTTCCCATGAAACAATGAATTTGGAAATTCAATGAAAAGAGCAGAGAGTAGACTGTAAAGAAAACTTTTCTTTCCGATTTCTCAATATTTTTAAAGAAAATACAATGTACCACAGTCATGTCAACAATACTCAGACAGGACAATTTTTGTTCAGTACTATATGTAACAGAGATCATAGAAGAGTATATTCTACTACCCGTTGTAGGAAAATACATGTCACAAATCTGATGACACGAACCTAACAGTGGCATAGTGATCCTTTTATGATGAACATTCAGAAGTTAAACGTCTTCAAATTCAATGGAGGTGAGATTAAGTGTCCCTGCTTCAGGAAGACTCGAACCAGTAATCTTTCCGTAAATGGTTCGACGCTCTTACCAGTACTTAGTTGAGCACGGCACCGACGATTTTAGAGACTCTTTCTTTTAAATCTGTGAAGATTATTTCAAAAGATTTGGGATGGGTACATGTAATCGTATCTAGAACGAGGGAAAGCAATTTGCTATGCAATCTTGAGCTAAACTCTAGTAAATCTTATAATCTAATGCGATAGTTTATCCGTGTCAAGTTCTTATTTTATCGTCATTGTAACCTAACCACGTGACGTCATCACTCAAAGTCCTCGTGACGTCATCACTCAAAGTCTGACCCGATGGCGTCTTTCCGGGCTATCTCGAAAATCGTCTAAATTAATGATGGGGCTTTTAAGGGAAATTGAAAAAAAGATCTGAAACGATTTTCATCATTTTTAGAATATATTTTGATGATGTCATAGAATTTTTTTCTAGATTATGATCAAATATGCTTATCTTTTGAACATTTTTCCATTAAATCTTTGTATCATATTTGGCAAAATAATAAATATTCTTGATAGAATTTGCATATCTTAGATACATTTGGCAGCGACAATTTTTATATATATTAAAGTATGATATGTTTACTTTATTATACTGAAATTTTGTGGGAAAATTTTCTCTCTTATAGATTTTATTCATGTTCAAAATAGGGACGCTTTTGTCAAATCCCAATATAACTCGTATTAGAGCACCCCCTGGTGGCAAGTCAGTTCGTATATTTTATCTTTGTGAGTACTATAATGAAGATAAATTGAGTAAGTATCTGATTTTATCATGAAAAGAATTATCGCATATCAAAATCAAATCTTATTCAACGATGAAAATAGGGCTATTTTAGTGTTGTTTTTGAGCCCTGTTAATGGCGTAATGCCATACAAACAAAATTGGTCCATTACTATAAAACGGGACATATATGAATTTTAAAATAATTTTTTCTCGAATGTTTTTCATCATAGAATACAGAAATATACATAAAAATGTAAAACTTTCACCACCCTTTTGGACGATTCTTACGATTTTGCATGGTTTTATGCCGGATTGGCTCTTAACACATCGATTGAATAGATATGTTTTTCATGTTCAGATTCAACTCCTATGGCAACCCTTGAAGGAAACGTCAGAGAGAGCATGCATGACGAAACTACCACAGCAATAAGTCAAGATTCAGGTAACAAAAATAATGAAAAATAAGGAAAGGATGTTCAACAAGACTGCGTTGCTAAAACATCCAACACTTAGCATACAAGAACAACAAAAGGCACAAAGGACAAGGAAATTAGAATAAAAAAAGGCATAGACATAATAAACACAAAGGCTTGGAGTCGAGACCAATGAACATTAGGTACTGATTTAGAACGATTTAGAAGAATGATTATTAATCAAAAGGGCATATCCGTGCTTTGCCGGCTGTAACTAGCTCATGAGTCCGATCGTTATTTAGAGAGGAAAGGTGGTCGATGCCCTAACATCTCAAACAAGGTTTGAAAATGCCCCGTCATGGAAATCAACTGTAATAGTTAGAGTGTCATTCTGAAAAATGCACTGATACATGACTGCAGATTGACCAAGTTACATGTTCAGTGTGTAGACAAGAACAACACGAGGCACAAAAGGACAAAAGAACAAGGAGCATCAAAAACGGCATAGACATAATAAACACAAAGGCTACGTGTCGAGACCAATGGACAGTGGGTACTGATTTAGAACGGCCATCTTCCGCACAAGAAGCAAAATTGATTTGTTATCCGAATTACATACGCACAACCCTCCCAAATTTCTGGTTACTCAGATGTTTCGAAAAACGCACTATTGTAGTGTAAACTAAGTTCTCTATTATAAAATGACCACACAAGCGAAACAGAAAAACTCATGGATTCAAGCACCACACAAATGAATATGTAAATTGAGCATTAATTACTTCTTTTCAGCTCTGTCGCCCGAAGAAAGCTTTGATTTGTATAAATTTGACATCATGTGTATTATTTTGCTGTTTTGGAAACTTGTCTTTTTCTTTTAGTTTCAGTTTTTTTAAACTTACAACAAATTTGAAGTGGGTCAAAATCTGAACATCATCCCTCCAATGTTATTTTGGTCATCGATTTTAAGTTTGCTACTGAATCGACCCTACAGGACATTTGTAGCCGTGCATTGTCTGAGAAGTAACTGCACAAAATAAAATTAAAAACAAATGCACACCAGAGGGCGCTACGTAAATTAATTTTGGTCTGCTGAATTAAAACTAGTTTGAAATTTTCTTTAAGAAGGTAAAGAGTTGGAAAACGTCCGTATTATTATTAAACCAAAGGGCATACGAAATACAGTCCGTGCTCTGCCTGCTGTCCCTTTTACTAACAAAGTCCGACCGTTATTCAGAGAGGAAAGGTGGTCGATGCTCTAATATCTCTAACAAGGTTTGAAAATACCTCGCCATGGAGTCCAACTGTAATAGTTAGAGTGCCATTCTTAAAAATGCATGGATACATGGCTATAGATTTACCAAGTTACATGTTGAGTGTCGGTCTGGTGGCAGCAAGATCATATCCATGGCATAAAAGGCAATTGATAATCCTGACGCATTTTGATAGTAATGCTGTTGACCTTGACCTTTGAAGTAATTGTTTTGCTTGTCTGCCAGAATAAAAGGCAGTTTGTTATTTCTTAAATATACTCCATTGCTTGTTGTATATGTCCGAATTCCACAAGAAGCAGCCAGGTTTTTTTTTTGTAAATCAAAACTAGTTTATAAATAGCGGAAACATTGGCATAAATGTGTCTTGGTTGTTAAAATCTTCTACAATATAAATCCAGCGTACTGGGCGAGTTTTTATTTGTAAATATTGTATTACACTAGTCTAGGTACATTGATATCAACATGAAGCCACGGTTGAATCCAAAACCATCGCTTATGGCATACACATTTTTATGAATCTTTCAGTTAACACTTCTGATATTTATGTCCAAGATGGTGTTTCTTTGTTCGTAAAGTTTGCCTTGTCTAGTGTCACTTCTTGTGGATTCTGATATTTCACAGAATTGTCAATTATCAGATTATAAACCAGGTACCTTTAAGTACCATTGAAACATTTCAATTCATTAAATTGTTTAAACTTTTGATGATTTTGGATTATTTCTTTTTAATAAGTGTATTGAAATAAATTTGCAATAAGAGGCGCATAGTAAGTACCTATAGTGATCCCTCCAACTACCCACTGAGGTTTCCAGCCAATGAAACATAAATGCTGTGTAAGAGAAGTAAAAGGTGCTACACAGGTCACTACTTGTCCATGATTTGAATTATTCGTAATCTGTTAGACACAGGGAACCCTTTGATGCAGATGTACAAATTTAAATTTCCCCCTCTCGTTCAAAACACAATCTTATGAGTCTAAACAAAATATCATTAAAGAAGTTCTCTAGTCGTCGAGATTTTCGTGTATATTACAGTTCATATCAAACTAAATTCCAACAAGAAATTTCCTTATTATGTAATCTCTTTCAGAGCTGATATAGACCAATTCATATTTTACCACCTTTTCCAATTTCTCAAAATAGCTGCACACACCGGAAGTTCGCCAGAAGTGTGTAAAAGGGAACCACGTGTCATAACGCTATATATATAGAAATGTACATGCATGTTGTGGATACATGTACTAATGTACTCTTATAAATGCCAAAATAAAGGACATATCAAATAAGAGTGTATGAGTGATAAATATGATAAAAGAGCATATAATAATAAAACCTAAATATTTACATTAAAACTACTAATGTACATAATTTATGTATATACGTGCGTACATGTGTTGATATATTTTTAACGACTTCCAGAATCCTAAAGTTTATCTCAGAGAGGGATTCTAATTTGCATATATAGATAAAAAAATCTTAAGGGAATCAACCTTCCTTTCTTCCCTAATGGGGGTTGAGGTAAGCCGTCTTTTTCGGAAAAAAAACATACTACATGTACTAGTTAGTAAAACAAAGAAAAAATCTGCATTTTTTGGCGAATCCAAGGGGTCATGACGTCCTAACTGTCTAGATCACGCTTGTAGATGGTATCCTATTTACAAAATATTGATACCACCCGCCTTTGTTGACATTTGTACCTCCCCACTTCCAGTCGACACGTACGTACTTCAATAAATATTACCTTCCTTACATTGGAAAAAGCATGCCATGTACATGTTAAAAGAGGGAGAAATTATGTCTGTGAAATATCGGTGAGAATTAAATGTAAAAATATAAGTCATCGACATGTTCAATGTACTTATTTTTGTGAGCGGGGAAAAAGAAAGAAAGAAGGAAAGATACAAGCTAGATTTTTTTTACATATATACAGGTCCCAAGTGCCTAAATTTTCTTTTTTATTGAATGTAAGCAAATAAATGTCCATCAAATGTTTCATCAAACTGGCAGGGATCATTTTGGGGCGCGATTTTGCGAGATTCTCGCATCTTTTTCTTAAAAATCGCATTGATTTTACTTGGATGCGAGAATTCTCGCACACATCAACATCGAATCTTTTATTTTTTGTCCCAAGGATTTTCTATGCAATTTATGCCCGCCAGATCGAAAATAAAATGACAGTGTCGTGTCTGCAAAAACAAATTTACCCATTGACTGACCACTTAAGTTAAAATGACATGATAATATTACGGACGAACGCATACACACGTACCTGTACGTAAATTTAAGATACGTAAGTGGAAGTTGGAGATTTAAATAAGGCGCAGAGCATGTTGGAGAAAAATCAATATTGTATCATAATAGTAAAGAGCAGATGCCTACGTAACAATGTAAATACGAGAGATTAATTTAAAAGCCGAAAATAGACACGGTCACCGTAGAATAATGTGTACTAGGGTGTAGCGAGTTGCCGATTTAACGTGCCATTTTTTATCGGTTTGGGACTATGTCGCATGGCCTTCCCTGCCCTGAAAATTGTCCAACTGATGAGTTCGACTTCTTTTACGAGAATTATTAATGAACGGTGTCCTAAGTACTACGTTCCGTCTATGACATGCTTATGACGAAACCTGGTTTGAAACGGATCCGTGTGGAACATCGAAATACGCAAGAACTTCAGTTTTCAATATGCAGAGCATAACCTGTTACATGTTTACAAAATTTTCGATAGATTGGGGTGGGGACGTACATTTTAACCGCGGAAGGAGTCGCGACTGAATTTCGGAAAAAAATATAATTGATAATCATAAACAAGATACCATGTCAAATACATGTATATGTATTCCGGATATCTATTTTCTTATTGTTCTGGGCAACACAGAAATCCTGAACGTAGCTAACAGACAACTTTCCACTGAGGCCATATCATTTATTTTTTTGTCGACCCTAATAATTTCATTTTTTTTTACCTTCACAACTTTATATAACTTCAGAAAATAAATTTCATATTATCTTAAACGGCTAAAAAATGTGTCGTCAATTAAATGACATTAATTTTCATATTTCACCCTCTTCCTAATACAGTTGCGCCCCCCCCCCCCTCAATCCTAGCTATTCATAAGCTGATTAGAATATCAATTTGAGATCCCATCTAGACAGCTAGGATAGGCTTTACTTGGGATTTCATATCCTATAAAATTTCGATCTCTCACCCTCCCTTCATTATTTAATATTTTCCGAGGTCATATAAGTCTTACCAGGAATGGGGAAGAACCCCCCCCCCCCCCCACTCCACCTGGATGGATCCGACAATGAAATTGTACCGGTCTTTAAAAAAAACACTGATGTCTAATTTACTTTGAAAATGGTTAAACCGAAAAATAATTATAAATGTACCATATAAACAAAGAAATACATGTACTATGTTTCACATTACGTCAATGTGTGAATGTGTAGTGTATACACACATCTGACGTCACGAATTTGTACTTTCAATTTCGGCGGAAGTTGCAGACTAGTTCTGTGTTAAATCGCTAGCTTGTTGATATGGGCATATAAATCGCTGTTTATGGATAAACGAGACAATATATTTTAATGGAACTACCAATACTTTGTAATTTGAGTTTGTCCGAGTATGTGTAAGTGAAAATACCCACGAGTAGAGGACTTCTTTAACTTTGTCGTGAGGAAGCGGAGTAAATATATCAGAGTCGAATAAAGGAATCGCATTGACTTGTTAATCTATATATTTTATTTTCACAATTAGATGCGCAGGATATTGCACGAATTCTTTAAAAATTGCATCGTCCTATACTATCACTAGTTGCATAATTTCGATGTTATACATTAATAGAGTGATAAAACCAATATTGACTGAAGACGAATGCCGAGGTTGATATTGCTTTTATTACTCCATAAAACATCATATCGAAAAAATAATGGTAGCTAAGATTTTGCTCTCTCGCACTTCTCTCTTTTACAATATCTGGGGAGTTTTTTTTAGATGAAAAATGTTGTGTTTTAGATATATTTTTCCAGTTCAAACAAGCTGTCAAGTATCATGCTCAGTCATCCTGTTTGCTGTAAATGCTATTGACTTCTGATAAACAAAGTCAGAAACACGTCAATATGGCCGGGATTTGCTAGACACGACGATTTATAGATTTGCAAGCGGAGCATTTTTTTTAACGAGAAAGATTTATACACAGTCCCCGAGGGCACATGTAGCCAAGTTCGATCAATATCGGTTGGTCGATTCTTCAAACGCATTTTAAAATTTCTTTTTATAAAAATGATATCAAATTTCTATAACTTGGATCCTGTAGCATCATGTCCCAGCGATCTTGCTACGTCTTTTGATATATTTAGGACATAAATTTCACAGATTTTGGCCATATTACATTGTTTAGATTGAGGATCACTGACGAGGGTTAAAAACCCGAAACATGCATGTCTGGTCCATGCTGTAAATTTATCTGCTCTAAAATGATATTAATGACTTTGAAGACGTTAAACATTGTATGCAATTTTATCTCAGATGTTCTGCTTTAATTACAGATCTTGATCTTACGGTTGTTTCTGATGAACATATGATGGTTGAAATCCCTACAAATACCAGTCTTGGTGATACTATCTTGAAATCATGCGATATGGAAGGTTCAATATCTATAAATGAACCAAGTACACAAAAAGGTATTGTTTCTTCAATTATTTCCCATCATGTTTTGTACCCTCTATTGTGCCTGGTTACAGATATACTCGTTACATAGAGCAAACAATGATGGTAAAGTATAGCGAAATAATCATGATAAAGTTTTATATTTTAATTGTATCGTCCAAATACTTTTTGCAAGACAAAGTCAGTAGCTCTAATGAATTGAAGAAGATCCTAATAAAAATCTCAATAGCACTCAAAAAAGATCACCAAACTGAGCATCAACGGACCCAAAGCAAGCTAGAGGTGGGATCACATTTTGATTTTCTATCCTTTTTATTTCATAAGAATATGTGTGAATCTATTATGTTCGTATTTCAAGTAGTTTTTATGTCACATGAGTAAGATATGACGTCACATTGTGATGCCATTGGCTGTGGATAAGGGAAAAAGAAGGAGAATCAGCGTCCTTTAGGCAAAAATCTTTTGACATAACATGGGCGCGCAACTTCAACCAAAATAAATTTTGTATAGGTAGAAAGATAAATTGCATAGCTATCTTTTAGTAAAGAAATTATTTTGGCAAAGGTATAATCTAAATAAATCTGAACTACTGGAAAAATAGGGCCGATTTTCCAATTAACAATTGTTGCAATGCTTACATATTCTGTGTTTATCAAATGCCCGAATTCTACAACTAGGTCATGGGAGCTAACAATGAATTTAGTGAATGCATTTTAAATATTTGATAAAGGTTACATATTTAGATGTCTTTTCTGTGAAAAACTGAACCTTGATATAGTCCGAAACTTCAAAAATGAATATGTATCTGTTAAAATTAAAATTACATAGTTGAGACATTAACTGAAAACCCATGCAAAAGCTGAAACTAGCAGCAAATATTATGAATGTGGAATGAAGGGATTTCCCACAAGAACCTGTTCCAGCGCCCACCGCAACATACAGAAACACCAAACTGTAAAATCTAAAAGGGTCAGGCAGATGAAGAGAAACCAACGGGATAAAAAAGATAAACCCTTGACATCAAAGATGACACCTAAACACTTAACACATCAACCAGTCGATTGAAAACATATTATTTATTTCATGTTCAGATTCAACTCCTATGGCGACCCTTGAAGGAAACGTCAGAGAGAGCATGCATGACGAAACTACCACAGCAATAAGTCAAGATTCAGGTAACGAAAATAATGAAAAATGCGCCATCCACATCAAAATGCTAAAACATCCAACACATAGTAGACAAGAACAACAAGAAGCACAAAAGACAAGGAACATAAAAAAACGGCATAGACATCAATGAACACAAAGGCTTCGAGTCGAGACCAATGGACAGTGGGTACTGATTTAGAACGGTCATCTGCCGCACAAGAAGGAAATTGATTTGTTATCCGAAATACATGCGCACAACCCTCCCAAATTTCTGGTTACCCAGATGTTTCGAAGAACGCACTATTCTAGTGTAAACTAACTTCTCTATTGTAAAATGACCACACAAGCGAAACAGAAGATCTCATGGATTCAAGCACCACACAAATGAATATGTCAATTGAGCATTTAATCTTGTAACCGTGATTTGATGTTTAAAGTGAATTAATTACTTCTTTACAGCTCTGTCGCCTGAAGAAAGCTTTGTTTTGTACAAATTTGACATCATATGTGTTATTTTGCTGTTTTGGAAACTTTACCTTTTAGTTTCAGTTTTTTAAACTTACAACGAAATTGAAGGAGGTTAAAATCGTAACATCATCCCTCCAATGTTATTTTGGTCATCGATTTTAAGTTTGCTACTGAATCGACCCTACAGGACATTTGTAGCCGTGCATTGTCTGCAAAGTAACTGCACAAATTAAAATTAAAAACAAATTAAAACCAGAGGGCGCTACTGAAATTAATTTTGGCTGCATATTGAATCACTTTGACGGAAAGCATCACTGATTTTACTATCCGAAACACCTGTCTGCTGAATTAAAACTAGTTTGACATTTTCGAAGCTAAAGAGTTGGAAAACTTCCGTATTATTATTAAATCAAAGGGCATATGAAATACAGTCCGTGTTCTGCCTTCTGTAACTAACACATGTATTTCTTTACTATCATAGTCCGACCGTTATTCAGAGAGTAAATGTGGTCGATGCCCTAATGTCTCTATCAAGGTTTGAAAATGCCCCGCCATGGAGTCCAACTGGTATAATTAGAGTGTCATTCTTAAAAATGTATGGATACATGGCTGTAGATTGACCAAGTTACATGTTGAGTGTCGGTCTGGTGGTAGCTAGATCATATCCATGGCATAAAAGGCAATTGATTATCCTGACGCATTTTGATAGTAATGCTGTTGACCTTTATCTTTGAAGTAATTGTTTTGTTTGTCTGCCAGAATAAAAGGCAGTTTGTTATTTCTTAAATATACTCCATTGCTGGTTTATGTCCGAATTTCAAAAGAAGCAGCCAGGATTTTTTTGTAAATTTAAACTAGTTTATAAATAGCGGAAACATTGGCATAAATGTGTCTTGGTAATTAAAATCTTCTACAATATAAAACAAGCGTTCTGGATGAGTTTTTATTTGTAAAAAAATCGCATTACACTAGTCTAGGTACATTGATATCAACATGAAGCAACGGTTGAATCCAAAACCATCGCTTATGTCATACACACTTGTATGAATCTTTCAGTTAACACTTTTGATATTTATGTCCAAGATGGTGTTTTCATTCGTAAAGTTTGCCTTGTCGAGTGTTAGTTCCTGTGGATTCTGATATTTCACAGGATTGTCAATTGTCAGATTATTAACCAGGCACCTTTAAGTACCATTGAAACATTTCAATTCATTAAATTGTTTAAGCTTTTGTTCATTTTGGATAACTTCTTTTTACGAGCCAATCCGGCATAAAACCATGCAAATTGATCCAAATGACCTAGTAACCAAATTTAATGATTTTAAGTTATTCTGATGGATAAATGACTAGGAATATTTCTGTCAAATATTTTCGTTCAAATGTCCATGGTTACAGGGATATGCCACCCCATCATTTTTCCCTCCAAATTTAAAAAAAGGACGTAGAAATATCCCTATTTCAGCTGATATACTTCTCTAAAATTTCAAGTATAAATTGAATTGGACTAAATATTTTTATTGATATATTGAAATATATAATTTTATTCTATCTTAGGATAACATTATGTATGAAAAATAATTTTCAAAGACAGCCACAACGTAACTTGAAAAGAGATAAAAATCGGCTCAGTGAGAAAACGACGTTTTAGACGTTTTTCACGCACCAATATCTTCTGTAAGAGGAGTTTGATTTTTATCAAATTTCATCTTTTAACTCTTTGCTTTAATCTTATAAATATATCAAAAATCCACCGATGCAATATGATTACGTATCGAGATATAGACAGCTAAAATGTGTATTAATGATCAGCTTAACGAAAAAACGACGTTTTAGACGTTTATCACGCACCAATATCTTCTGTAAGAGAAATTTGATTTTTTTTTTCAAATTTCATCTTTTATCTCTTTTAATCTTATAAATATATCAAAAATCTACCGATGCCAAATAATTAAGTATCGAGATATAGACAATTAAAATATGCATTAAAAATCAGTTTAACGAGAAAACGACGTTTTTCACGCACCGATATCTTTTTTAAGCGAAATTTGATTTTATTTTTCATATTTCAAATTTTATCTCTCTGCTTTAATCTTATAAATATCTCAAAAATCCACCGATGCCAAATAATTATGTATCGAGATATAGGCAGTTAAAATATACATCAAAGTGAATTTTTGCGTCTTAAAAATGCGAACGAAAAATAGACGTAAATAGCTTTTTTGATTGAAAAAACCTGTCAGAATAGTTTGAACATACTGCTCAAATATACATGTATATGTATTAAATACAGAAATATAGTTTAATTCAAAAATACAAACCAACGAGTGTAAACTTCATAGGAAGTAGAAATACATGCCGTGAAATGTCAATTTCAAAGATCAACATTTAGCTGTAATTGTCTCCTTGACGTCTTGGAATTTTTTTTTAAATATCAATATGATTAAAAAAACAAACAAACAAATAATAACATAACTTGCAACAATGACCCTGAAGTATGACAGGAGTAGATTTTACACATACACAATCCTGCTTTTGAATTATATAAGAATGAAATTTATACACAAGAATTAACCCTTAACAAGGCAAACCTTTCAAATACAGAAACACCCTTTTTGGACCTAAATATCAAAATTGTAAACGGAAAGATTCATACAAGTGTATACGACAAAAGGGATGATTTTGGATTCAACATAGTAAATTTCCCTTGGCTTGACGGTGATGTTCCAAGATTACCGTCATACGGCATTTACATATCACAGCTCAATCCGGTACGCTTGAGCATGTACTGATATTTTGGATTTTCACAGTAGAAATTTACAAATTACTAAAAAAAAACTTTTAGGTCAAGGTTTCCGCTTTCATAAACTAGTTAAGACTTTCTGGAAATTTTACAAAAATTACAGTCAACTTCTTTTAAAATTCGGATCTATACATGCAACAGAGTACATTACTATGGGTATTACACAACCTGTCTTTTATGGTGATATGATAAACAAAATAAAAATGATCAAAGGTAGGCAGCATAACCATCGAAAATGCGTCAGAATCATCAAACGCCTTTTATACCGTGGATATGATCCTGATGTCACCAGACGGACACTAGGCTTGGTACTTGACCAATCTACAGTCTTGTACAAGCGCATCCTTGAGACTTGCACTCTAACTGACTGTGACGACGGGACTCCATGACGGGCCCTGTCCAAACCTCTTTAGAGAAGACAGGGTCCCGACCACCTGTCCTCTCTGAATGTCAGTCGGACTCCTCGGGTGATTACATACATGAGCTCGCTACAGCCGGCAGAGCACGGACTGTATTACGCATGCCCTCTTTTTATATCCATTTACATATTCATCTGTGTCTCTGGCGCCTCTGCGTTTTGCGGTCTTGTTTGTGTGATGTCATCTTACAGTGAGGAGGTTGTTTTACACCACAATTGTACGTTCTTCGAGACCTCTGGGTAATTGGAGAAGTGAGAGGTTTGTGCGCACGTAATCCAGGATAACCACACCATTTGCTACTTGCGTGACAGATGGCCGTCCAAAGTCGGCACCGGTTACCCATTGGTCTCGTCGGTTTATGTGTAGTCTTTTGTGTTTGATGTTTACATGTCGTGTCTCTTTTCCGTCTCATGCTGTACTCGTCTTTTGTGTTTTTGCATCGGGTGTTTTGGTGTTTTACTGTTGATGCTGCAACGGGGTCTTGTTGGAGATCTCCTCCCTTCTTTATACGTCCATTCTTTAGAGAAGGGGGGTCTCTTTTCGTTATCACTGAATTACCGGTATACAGTTAAATCTTTATATACATACTAGGGGTCCGTCAATGCTTAATTTTGTGCTCTATTGTAAGTGCTGTTGAGATTATCGTCAGGATCTTCTTTAACTCATGTATGATAATAATATATAAAGGCGAACGACATCGTTTGCGTCACGGGGAGTTGAATGTACTTGAAACTCACTTACAACGTGCGTATCTTGCTTCTTGGTGAATCCGTAGAACGCACTGATCGAGACCGCACGCAGCGAGAGTTCTGCATGTTTTTTGTGACTTAACCCAAATCCGTATGGAGGCGAACCGATACATGTAACGCACCGACCGCATACGGTATCCGAAAGATTGCACACGTAAAAATACGCATACATGTACGCCGAGTTGTGACCACATCTGATTTGATCATGTCTTTTCACACACAGGTCAATGTCAAACTCTTTGTTCAATATTGTGTAATCGACAGTTGAGAAATTAATATGAAAAATTTTATCGAAGAAAATTATTGAAAACTTTCAGCAATTTTAAAATTGAAGTGAGGAAATGATGCGAGGAAGCGAAGAAATTATCTCTCTTTTTTCACATCTCCGTATCATTCCTCCTCCTCATTATTTTGTTTCTTCACATCATTTCTTCGTTTCTTTTCATATTCAGATAACAAACTAACAATGTAAGAATAATTATTACGCTTTTGCAGAAAAAAGTTATATACACTGAAATTTTATATTTCTTTGATCATTGAAAGGCTTATATAATGTATACATGTAGATCTACAGTGTACGCCCTTAGATTAGCCCAGGAGTTTTCTATTTCTTTTCTGTATAATTTTGGGGAGAAGGGTCGGGGTTTTTTTTGTGTGTCGTTTTACTTTGTTTTGTTTTTACGATTTTTTTGAAAGATGGAGTTTCATGAACTCTTTTTTTTTTCAATAAAAGTACTTTTTCATAGAAGGAAGACCGCTCTGCTTTTGTTCAAGATATATCAACACTTCGAAGGAGAAATACCTTTTATGAATTAAAGATATGAAGGAGATTAACTTTTTTAAAAAAAGAATCGAGATTATATAAAAGAAAGTGATTATTCTTATTATTTACACGCATATGGACCGGAGCAGATGAATACGGAGCAAAACAGCTTATACAAACGCAAGGATTTAGAGTGATTAGGGGGGGGGTTCCGGGGAAGAGTGCTTTTTCCAGTAAGATTTTTTTTTTGTTATAGCGGGAATGGGGAGTGGGTGGAGGTTAAGAAATATGACGGAGAGGTTGTCAGGGCCCCGAAATTTGCCCCAAATTTTGACCTTGAATAAACAAACTTAACGTGGGTCCTGTAGCATCATATACCATCCATTCTGCTATGTCTTTCGGTACGCTTTTTCGACATAGTAACTTTCATACTTGTTTTGGCATATTACATTGTTTAGATTTGAGGATCACTTTTACCCCAAAATTTCGATATGCCCAAGGATGCCAGAGTGGCAAAACCAAAACAAGAAGATTCCATTTGCTTGAGTGGAATTCTGAATTTAAATCAATAAAATCATTTTTCTTGCTGTACCGCAAACGTTGTTCTAACTACAACATGAATAAAGCATTGCAATATCCCAATGTTCAGCGATTTTTCATTCAAAATTCATACTTTTCTCCATTTTCGTACTTGCAAATTGCGTTTTTCATCGAAATCCAAAGTTTTACCCATTTTATGGACAAGCAAATTGATAAACTGAGATTGAGACTTGAAGGCAATGGCATTGCCGTTCTTTTGATACCAAATATGTTGTTCTAGCAAAAGCGTGGACAAAGTAATTGCGTTTTTCCAATTTTCAACGGTTTCCTTTGCAAAATTACACTTTTCCCAAAAATTTCGAAATGCCCAAGGATGCCAGAGTGGCATCTGCCGGATTATCAAATAAGAGGGTATTGACAACACTTTCATGCAAAGACATTTTGTGCGTAACAATTTTTTGGGTTTCATGAATGGCACCTAGACTATTAGTAATTTGTAAATTTCTACCATGAAAATCCAAAACATCAGTACATGCTCTAGCATACCGGATGAGCTGTGAAATGTATTCAATTTGAAGACGTTTACATTTATACCACTTGGTGAGTGTCACTGCTGGTGGACCAGGAGTCCCCGAGGGCACATGTAGTCAAGTTCGATCAATTTCGGTTGATCGTTTCTTCAACACATTCTAAATTTCTGTTATCAAAATTTCTTGAAATTTCTAAAAAGTGGGTCCTGAAGCATCATATCCAACCCATCTTGCTACGTCTTTCGGTACACTTTTTCGACATTGTAACTTTCATACTTGTTTTGGCATATTACATTGTTTAGATTTGAGGATCACTGACGAGGGTTAAGTACCCGAAACGTGCATGTCTGGTCCATGTTGCCAATTTATCTGTTCTTAAATGATGCTATTCAATATTAAGACGTTTACATTTATACCACTTGGTGAGTGTCACTGCTGGTGGACCAGGAGTCCCCGAGGGAACATGTAGCCAAGTTCGATCAATTTCGGTTGATCGTTTCTTCAACGCATTCTAAAATTTCTGTTATTAAAATTTCTTGAAATGTCTAAAACGTGGGTCCTGAAGCATCATAAACAACCCATTCTGCTACGTCTTTTGGTACGCTTTTTCGACATAGTAACTTTCATACTTGTTTTGGCATATTACATTGTTTAGATTTGAGGATCACTGACGAGGGTTAAGTACCCGAAACGTGCATGTCTGGTCCATGTTGCCAATTTATCTGTTCTTAAATGATGCTATTCAATATGAAGACGTTTACATTAAGACTTTTCTCATCGTAACCATAGATGACCAATTTGGTTGACTTTGAGTTGAAATCAAGAACGAGACAGTCATATCAAACAATTTGTTTCTTCTTTTTCTTGTTTTATGCATGACAATAACAGAGTGTTCGAGGTTTTCTCGAAAAAAAGGAATGGATACATACCGATAGTTAATTCATTGATTTACTTTTTTTATCAATCTTTTAAAGTTAAGTGAGGATCAATCGTGCAACCAAGTCGATTTTTTTTTCTCTGAAATATGTTTATGTTTATAGGAAAGATCGACCTGATATTATAAGAAAATATCGTTTATTTTATCAATTCAATTATAATTCAACAGATCTTTTTCAAAGGGAAAGAACCTTTTACATACAATTTCCTATGAAACAATGAATTTGGAAATTCAATGAAAAGAGCAGAGAGTAGGCTGTAAAGAAAACTTTTCTTTCCGACTTTCGATATTTTTAAAGAAAAGAACACCGTCATGACTACAATACACAGACAGGACAATTTGGTCAGTACTATATAACAGAGATCATAGAAGAGTATATTCAACGACCCGTTGATTGGATTCTGATGAGACGAACCCAACAGTGGCATAGTTATCCTTTTATGATGAACATTCAGAAGTCAAACGTCTTCAAATTCAATAGAAGTGAGATTAAGTGTCCCTGCTTCAGGGAGACTCGAACCAGGAACATTTCCATAATTGGTTCAACGCTCTAACCAGTACTTAGTTGAACACGGCACCGACGATTTTAGAGACTCGTTCTTTTAAATCAGATTATTTCAAAAGGTTTGGGATGGGTACATGTAATCACAACTAGAGACGAGGGAACGCGATTTGCTATGCAATATTGAGCTAAACTCTAAATCCTATACTCTAATGCGATAGTTAAATCCGTGTCAAGTTCTTATTTTATCGTCATTGTAACCTAGCCACGTGACGTCATCATTAACGTCCTCGTGACGTCATCACTAAAAGTCTGACTCGGTGGCGTCGTTCCGGGCTATCTCGAAAATCGTCTAAATTAATGATGGGGCTTATAAGGGAAACTGAAAAAGATCTGCAATGATTTTTATCATTTTTAGAATACATTTTGATGATGTCATAGAATTTTTTTCTAGATTATGATCAAACATGCTTATCTTTTGAACATTTAATCTTTTATCATATTTCGCAAAATAATGAATATTTTTGAAAGAATTTGCATATCTTAGATACATTTGGCATTTTTTATATATTAAAGTATGATATGTTTACTTTATCATACTGAAATTTTGTGGAAAATTTTCTCTCTTATAGATTTTATTCATGTTCAAAATAGGGACGTTTTTGTCAAATCCCAATATAAGTCGTATTAGAGCGCCCCCTGGTGGCAAGTCAGTTCGTATATCTTATCTTTGCGAGTACTATCATGAAGATAAATTGTGTAAGCATCTGATTTTATCAAGAAAAGAGTTATTGCATATCAAAATCAGATCATATTCTACGATGAAAATAGGGCTATTTTAGTGTTGTGTTTTAGCCCTGTTAATGGCGTTGTGCCATACAAACAAAATGGGCCCATTACTATAAAACGGGACATATATGAATTTTAAAGTAATTTTTTTCTCGAATGTTTTTCATTATAGATTACAGAAATATACATAAAAATGTAAAACTTTGACCACCCTTTTGGACGACGATTCTTACGATTTTGCATGGTTTTATGCCGGATTGGCTCTTTTAAAATAAGTGTATTGAAATAAATCTGCAACAAGAGGCGCACAGTAAGTACCTATAGTGATCCCTTCAACTACCCGCTGAGGTTTTATCCAATTTAAAATAAATGATGTGAAAGAGAAACAATGAGAAAAGAAAAGGTGCTAAACAGGTCACTGCTTGTCCATGATTTGAATGATTCGTAGTCTGTTAGGCACAGGGCACCCTTTGATGCAGATGTACAAATTTGAATTCCCCCCTCTCGTTCAAAACACAATCTAATGAGTCTATACAAAATATCATTAACTTTGTCGTGAGGAAGCGGAGTCAATATATCAGAGTCGAATAAAGAAATCGTATTGACTTGTTAATTTAAACATTTTATTTTCTCAATTAGATACGCAGGATAATGCACTCAAATGAATCGAATTCTTTAAAAATCTCATCGTCCTATATTATCACTAGTTGCACAATTTCGATGTTATACATTAATAGAGTGATAAAACCAATACTGACTGAAGACGAATGTCGAGGGGGCGTCGGGTCGTTTCGCCCTTTTTCCCCTTCGCCCCCGGGTCGTTTCGCCCCTTTCCCCCTTCGCCCCGGGTCGATTCGCCCATCAAGGTGGGTCGATTCGCCCCTCAAGGTGGGTCGTTTCGCCCCTCAAGGTGGGTCGTTTCGCCCCTCAAATGTGAGTCGTTTCGCCCCTCAAGGTGGGTCGTTTCGCCCCTTAAGGTGGGTCGTTTCGCCCCTCTAGATGAGTTGTTTCGCCCCTTAAGGTGGGTCGTTTCGCCCCTCTTTTTAGGAAATACTCTCTGCATGGTGAGTCGTTTCGCCCTTATTTTTTGTTGTTATTGGTAGGTCGTTTCGCCCTCATTTGATAATTATTTAATTACGCTATTATATTGGGCTTGTGTTGTGACATTAATATTTGTTTATTGGCGGCTTTTATGGCTTGTTGTTAATCAAACAAAGAATTAATTGAAAAAGAAATATGTAGGTGAACAAATGAGAATAAAAGACCAAAAAAAAAATTAAATTGAAAAAAAAGATAGAAAATTAATGAAATAAATAAGTGAAGAAATATGCAGGTAGGTGAACAAATGAGAATAAAAGAAGAAAGATTTTATTAAAAAGGAGATAAAATAACTAATAAATGAATAAAGATGTTACGTATAGAGGGGAGAATCGACTGAAATAGATAAAAAAAGAAGAAATAAATAGATAAAGAAATATGTAGGTGAAGAAATAAGAATAAAAGAAGAATTAAAAAAAAACAAATAGATAAAATAATAAATAAATAGATTAAGATGTTACGTATAGAGGGGCGAAACGACCCACCATTCAGAGAAAGTGTTCTTAAAAAAGTGAGCGAAACGACCCGCCATGTGGGGCGAAACGACCTACGATGAGAGGTTAAACAATCCATCTTGAGGGGCGAAACGACCCACCTTGAGGGGCGAAACGACCCACCCTTGAGGGGCGAAACGACCCACCTAAAGGGGCGAAACGACCCACCTTAGGGCGAAACGACCCGGGGCGAATCGACCCGGGGCGAAGGGGAAAAGGGGCGAAACGACCCGGAACCGTCGAGGGTGATATTGCTTTTATTACTCATTAAAATATCATATCGAAAAAAAATATGGTTGCTAAGATTTTGCTCTATCGCACTTCTCTCATCTACAAACGCTGTTTTATTTTATTAAACATGCTGTGTTTTAGAGATATTAACCTTCATAATTTTTCCAGTTCAAACAAGCTGTCAAGTATCATGCTCAGTCATCCTGTTTGCTGTAAATGCTATTGACTTCTGATAAACAAAGTCAGAAACACGTCAATATGGCCTGGATTTGCTAGACACGACGATTTATAGATTTGCAAGCGGAGCATTTTTTTTAACGAGAAAGATTTATACACAGTCCCCGAGGGCACATGTAGCCAAGTTCGATCAATATCGGTTGGTCGATTCTTCAAACGCATTTTAAAATTTCTTTTTACAAGATGATATCAAATTTCTAAAACCTGGATCCTGTAGCATCATATCCCAGCGATCTTGCTACGTCTTTTGATATATTTAGGACATAATTTTCACAGATTTTGTGCCATATTACATTGTTTAGATTGAGGATCACTGACGAGGGTTAAAAATCCGAAACGTGCATGTCTGGTCCACGCTGTAAATTTATCTGCTCTAAAATGATATTAATGAATTTGAAGACGTTAATGACTTTATGCAATTTTATGTTCTGCTTTAATTACAGATCTTGATCTTACGGCAGTTTCTGATGAACATGTGATGGTTGAAATCCCTTCAAGTACCAGTCTTGGTGATACTATCTTGAAATCATGCGATATGGAAGGTTCAATATCTATAAATGAACCAAGTACACAAAAAGGTATTGTTTCTTCAATTATTTCTCATCATGTTTTGTACCCTCTATTGTGTCTTGTTACAGATATACTCGTTACATTTGGGTATATAAACAAAAGGCAACATGTTTTTTTCCACAAAAAAATTCAATGTGAACACAAAAACTTACAATTTATATCACATTCGACCTTATATGGTCATTATCCATATTTGTCACTTTCATACTCATCAAACTGGAGTTTTTTGTCTATTATTTCCTTTACAAGACATTTGGATATGAAAGGTCGTAAATATCATTTTAGATCTTTAAAAGGTAAATTTTAGGCAAATTATGGGTCCTATCTGACACATACGACCTTTCATAAGTAGGTTTTTTCAATGCGTTACCATGGTTACATATGGGATATCATTATGAAATTTCACAGGGAGATGGGAAATTGTGTGACCTATCTCTTAATAGCAAAAAGTCAAAAAGGTCATATGTGTTACGTACGACCTTTCAATTCTACAGCGTCGATATAATAAAGTTTTATATTTTAATTGTATCGTCCAAAAACTGTTTGCAATGACAAAGTCAGTAGCTCTAATGAATTGAAGAAGATCCTGACGAAAATCTCAATAGCACTCACAATAGAGCACCAAACTGAGCATCAACGGACCCAAAGCAAGCTAGAGGTGGGATCACGTGTCCGGGACGAGTAAGTATCCCCTGTTGGCTAGCCGCACACACCGTCGATGTTCGTGCACGAAAATGAAAGCAATACATAAAATACATCAATTGTACCCTTGGTTCAGTAGTTTTTCGGTTAGTCTCCTTAATTATAGTAAATTATTTATACAAGGTATGTGTATTAAAGGTCACACATATAAGGGACATCCTTGTTTCGAAGACATAATTTATCAATTCATTTGACATTTGTAATTTATGGTGCTCACTATTAAACGAATTGACAAAGGAGAAGGTCCAATTGTCCCTAAACTTGGCCTTGTATTTGTAGTCTAAAATAGTTTTATGAAAATTTTGATTTTCTATCCCTATTATTTCATTAGAATATGTGCGAATCTATAATGTCGTATTTCAAGTAGTTTTTATGTCACGTGCGTAAGATATGACGTCATATTGTGACGTCATTTGCTGTGGATAAGGGAAAATGAAGGAGAATCAGCGTCTTTTACATGTTTTAGGCAAAAATCTTTTGACATAACATGGGCCCACAACTTCAACCAAAATAAATTTTGTATAGGTAGACAGATAAATTGCATAGCTATCTTTTAGTATAGAAATTGTTTTGGTAATGATTACGCGCTCTACTTGTTTTCAATTATTTTTACCGAAATTTTTCATCCTTTTGTGAATGTTGGGTGTATTTGTAGCCGTTTATTTCAGTGTCTAAAAATCTAAATGTTTATTTGGTATTTCAAGCAACCATACATTTGACTTCGTTCATATTGAATATAATCTAAATCTGAACTACTTGAAAAATAGGGCCGATTTTCCAATTAACCGAACCTTCTATTTTGTCTTTTGATTGTTTTCAAAGCTGCTACACATTCCTTGATTGTACTGTACATTATAAGCAAAATATTAGTTTTTCTCTTTAACTTCCTCTTGTTGCAATGCTTACATATTCTGTGTTCAATAAATGCCCGGGTTCTACAACTCATAGGTCATAGGAGCTAACAATGAATTTAGTGAATGTATTTTAATTATTTGATAAAAGTTACATATTCTAATGTCTTTTCTGTGAAAAATTGAACCTTGATAGTTGAACTTGTCCGAAACTTCAAAAATGAATATGTATCTGTAAAGGCACTAAGTCGGCATCGGTTGCCCATTGGTCTCCTTGGTTTATGTGTAGTCCTTTGTGTTTGATGTTTCTGTGTTGTGCGTTGACGCCCCTGTCCCTTTTGTGTCTCTTCCTGTGCTTGTCTGCTCTTTGTTTTAACATTTGGTGTTTTGGGGGTTTGCTGTGGTTGCTGCAGCCTGGTGTTGTTGGAGATCCCTCCTTTGTTTCAAAGTTTTTATTTCATCTTTCATGATCTCTTAATACAGGCAATCTAATAGCCTTATTTAATCTTGTATTACTTCTTATTATATACCAAAGCCCACCCCCCACCCCCCCCCCCCCCCACCCCGTCTCCGGCATCAGTAGACGTGGAGAAGAGAGAGTGAGAGATCGGAAGGAGATGCAAAACTGAAGTTGCTGATCGTCATAGATATGGGATCTCAAATCGATATTCTTATCAATATCTTATCAATATTCTTATCAAAGGAAAGCTCATTGTATTTATTGGGGAGGGTTGAAATGTGCAAAAGATGTCGAGAGATGAAATATCCTAAAATTTAAGATAATTCTTGGTCGATTCAAATTAGGCAACAGTTACTTTTAGTCCAATACCGGCAACGCCAAAGGGAACTCTTAGTTTCCTCTCTGTTTCTCCGTCCGTCTGTCCGTCTGTCAAATTTTCAGTTTCCAAACTTCTTTCTGCAATAATACGGAAGTGTTCCAACTCTATCCTCTATCCCATTTATGAAGAAAGTTCCGAACCATTTTATCTGCATATTTATCTGAATATTAAATTCTCATCAGTGATGCTTCCAGCGGAGCCTTAAAAATTGCAACACATACAGAAATTGGTGAAATTTGATAAACAGTTGCGGCCATTTTCACAAAAAATACTTGCGATATACTTGAGGATTTGTCGTAAATTTCAGTTTATCATATCTCAGTCAAATGAATCACAATACTCCAACAGTTTTGATTGTCTTTCTCTAACTACTGAAAAATCCAAAACCTTGCATAAGATATAAATATTTGATATGGATTTTTAGAAATATATATACTTAAAAGTTACGACAAATTCTCAAATTTATTGTAAGTATTTTTGTGAAAATGACTGCTGGTCTTTGATAGTTACAGAGCAAGCTCGACTTTCGTCACACTTGACCTTTCTTCAAAGAGTTATGCCCCTTGATGACTTGCAAATTCAGTTTTTGACAGTATACCAGACTTTGTTCTGCAAACTAATGGAGGTATGCAGGTAAAATTTGATATACAACTTAGTCTTTGACAGTTACAGAGCAAGTGTTACTTTCGTCACACTTGATACTCTTTTTCGAGGAGTTATGCCCCTGGATGACTTGCAAAGTTTTTTTGTCATTTTTCCGGACATTTTTCTGCAACAAATGAAATATTTAGGTGAAAGTTATTACACAACTAAGTCATTGATAGTTAAAGAGCAAATTTGACTTCGTCACGCTTAACCTATTTTCCGAGTTGTGACATTGATGACTTGAAAAATTCATGACTTGCAAAATTCAGGTTTACGAATAATTGTTTGCAACAAATAAGTTGAAATTTGATGCATGACTTTGTCTTGGATAGCGTCATCCTGCTACGTCTTTCTTTACATTCTTGGACATAATAATTTTAATACTATTTGGCCATATTACATTGTTTAGATTAAGGATCACTGACAAGGGTTAAGTACCCGAAACGTGCATGTCTGGTCCATGCCAGGAGGGGAGGGGATCTCCAACACGACCCTGTTGTAGAACCAACAGCAAAACACCAAAACACCCGATGCAAAAACGCAAAAGACGAGCACACCATGAGACGGAAAAGAGACATACAACATACAACATATAAACATCAAACTCAAAAAATCCGAAGAGACCAATGGGCAACCGGCTCCGACTTTTGACGGCCATTTGCCACGCAAGTAGCAAATGGTGTGGTTATCCTTGATTACGTGCGCATAACCCTCTCACTCGAATGCATTCGAAATTTTCTGTTACCAAATTCCTTGAAATTCCTAAAACGTGGGTCCTTAAGCATCATATCCCACCCATCCTGCTACGTCTTTTCTACATTTTTACACTGTGACAATAATTTTAACACTATTTGGCCATATTACATTGTTTAGATTGAGGATCACCGACAAGGGTGAAGTACCCGAAACGTACATGTATTGTCCATGCCACATATTTGTATCTGTTCTTAAATGATGATATTGAATTTGAAGCCATTTAACATTTGTACTATTAGATGAGTGTCACTGCTGGTGGACCAGGAGTTCCCGAGGGCACATGTAGCCAAGTTCGATCAACTTCGGTTGATCGTCTGTCTCTTCAACGCATTCGAAATTTTCTGTTACCAAATTCCTTGAAATTTCCAAAACATGAGTCCTGTGGCGTCATATCCCACCCGTCCTGCTACGCCTTTCTTTACATTTTTGGACATAAGGATTTTCACACTATTTGGCCATATTACATTGTTTAGATTGAATATCACTGACGAAAGTTAGGTACCCGAAACGTGCATGTCTGGTCCATGCTGCAAATTTTCATTTGTTCTTGAATGATGCGATTGAATTTGAATACGTTTAACATAGCTACAGAGAGGGTTTAACTTTTGGAAACGCATAATCTTTGTCGAGAGGTTATGCCCTCTGATGCATAAAAATCGGTTTTTTCTTATTTCTTTCCGCAACCCATAAAGTTTGATTGATAGCTTAGACTTAGATAGTTCCAGAGCAAGTTTTACGTCACGCTAAAACTAACAAAAAATAACTTCCCATCGAAAACCATTTTCTTTGACTGTCAGTGTACGATTGGTCGTATTTGACATGTAAATTACACCATAATTTACAAGAGTTCGATATCTATCCACTATATTTTTTATCGGAAAAAAATCGAAGAAGGAGATAAAACGTCCGTTTTCTAATTTTTGAAGTGAATTGCACGGGCATAAAGCTTAATTTCAAGTTTCATTGAAGAGTTAAAGAGTTAAGGGACATTAATTTATGCCGGTACGGCACTGATCTCGCTCAGCGATGATTAATACTTTTATGTTATATAAATTGATGAAGGTAAAAATAATTATCATGTAATATCATAAAACTAAAAAACAAAAAGATATGAAATGCTCCGCACATCGGTTTATAATAAAAAGCCTGATAATCAATGATCCCATGAATTCAATACCGGGACAAAGTGTTCCTGTGATGTATATCGTATAAAATGAAAAGTCCCAATCGTTTCTGGATTAATGAAAAAGTAACGAGCGTTCCTCGTGAACGTCAACTACTAGCGAGTATCTAGTCTCCTGTAGAGATTAAAATGAATGATGGATAACATTTTCGTTTCCGAGGAGCATTACGAGATAGGCATACTACTATCTCCGCTTTAAAGGACTATGATCACTTTGAGGTCCAGAACAATGTGAAAGTAAATACCGGGAAAATAATACATGCCGAAGTATTTGGTATGGTGGTTGATCTATAATTATCAACATATCTTTCCGAAATTCAGTCCCTTCCAATGTTAAAATTTGCGTCCATGAAAACCCCAATCTATAGAAAAAGTTACATGTAACAGATACGTGGCACAGCATGGAAAATGTTCTTGCGTGTCCATATGTTTCACATGAGTCCGTTTTATGAAAAAAAGTTGATGTACATTTCACTACAAACCCACGTATGATTAATTGATTGATTGATTGATTGATTGATTGATTGATTGATTGATTGATTGATTGATTGATTGATTGATTGATTGATTGATTGATTGATTGATTGATTGATTGATTGATTTACCTCTTTATCTATCTATCTATCGATTTATTAGTTCATTATTTGTTCGTATTTTTTTATTTGACACAACAACAAGAATTTGTTCCTCTTCAAACATCGTATTGATTTTTTTCTTTTTGGTTCCAAATAGGAAAATCTTTGTGCATTGTCACAGGAATATATTCTAGTACACAATCATTAAAAGATATAAATCAATTTACGAAATGAAATACCTAATTTTAAGGGATAGGGTTGACTGGGATCGGGTGACAAATGTTATAAGTCGGGATATTCAAAGCCCTTTTAAGAGCCGTGCATTCGTAGGGTCATTCGATCGGGATGGATTCTTTTTTAATTATACAGTTATTGCATGATACTGAGTTTATGTCAAAATCCCAGTTTGTATCTTTTAATCTCACCTTACTAAGTGAGTGGGAGATTATGCTATCACCCTGTCGTAGGCATAAGCGTCTGCCTCGGTAGACTCACTAGTATTTTAATTAGGAAGATTTGTTTTCTTATTTTAAGTGCTAGGAGTGCAGGACTTACATAAATGATGTGTCCTTATGAGTAGATAAGAAATGTCAAACGTCACTGAAAATTTTGAAAGGTTCAGTGAATACGTGTAATTCCTGGTCATTTAAGGGATTACATGAAATCCCCAAAATTTTAGGGTTAACATTTAATTCCTAAAATATTTAAGCATTTTTACACTTATTTCCTGACTGCCAAAAATCATATAAAAATTATAAAATTGCGATATGATAAATGTTTTTCATGTTCATAATATAGAATCCTATTACTGAGAGAGAGAAAATGGTTATGTATATAATCAGAGATGATTTTAAGGCTGTCCTTGTCAATTTATAATTGATAGAGTTGACGATATGTTAGAAAAACACTTGAGCAGACAATTTGATTGCACAGATTGATTTTGGCCAATTGATATGTTCAATCAGTCTCTGTAATACATATACTCAGTAAAATTGTATGCATGGGATGTTGATTAGACTAGTCACTATGTGACTCAATTCAGTTATTGTACCAAATTATCATGGTGATAGGTTAGTCCGAAAACTTTTTCGTAGTACTTATTCAATTTCAATGAAACTTGTTGAAATTTGAAGTCTTACTATTTAGATATAAACAAAGGAAGGGGAAAGTTCCATTTTTTTTAACCGGAATATAGGAATAATTTACACAGACTTGTTTTATAGACCTTCCTACTTGCTGTCGTGCGGGGACATCCGTTGCCTAGCCAAAAAGTCATTTTAAATATATCTTAAAACCTACTTAGACCTCACATAATAAATAGTCAAAAATCAGAACATTTTCTTTTAATTTCTACCTTCTTTTTTCTACATTATCAAGATACGTGAACGAGTATTAAATAGTACTAATATTTTCGATTGAAACCTTCGGTTATTATGTTTTATAGTACTTTGACCATCAATTTTGTCCGGTAAGTTAAAATGTATTTGTCTTACCGCGCTCATGTGTCTGTTTTATGTCCATTGTACATAGATAATGATAACTATGATAAAAGAACTTCGAAAATTGAGTAATATTTTGACAAGAATTACCTAGTCTAGTTTGAATATTTTCACGTATTTGGCAAAAACGTTTCTGGATACTTGACAAAGAGGATATTCAGCATCAACTGATTCAAAAATAAAGAATTTTAAAACAATACAAGGAGAAGTTAAGGTAAGGAAATAAGTGTAAAAAATCAGGAATAACATGAAATAACTGACCAATTTCAGGAATTACATGTAATAACTAATCGAAACAGGAATTACACTAAATCCCTAGATTTCAGGAATTACATGAAATCCCTAATTACACTTTTTCCCTGTTACATATACATGTACGTTCAAAGCACTAGGTGCACTAACCCCTTATATCGGCCCTATCATTTCGACGAAAAATGCTTTTGATAAACGAACTTTTAATTATCACTTTTTGCGATGTTGAATGTTTGAGAAAATACCGCGTTATATTTTTGAGCCCTCGTAACGTTACGCGCGTGATATATGACGGCATGTTCTAACAACATTTGCCCTGAATGACGCAAAACAAAGGAAAATCATCGTATTTTACATACAAATCTTCCAAATTCATCTATGATCCAGGCCTCGCCCACGATATTCTTTTATGCATTTAAAGGCCGATCAGATATCTATCGATTGGTACAAAAATCATCATGGGCAAGGCCTGGACTGATACTTAATTTCACGAATTTCTATCAAAATTTCGCTCATTTATTGATATTTTCAATGATTTCAACGTTTTAAGACGTTTTAGCGACGTATTATTCAGTACAGGACTATGAAATCAAAATAAGCTTTCCCGTTTGGATTCACCATACATTTGACATTTTAAAAACTAGAAAATTATGGATATATGATCAACTTTGAAAATAGGGCCGATATGGCAGGTTACCGCATCTACTCCTTTAGGCTTCGAACTTTTTTTGTCTTGAATGCACATGTGATGAAGGTTTGGGTGGCAATATTTAGAAGATTGCTTCTTTTATTTTAGTCATAGGAAGGCCATACTTGCACAAATCTACGTTAAAATGGACGTCACGAACTGTCTTTTCCGCTTGAGTGCATGTTAGAAAAAAATGAGTATCTCACTCTATGACAAACGTGACGACTTCAATTTCAGCATTACGAACTTTCCTTTTCTGAGTAGCAACATCCCTTCATCGCCTGCTTATGGCGTGTTCATATCTCAGTTGATACGCTATGCCAGAGCAAGTACCAAATATACGGATTTTGTTCTGAGAGCTAGGCGTCTTTCAGATAAGCTTCTCAGTCAGGGATATGTTTGTGACCGACTAACATCGTCACTGAGGAAGTTCTACGGTCGATATGGGGAACTCGTCATACACTATGATGTCCCACTATCCAGAATGGTGGATGATATTCTGTCATAGACCATTTGAACCATCCAACCAAAGATTGTACTCTATATCTTCCAAAATGGAAGTAACCGGATGTGACAGTTCTACCGAATTGAAGCGACGGGTGTTGCATGCAAGCAGGAGATGCTTACTCTTCCTGGGCACCTGGTCTCACTCTCATATCGGGAGTTCGCTTCTTTTCATATGGTGGAGGTTTTTGTTTTTGTTTGCTTTGGTTCCTGTTTTGTCCTGATTTTGTATGCCTTCGGTTTCTGATTATTATGGTCATTATCCATATTTGTCATCAATGCATTTGAAGAAGTTCAAATTCTTAATTTTATGTAGGAGGAAGGTCATCAAGTTCGATCAACTTCGGTTGACCGTCTGTCTCTTCAACGCATTCAAAATTTTCTGCTACTAAATTTCTTGAAATTTCTAAAACGTGGGTCCTGTAGCATCATTTCCCATCCATCCTGCTACATATTTCGTTAATTCTTTGACATAATAATTTTCATCCTCTTTGGCCATATTACATTTAGATTGAGGATCACTGATGAGGGTTGAGTACCAGAAACGTGCTTATCTGGTCCATACTGCAAATCCGTTTATAAATGATGCTATTGAATTTGAAGACGTTTAACATTTTATGTAGAAGGAAGGTCATACTTGCGTTAATGAATCGACCCTACAGGAAATTTGGAGCCGCGCACTCTCTGTATACATGTAGCAAACGTACAAATTTAAATTCAAGAAATGAAAACAGAGGGCGTTAGTCAAATGAATATGAGTGGCTTATGAAAAGCAATCACTGATGAGAATTTAATTTTCGAAGCACGTATCTGGTGCATGAAAATCGGTTTGAAAATTTCTTCAAGAAGGTATAAAGTTTGAACACTAAGATAAAAATACTATAACTAGATAAATAGATTATAAAAAAGATACACGAAAATTTTCAAGGCATCTATTGAGGCTGATACTGAACCTCCTTCATATATAATAGTGTGTTCCCACATGGCCATATTTCATCATAATTTACTAGAATTATCTACCTCATTGCATTTAAACTTCTTAGCTGTGTCATCCTCCGCATACGTGTCTTTTGCATGAAAAATGGTTTTAAATTTTACTCAAGAAGGTATAGATTTGCAACACATCCGTATTATTACACAAATGATGCTTCTTTATGAGTTGACCACATATCTACGTTCAAATGTAGGTCATGGCCTATATTTTCCGCTTGAGTTCATATGTTAGGGGATTTTGGTATTAAGAAGTTTTATTTCATGTAATCTGTGAAGGTATGTTAACATACTATTCTAAGACGAGAAAAAAATCAATCTCAATACAAACAAATATTCATGAATTCCTATTTTGGGCAATTGATGAAATTGTCTGCTTCCCTTTTCAGTAGTCGTTAGCATTTTCGTTGGTCATTAATAGTATAGATTCTCTGATGAATTTTTTTAGTGAGACTGAACACGTCGATGAAATCAGGGCGAAAATTCAGAGACCTAATCTCTCCCTCTTTTAACGCGTGCATGCTTTTTCCAGCCAAAACAATTTTCATACGCCGCCAACCATAGGGCCCTCTGGTTTTATTTCTGAAAGGTTTGAATCATCATTATCGAAATCATGTTTTTCTATAAGCAAATATTTACTGTGACCTTGACAATAATATTTTGACCTTGAACCGCGGTCATATAAAGCTAGTGCATAGATTATTTTCATTAAGTTTAATCTCAATCTTGTGAAAAGTTAAACGTCTCCAAATTCTTTGGCATCATATAAAAGCAGATTAATTTACAGCATGGACCAGACATGCACGTTTTGGGTATTTAACCCTCGTCAGTGATCCTTAATCTAAACATTGAAATAAGGCCGAAATCTATGAAAACCATGTCCAAAATATACCGAAAGATGTAGCAAGATCGCTGGGATATGATGCTACAGGACCCATATTTCGGAAATTATAGGAGATTTTGTAAACAGAAATGTTCTAATGCGTTTGAATGCGTTTGAAGAAACGACCAACCGAAATTGATCGAACTTGGCTACATGTGCCCTTGGGGACTCCTGGTCCACCAGCAGTGTCAATCACCAAGTGGTACAAAATGTTAAACGTCTCCAAGTTCGTAAGCATCATTTAAAAGCAGATTAATTTATAGCATGCACGTGAAGCTCAATTCTCTGTAAGCATCAGAAATTTAGCATAGGGGTCAAGCCCGCTCCGTCACAGATCCAAACGGTTTTTATCTTTGAAAATGACGTAAACATTTCTCATATTTATGCTGGTTGCCATGGAGATGGGATGTCAATACTGAAAAGGGGGATTTTTTAAAGCTTTTTTTTAACCTGACAGGATCTTGCATTTTCGTCCGATATATGTGATTGAATCGTGATGCTTGATCCTAATTCTTTGTGATAAAACCATTAGATTACGGGAAAAAATAAGAATAGGGAGTTACCATGGCAACAATTCTTCCATTATCCGAAGATAGCCATTTCTTAATTTTTAACTTAAATAAAGGAAAATTGAGAAGTTTTTAGGAAGTTAGAATTTAAAGGAATCTGTTGGCAATAAACGAATTGTAATTTTCCTTGGTTGCCAAGATAAATGGATGGTATTTAAGAAAAGTCGTTCTTCTTAAGCCCACTTCACACTTTCACGGATCGGGACACGGATAGCTACAGATCGAGAAAAAAAATTACATCCGTAGCTATCCGTAGCAATCCGTAGCTCGATCCGGCGCTAGTCGTGACAAGTCGTAGCTATCCTTGGCAATCCGTAGCTATCCGGGATGAGACAGATAATTTTTGAACATGTTCAAAATTTCCCACGACTCCGCTACGGATAGATTTGTCGTAGCGGAGTCGTAGGGGTGTCTTAGCAACCCGTAGTGGAGTCGTAGCTATCCGTAGGGGAGTCGTAGGAACCCGTAGCGCATCCGTAGCAATCCGGGACAATTTTAGTTATAAAAATAGCAATACGACTCTGCTACGGATTGCTACGACTCTGCTACGGATTGCTACGACTCTGCTACGGATTGCTACGACTCTGCTACGGATTGCTACGACTCTCCTACGGATTGTTACGACTCATTTACGGGTTGCTACGGATAGCCAAGGATTGTGTCTTGTATAAACTTCAAATTTATTAGGTTTCTTTGCGTTTTTCGGTCAATATATGAGTTTATACTTCAACTATTCAATTTCAGGTCATTATATAAGGGCATGTATAAAATCTCAATACTGTTATAAAACAAGTGAAACCATCTCAGTTTGAAAATATTCGGTGTTTTAGTTAATAATTATGGATTAAAATGCATAGAAAATTCAAGCCAGTCCTACCAATCCGTACTGAAGTCGTAGCTATCCTTGTGCGAATCGTGGCTATCCGTACTCGAGTCGTAGTAATCCTTAGCAATCCGTACCTATCCGTATCTATCCGTATACGTGTCGTAGCAATCCGTATCTATCCGTAGGCGTGTCGTAGCAATTTCGGGACGATATCCGTAGCAATCCTTAGCTATCCGTAGCTATCTGTACTCGATTCGTATCAACCCGTAGCAATCCGTAGCAATCCGCACTGGAGTCGTAGGTTCATGGTTCATCGAACAATTTGCGTCCCGACTCGCCACGAATAGACCTTTTTTGGAGTCGTAGCGGAGTCGTGGCTCGATCCGTGAAAGTGTGAAGGGGGCTTTAGTTCAGATTTTATGCCTTATTTCTGACGATATCGAAGGACAAAACATTAAAGGTACATAAGGTCTCGTCAAGATCAAACCATGAATCAATTATTTTGGTCAAAATTTTAACACAAACCAGTCTATCATGCTTAGAAATTAGAAACTGGTTACAATAGTCACATATACCCTCACTACCGAGCTATGATCAATTATTGCTTATAAAATGGGTACCCTAATATAACCTATTTTTCTCCGTAGAAGACCGATTGCGAACACGTGTAAGCACTTATTTGCATAAGGCTAGTACTGTATCAAAACAAAACAACATGGCTGACGGATAACACGTGGGACGAAAATGAATCAACAATCGGTGTTATCAAAATCTGAAAAAAAGAGAAATGTAATGAACAAATAGTGTTGGCTTTCTATTGGAAAGTTATAGAGACCTAGCTTAGAGGACGACCGTGAAATTTAAACTCTGACAAGTGTAAGGGAAAATTAGCTAAAGGGATCTACAGTGAACATGTACATGTATAGTTCTCGTTTATTTCTATCTATGAGAAGTATATATATAAGTTTGACGTGTATATATATCCACAGTAATTTTGATATGTGTATATATAATATATATTCACAGTTTAAATCAAATATTAAAAAACGAACAAAAATCATAACTAAATAAAGGTTAATTTTCATTCATGATTTGGTAAATAAACGCACATGTGTATAACAGACTACACCTGCCTCCCATTCAAGCTGTCATACACTATTACACGTTGTTAGTCATTTGAAAGAGTTCGATTATCCACGTTCAAAATGGTGATTTGAATGGAACATGATATCTATACATGATATCAACCTTGTATTTGCAATTAATGAAATATTAGTGAGTAAGGTTTTTTTTTTTTTTTTTTTTTTTTTTTTTTTTTTTTTTTTTTTTTTTTTGAGAGAGAGAGAGAGAGAGAGAGAGAGAGAGAGAGAAAGAATTTCAAAAAGACTGTGTACGTGGTTTACTTCATGTTTCGTAGTACTTAATCCCACGATGTGAAGTTCATTCAAGCGATTGGCTGATCGTAGTAGCGTGTTCACTTTGACCTTGGTAAACGTGACATATTTCTACATACTGTATATGCAAATAACAATTTCCGAAGTTCACCGAAATCGTGCGTACCAGAGAGTTAAAACGTCTATAAAACAATAATGTGAGAGATATTTTATGTTAGTAATATATAGATGTTCAAATGGTAGTACTTAAACGCTATTTACGGTTAAACTTCATTATTGACAGTTTAATCCCTGTTAGACTATATGTACCTTTAAAAAAAAATTATCTAATAATGAACCTTTAGTGTTATATCTTTATTAAAAATATTTTGCTCAGTACTAAGAAAATAAACCATTCTTAAGGAAACATATAGAAGATTAAAGCTTCAAAGAACTAGGTGGGCTAACCCCTAAAATCGGGCCCTATAACTTCGACGAACAATGATTTTGATGAACGAACTACATGCATTAATTATCACTTTTTCAATGTTGAATGTTTGAGAAAATACGGCGTCATAATTTTGAGCCTTCGTAACGTCACTTGTGTGAAGTTTGACGTCATTTGCACGTGTCTGGTGCAAGAAAATTGGTTTTGAAATAATCTTCAAGAAGGTATAGATTTGGAACCCTTCCGCATTATTGCACTGAATAACGCAAAACAAAGGAAAATCATCGTATTTTACATACAAATCTTCAAAATCCATCTACCCTCCAAGCCTCGCCTACGATATTTTAATGCAAATTTAAAGGCCGATCAGAAAACCATCGATTGGTACAAAATTTATCACAGGCAAGGCTTGAAGCGGTACATTTTTTCATAAATTTGTATCGAAATTTCGCTCATTTATTGATATTTTTAATGATTTCAACATTTCTAGACGTTTTTAGCGACGTATTATTAAGTTAATAACTGTGAAATCAAAACAGGCTTTCCTAATATGGATTCACAACACATTTGACATTTTATAAAGTAGAATAATATGGATATATGAACAACTTTGAAAATAGGGCCGATATGGCAGATTACCACACCCACTCCTCTGAGATAGGCTTGTTTGTGTCCTTGGATACGGCCATTTTGAATATATATAATGGATTAAAAAAATTCTATAAACATGTTTACACAACCTACTTTTATATCACAAAAATTTTTTGTAACCTCATTTGAAATTTGATTTCAAACATTTTTCAAAAAAATGTAAATCGGTCATCTTTACATAGTAACCATGCTAAAATGTGTCTTGTTCTTACCGAAATGAATTTTATTAAAAAGGTTATTTCTGATGGAATGGAAAATATTACTATAACAATACCCTATTCTTAGAATTCAATATTTTTTTCCAATGGTTGACATGGTAACGTGTACCCCACCAATCTTTTTTTAAGATTTGAAAGGGTGCATTACATGCTGAATTCGATTGAATATCTCTTGGCCTCTATTTTTGAATTTTATAACAATTGAAATTATGAACCGTTTGCATGAGACACAGTAAGACTTCAAAATTGTTCAATCTTTATATTTTGTTATCTTATGACCTGGTTACGATGGCAAACAAGTCACTTGGAAACACTATAATTTTTTTTAGCTTTTTCTTTGAATTACTCTATTATTGTGTGATTTTGTGCACTCATTTACTACATATTTGACATATTGAAGATTCTAAATGCTTTTAAAAGTGTTATTCCCTTCAATTTTTTTTTCAATTTTTATTTTCTTTTTAAGTACATATAAGTTATAGGGAATTTCTTGTCCTAAATATGCAAAAGTTATTTTTCTTACATTAATTGCTACACATGATGGTACCCATAGATACTTTCATTTAAACACGAAAATCTGGATCTGCCCCTGTAAGACGCAACTACAATATGTATCACTATGCATTGCCAGTGTGGTAAGAGTGTGCATGGGTATCAGGTGAACCATATGTCCCATGGGGCTCTTGTTTGAGATTTACTTCAATTTGATGAAAGCTAAATGTTAATTTTAAAAAATTATGTTCTGACCTTGAAATCATGTTGATCACATTTTGTGCAGATCAACGCCAAATTGCTTGACTGACTCAAAGATTGTTTTTGTAATCTTTGAACTATGAAGCTAAAAATGTTCTCAAGGAAAACGTCTGTCCTGACATTGGGAATCAAAACTTGACCTTGAATTAAATCAGTTAAAATATTCTCGTGTACATGACTACCGAAAAGTATCCTACCATCAAAGTTTCAAGGAAAACGTTTGAGGTCAACTCATAATCCTCAACAGAAACTGTAGAAATTTGCACCTTGCCAATTTTAAGTCCCCATTTCAAAGATAAGGGAAAAGATCTCCGACAAGACCCGTTGCAGCATCAACAGCAAAACACCAAAACACCCGATGCAAAAACACAAAGACGAGTACATTACGAGACGGAAAAGAGACACACGACATGTAAACATCAAACACAAAAGACTACACATAAACCGACGAGACCGATGGGCAACCGGTGCCGACTTTGGGCGGCCATTTGTCACGCAAGTAGCAAATGGTGTGGTTATCCTTGATTATGTGCGCACAACCCTCTCACTTCTCCAATTACCAAGAGGTCTCGAAGAACGTACAATTGTGGTGTAAAACAACCTCCTCACTGGAAGATGACCTCACACAGTCAAGACCTCGAAACGCAGAGGTCCCAGAAACAAAGATGAATATGTAAATGGATATTAAAAGAGGGCATGCGTTATACAGTCCGTGCTCTACCAGCTGTAGCGAGCTCATGTATGTAATCACCCGAGGAGTCCGACTCACATTCAGAGAGGACAGGTGGTCGGGGCCCTGTCTTCTCTAAAGAGGTTTCGACAGGGCCCGTCATGGAGTCCCGTCGTCACAGTTAGTCAGAGTGCAAGTCTCAAGGATAAGCTTGTACAAGACTGTAGATTGGTCAAGTACCAAGCCTAGTGTCCGTCTGGTGACATAAGGATCATATCCACGGTATAAAAGGCGTTTGATGATTCTGACGCATTTTCGATGGTTATGCTGCCTACCTTTGATCCTTCTAATTTTGTTTATCATATCACTATAAAAGACAGGTTGTGTAATACCCAAAGTAATGTACTCTGTTGCGTGTATAGATCCGAATTTTAAAAGAAGTTGACTGTATGTTTTGTAAAATTTCCAGAAAGTCTTAACTAGTTTATGAAAGCGGAAACCTTGACCTAAAAGTTTTTTGGTAATTTGTAAATTTCTACTGTGAAAATCCAAAATATCAGTGAATGCTCAAGCGTACCGGATGAGCTGTGATATGTAAATGCCGTGTGGCGGTAATCTTGGAACGTCACTGTCAAGCCAGGGGAAATTTACTATGTTGAATCCAAAATCATCCCTTTTGTCATATACACTTGTATGAATCTTTCCGTTTACAATTTTGATATGTAGGTCCAAAAACGGTGTTTCTGTATTTGTAACGTTTGCATTCATTCCAACTCAAATTAGCAAAATACCGTGAACGTATGAATATAAAATGGGGTAACAATAGAAATAATAATAATCAGAAGAAGAATAAGAAAAAAGAAAAGGCACTGCATTAACGGATATGATTTCAACGGATTAATCGGAATCCTTGATAAAGGAAATCATTGATATAAAAGAACGGATTTCATTGGAATAGTCGGAATCTTTAATAATGATAATGATGATAAAAATAATAGGAACATTTGTAAGACTAAAGAAAATACATTGCAATAATAGAAGTGAATCCGGCGGAAAAATTGGAATCCTTAATAAAAAAAAGGCATTGCAAAATAAGGAAGGATTGCTATGGAATGGTCGGAAGCCTTCTATATATTACCAAAAGTCCTCGTGGAGCTATGAATAACTGCCATTCTATCGAAGCCAACTTATCAAATTAGTGTGCCTTTGCCCTTCATGTTTGACATTTTATCTTTTGAAGACATATCTGCCTCCAGGAAGTCTGAGAATGAAGAACTTTTACAAGAGAAAAACTCGGACGAAAAAGAATTCTTCTTTGATGCTGATTTGCTCATGAAGAAACTGATAAAACCTTTTTTTTATTTTTTATTGAGAAGAAAGAAATACTTGTTTCTTTCGGTGTGTACTGCAACTTTTTTGAAACGCTGCTCCTTACTGTTTTTGTCATTTCTATTGCTAGTCTCACTTCGGAGTATTGTTTATCCCGAGGTTCGTAACTGTTCCAATTGCGATTCTAATTATTTAGCCTTGTCCTCTCGTCTTTGAGACTGAATAACTGATAGGTATTTTTTTTCGTACACAATATCATAAACTACCCTTCAACATCAGAAACGATCTTGAATATCAGAACAACCCTTGAATATCCGAAAGAACTCTTGAAGATCAGAAATAACTCTTAAATCATACAAAACCATCCTTGAATATAAAAAACTTCCCTTGATTATTAGAGAAAGGAGGGGATCTCCAACAACACTAAGTTGCAGCACCCACAGCAAAACCCCGAAACACCCAATGCAATACAAACAGAACAGATACCCACAAAAAGAGACGCAAAAGTGTCAAGGAACACCAACTCACACCATAGAAACATTAAACATAAAAGACCACACATAAACAAACGAGACCAATGGGCAACCGGTGCCAACTCAGGATGGCCATCTGTCAGGTAAGTAGCAGATGGTGTAGCTATCCTGGATCACGGGCGCGAAATCTTCCCACTATTCTGATTTCCCAGAGGTCTCGAAAAACGGTGTAAAACACCCTCCTCACTGTCAGACGACCACACACAAACAAAACCGTAAAACGCAGGGTCCAAGCAACACAAATAAATATGTAAATGGATATAAAAAAGGACGTGCGTAATACAGTCCGTGCTCTGCCGGCTGTAGCGAGCTCATATATGTTATCACCCGAGGGGTCCGACTCACATTCATTTTGAGAACCACCCATGAATATCAGAAATAACCCTTGAGCATTAGAAACTACAAATGAATATAAAAAAGCTGTTAAAGTTCTTCACTTTTCACTATTCTGTTTTCTGCCTTTTTGCTAATCCGTCAACTTCACAAAAGTCCAGTCATTTCAAAGTATGAAGTCTGAGGTGTGAAGTCCGAAACTCATGAAAAATGAACATATTTCTTTTATTGAAGAAAAGGTCAATCCGATCCATACTAGTTTAGAAGCCGGGGAGCTAATGTCATAGCGTGATTATTGACGTCGTCGACGTCGTCGGTTGCGTGGACAAAATTTTAATCTGGGCTTTATCTTTATGGAGTATAAGGAGTAGGGCTTTGATATATAACATGTGGACGAGATCTTTCATTTTGACCTTGACTTTAGACCAAGTGACTTTGACCTAAAAGTTTGACCTACGTTTGAGGATACTATAAGGATATGGCATTGATATTTCATATGTAATATCCTAATGACAGGACCTTTCATTTAAAACATTGACTTTTGACCTTGTTACTTTTACCTTTTGTTTGACCTACTTTAAAACAAACTTTAACCTTGGCTATATCTCATGTACTATAAGAGGTAGGGTTTTGATATCCTACAGGTAGATTCCTCATGACCAGAGCTTTCATTTGACATCATGACATTTGACCTAATGCCGTTGATATGACCTTTGTCCAACGTTTACACTATAAGAGGTAGGGCTTTAATATTTCAGATATAGATTTCTCATGACCAGAGCTTATACATGTTATATATGATACTATCACTTTTGACCTAGGGACCTTGGCTTTTTACCTTCATTTATACTACTTTAATCTGGGCTGTGATATTTCATATGTAATTTCCTCATGACCAGAGTTTTCATTTATTATCATGATTTTTGACCAAGTGACTTTGACCTTCTTTGCACAAATAGAATCCTCATGATAATAACTATCATGACCTTTGACTTAGTCATCTTGACCTTTTTTCATGAAATTGCAATTTTACTATCAAAAACCTGCACGTCGAGCGATGCTGTCTTCTGACAAGTCTTATTTCTTATTTAAACAGATACATCTGTAACTAGTGTAAATGAAGAGACCAAAATTACAGAAAAAAAGAGCAAAATTGAGGAGGCAAACATGGATGCTGAAACAGAGGATACAACGATAGGGTAAATTTTCTATTTAATAGTATCTTTTCTACCATCGTTTTTCTGCATGACTTAAAGATATGAAAACCAATACATGTAAATGGAGCAACGATAATATAACCATTTCTAACAGATGAAATATTGCAAATTGTTACCTTCTTGAACAAATTTCAAACCGATTTCAATGCGCAAAACACGTGTTTCGGATAGTAAACCCTAATAAGTGGTGCGTCAAGCCAAATTAATTTTCAGACTAATAAAATTTAGTTCAATAACTTTTCGATTCTGAACTTGTAAACAAGTGCTTTGCTAAAAAATCCCACTGTTTGGTAATGAGTGTGCGGCTTAAAATGTCGTGTAGTGTAGGTTTAGTAGCATAATTATTAGATACAATTTATATTACCAAATAGCATTTGAGGGCTGATGTTAAGATGTTAACCTTCTTTGATTTCAATGATATTTCAGGATGAAATGACAAATTTCCAAAATAGCAAAGTAATACATAATTGAAATATGAAAAAAAGGGTAATACAGAGCTTCTTTCATTTACGAGTATTAGTTACGAGAGCGTCCTTTTGATTTTAATTGTTCATCTTTGTAGAGGGGAGTTAAAAAAAAACTAAGACAGAGATTTGGGACAATGTTCTTTTTTTCGGTTGGTTGGCTGGCATAATTCTCTGGATCATACAATTATAGTCCATTACAACTTCCATCCCCAACACCACCACCAAATAGAAAGCATTGAATGCGGAAAGATACTAAAGTCTCCGTAAATGTGAAATGAAGTTATATAATTACACGTATATCGACTACTTTGATCTCATTTCTTTTACAAATGTATGTGCCGTGTTTTTGCACGCTTTATACGTTTATTTGTCATCTTGGCGTAAGTCTTTTTCTATTTGTACGGAAGTGTCCAAATTCTGAACCCTTTTGAAGAAAATTTCATACCAATTGTCATGCACCAGACAGACACGTGTTTCTGATAGAAAGACCTCAAAAGTGGTACTTATTAAATGCCGAAGCGACACAGCCAAATGCATTCCAGTAGTGTCCTCAGGTTTTATATTTTGAATTTAAATTTGTGCATATACTTTGCAGAGAGTGTTCGGCTAAAACCCGATAAAAATCGATTCAGTAGCATATTAGCTAAATGAAATTTGTGACCAAAATTTCGATGATGAGTTGGATAACATAACAAGTTTCCGAAATAGCAAAATAATTCATATGATGTCAAATTGATAAAAGGCCAAATCAATGCTTCGAACTGGAAAAAAGTAATCATTAAACTTTAAACATCCAGTCGCGTTGAAGAAGTTAAACTGTTCCTCACTGAAATATGAAGTGCTTACGAGGGTTGTCCGTAAAGTTCGTGGACTGCCTTGATAAAAGCTAGCAAACAATGGTAAAATGAATGAAAGTATAATCTTTATGAAATCAAAGTTTCATATCAATATTATGCAATAGGCCAAAGTACAGTAAGGGCCTTATTTTGGCCCCTCATAGAAATGAATCAATTTTAAGGTCTATTTTTAAGGTCAAGGTTATGGCTTAATTACATGTAATTAAGGAAAAATAACGTAACCATTAAAGTATGGGATGTTTCACTTGGTTGGCCGCAACCCTCCCACCTTCATCATCCAAAATTGGCTTAACCTTGCAGCATTTTTGTGTTCTTTCAATTGAAAAAAAGATTAATGGAAATTTTTATTGAAAAGTGATGTTTTTGGAGGAAAACATGTTTTTTAGTGCAAAATCGCTGAAAATCGGAAAAAAATTTATAATTTGTAAATGGACGATGATTTATAAAATAATTAAATGTAATTATAAAGCATTTTTCGTTTTCTTTCAGATGGAATGATATTTAAATTTCATTTTCTATTTTTACGACGTGTTTTTTTTTTTTTGGTAAAAAATCTTTCTTTTTTTGCAAAATTTCAAAGAAATTTGAGGAAATTATAATTTGCTCCTGTTCCTCAGCTCTCAAATATTGCCTATAATCGTTTATTGAAATGTTGATTAAAACTTTAAAGTGTTGCTCATGAATCATATACTCAAAGTAAGCACGGAATATTTTCTACTTCGTTTTGAGGCAAAATTCTATTTTTTGATTTAAAATCACAAATTTATGGAAAAATTTAATTTATACAAGGTTTTACCTTTAATAATAAATTCAAAGCTGTCTTTTACCAAACAAAACTTCATGTTATCAAATGCAAGTACAGTTAATATGAAACGTTTTAGTTTATCAAAGTCTCAAATTTGGGTAAAATATATACTTTTTTGCGCAAAAATCACTTCTTTTGAGAAATTGAGTACAAGTTATTTTCCTTTGACAAAATGGACACATTCTAGCTCTGGTAGGATCTTGTTTCTGATCATGAATGGAAAGGAATATCATTTGATAAACAAAGTTCAATTTTTTTCCTATAATTATTCGTACCAGTTACAAATATATGCCTAAAATTTTACCAAAAAAGAGGCTACTAAGGCTTATTATTAAACAATACCAATACATACATGTATGTAGTTCTTTTTCACTTTAGAAAGTGATTGTCATTTGAAAAACACATATATACGAGGACTGATTGATATGTTGTGAGTCTCGGTTTTCTGGGTTGCAGAAGGTATTCTGCAGAAAGATTATCTCCAAAAAGGACAAACAATGAATGGTACATACTATGCTTCACTTCTGACACATTACACTTACTAGAGCCGTGGAAAGCTCACTAGCTCAAGGTGTGTTGTTCCATCAGGACAATGCTCCTGATCACAAGTCTGTCACTGCCATGACTGCCATTTATGACTGTGGTTTTAATTTGATTGAGCATCCGCTTTATTCACATGATCTTGCTGAATCAGACTTTCATCTATTCCCAAAACTGAAAGCAGCTATTTCTGGCTGCAAGTTTCAGTCCGATGATGACGTCATACTCAGTCATATGCAGTGGATGGGTTTCTGACCAGCCAAGAAAATGAGTTCTTATCAGGTGATATTGAGGCCCTTAAACACCGCTGGCAAAATATTTTAATTCTTCCATACAAGGCTCGCAGCAATTAAAATATTTTTCAAATCATCTGTATGCGTCTATAAATTTATAATCGATATTGTATATGCAAACCGTCACCATGGACCTCTTGCAATAGACAGATTATTTTTTTATGTGGAGATAAGGGGGGGGGGATTGAAGGCATGATTTATCGAGAAGGCGAAGAAATGTTTATTGTTAGAATTACAATATTCATATACGAAATTGTGATATATTTTTATTTCATTCCATTTTTGTAATTTTGAAATTTACATCTATATTAACCGACGGTGCGAGCCAAAACAAAAATGAAAGAAATAAGAATATGCAATTTGTCAGTGTAAATTCAATCAGATTGATGAGATCTTCCAAACTGTCAATCAAAAAAAATATTATGATAATAATAATTAGTTTTGTCCTTTATTCCTTTGATCGTGGAAATTTTGGGAAGATATGATTCTGAATCTATTCGGGAAAATTTTGGAATAAATGATGGCAGTTTTATTGGGAATAGCGTTCGTAATACAACAGTAACTTTTTAAATATATTATACCTTCAAACCATCAGTTTTCACTACCTAGAACAGAAACTTCTTACACAGTAACAGTCTCCGTAGGAACTAATTGACTCTAGCCTATAATACAAAACGGGAGGGTTACAACCTATAAAACCTGATTAGATCAATTTATACATGTATTTTATATCAGGGACGCATATTAAATTGTACCCCCTTGGTATATGTACTTTGTGGCAAGTAAGAAATTTCTATACGAGGGTCTCGTCGCTTAGTTTTTATGTTTTCGAAAATTTTCATTTGATGCCCTTGTGTTATTTTTAATAATTTATGATTAAATTAGTACTTTTAATACTAGATAATTTTATAAGTTTATAAAATTTGAAAATATAAAGTTATATTATTTTCAAATGAAATAAAAATGAACTTTTATAAAACAAAACTTTAATTTTGATATTTATTATATATTCCTAAACACATAATTTTTTTTGTCTCGGTAAGTATTTAGTTTGCTTGTTCTAGTCTAATGTAACGTGAAAATGTCATTGTCAGAGGTGATACCAACGTAAATTACTCTAAAACGTGAAAATCCCGATCCCGCGAAAAAAAGTCATAATTGCTAGAGGAAACGTTATGTTTTTCGTTATGACAAGTGAGCACAATAGGGCCTATCTTAGACAAATTGCACATCAACTCGTAAATGGGTCACAAACACCATATCAAAATATAAATAATAGGCCAGCTCGTATAAAAAAAAATGAACACATGGAAATGGTGAAAAAAAGCAGAATTTTCGAGAAATCAAGCCACTTCATTACTGAATATAAAGGCTGTTATGATTTTTCTTGCAAAAATAACTCTAGATATTAAAAATACAAACCTTAATTTATTAGTCCTCTACCGGCAACGCCGAAGGGGACTCTTAGTTTCCTCTCCGTCGGTCTGTCCGTCCGTCCGTCTGTCCGTCTGTCCGAATATCAGTTTTCCGGACTTTTTTCTGCAACGGATGAAGATATTGAGATGAAATTTGATACACAGCTTGGCCTTGGATAGTTACAGAGCAAGTTCGACTTTCGTCACACTTGACCTATTTTTCGAGGAGTTATGCCCCTTGATGGCTTTGAAAATTCAGTTTTTGTCAGTTTTCCGGACTTCTTTCTGCAACGGAAGGAGATATTCAGATGAAATTTGGTACACAGCTTGGTCTTGGATAGTTACAGGATAAGTTTGACTTTCGTCACGCTTGACCTATTTTTCGAGGAGTTATGCCCCTTGATGTCTTGGAAAATTCAGGTTTTTTTTCAGTTTTCCGGACTTTTTTCTGCAACAGATGGAGATATTCAGATGAAATTTGATACACAGCTTGGTCTTGGATAGTTACAGAACAATTTTGACTTTCGTCAGCCTTAACCTATTTTTCGAGGAATTATGTTCCTTGATGACTTGGAAAATTCAGTTCTTGTCAGTTTTCCGGACTTTCTTCTGCAGCATATAGAGATATTCAGGTGAAAGTTTGATACATAGCTTGGTCTTGAATAGTTACAGAGCAAGTATAATTTTTGCACCTCTTGACCTATTTTTCGAGGAGTTATGCCCCTTGATGACTTGGAAAATTCAATTTTTGTCAGTTTTCCGGACTTTTTCTGCAACAAAGAGCGATATTCAGGTGAAATTTGATACTCAGCTTAGTCTTGGATAGTTACAGGGCAAGTTCGACTTTTGTCACGCTTGACCTATTTTTCGAGGAGGTATGCCCCTTGATGACTTGCACAATTCAGTTTTTGTCAGTTTTCCAGACTTTTTTCTGCAACAAATAGTGATATTCAGGTAAAATTTGATACTCAGCTTAGTCTTGGATAGTTACAGGGCAAGTTCAACTTTCGTCACGCTTGACCTCTTTTTCGAATCGATAAAGCAGATAAAAACTCAGAACTGAGCTGCACAGACAATCAGTTTAATTAAAACTCATGTTTAATTGAAGAGTAATTCATAGGCAGAGTTGCAGGACATAAATATATACCGCCGGTAGGGGACTTATATCGCTCAGCGATCATAACATTTTTTTAAATTTATTTCTATCAATACTTTTTAGAGAGCTTCAATTTTTATAAAATGAGTGGGCCAAACTATAATGGCAAGTGTCTTGTCCTTTCATCACAAACATAGCACAAATAGTTATATTTCTATACAATATGAAAAGGACACTTCCTCATACCCCGATAATCCTTGACGTTATCCGTTATAAACTATTTCAACAATTCTACTCTCCTCGCTAAATTCAGCCATCCAGCACAGACATGACTCGTTGTAGGATCATGGGATAAGATCTTATCCATGATTGTTTTTAGTTCCAAAGTAAACTGCAATTTCCCCTAATTGTTATTCACCGATTACTATGAATCGCGTCATGTTCTTCATTTAAAAACACTTCTTTCTTTTATAGAAAGTCTTAACTAGCGCATAACTGTAAATTGTCCCTAACGTCCAAAAATCCTCTTGCCACTTGAAGACTTGCGAACAACTAGTTTTATCATTTTTTCTGACTGTTTAAGGAATTTATGAGTCTCTGTCAGTGTTTTTCTGAAGCCTATACAAAATGTTATCACATTTCTCTATTCCGCCTCTCCAGAAAACGTCATTTTTTTCAAACAAAGATGACCACATCCTATTACCTTCAGATCCGGTTTTCTCTGTCATCTTGAAACTTTGAACGTTCAAATTTTGCACGTGTGATGTCATAACTATTGTCAACATCACAATGTAAACATTATCGTTTTATCTGCAGAATTTTACAAAAGGCAAATGAAATGAATAAAATGATAAACAACATATTTTGGTAAAAATTTACCGTGCTCTATGTCAATGACAAATATGGACAATGACCATATCCCTGTATACAGCACAAAATCGATAATTCAGAAAATCAGAAACCGAAGGCATACAAAATCAGGATAAAACAGGAACCAAAGCAAACAAAAATAAACCTCCACCATATGAAAAGAAGCGAACTCCCGATATGGGAGTGAGACCAGGTGCCCAGGAAGAGTAAGCATCTCCTGCTTGCATGCAACACCCGCCGCTTCAATTCGGTAAAACTGTCACATCCGGTTACTTCCATTTCGGAAGACATAGAGTACGAAGTCGTAGTTGTAATAATAAAATAATAAAATCGTAATTCGCTAATATAATTTGATAATAAATATACTAATAGTAAATATCTTTGTCGCTAATTTTTCTTTATTTAAAACTTGTCCACGAACTTTACGGACAGCCCTCGTATAATTATGATAATAAGTATTCCAAGTCTTTTCTTTCTTGAAGAAAATTTCCAAATCTATTTCAATGCAACAGACATGTTTTTCGGAAAGCAAATCGTTACGTTCTCTGTTGATGCCCGTAAGTGTGTTTTTATTGCTATCAGCGAAGATCTCTTTTACGTTGCACTTTGTATGTATCACTCTCTTCACCGCAACTGTGTCTTCTTCGAACCCCCCCCCCCCCCCCCTGTTACTAAGCTAGCTAACCTAGATACACATAATTACCACATGTTCCAACTTTTTTGCCAGAAAGCAGCAATAGGATAAAAAAAGCCAATCCATAGATTGCTTTGGTTACATGAATAAGAATACATCATTTAATCTCAAACAGGTCCTTATATATCAGTCACATGATGCATCAAAATAAGCATCAGCATATTAATATACGTAACATATACTACCATCAATGTGTACATTGTCTCGTCAATTTCCTTAAAATGAATTTTATGTCATGATACACTTATTCTTTCAGAAATTGGACAATCAAAGATGCCGTTTCAGATATTGATATTGAAGAATTGTCCACAGAAGAAACTCACAAGATTTTGTCACAGGAGAACTGGTATCATGAACTTGGAAATTTTGCAATTATGCAGAGATTTCAAAGGGAAGATCTAAGAATTCTAAGGGCATTGGAGACTCTTTTGGAAGAAAGAAAATCTTCAGGACAATCACAAAATGAAACAGTATCTTCAATTCATAAACTATTGTCAATTCATGAAACTTCTCGGTCAGAAAAATCCAGTGGTCTTCAGTCAAACTGCATACAAAACGTCCTCGAGGCAATAAAATCTTTCAAACAATGCAGTTCAATGGAATCTCATAAAGGGCCTCCCTGGTATCGAATTCATGGACTTCACCTTAGGTCTCAATCAGTGAAGTCTTTGACTAGAAGAGAGGTCCTATTGGAAATAACCGGCCATTCTAAATTTAGAATATTTAAATTCGATCCAATCTTAAAACAGATCCATCTGCCTTCTTCTAGGTTCTTAGAGAGATTTCTTTATCTGTATGATACATTAGGTGTCGGGGCATATGATGAGACAGAGTTTGTTACAGACTTGCAAAATAGCAAAGAAAAATGTATAGGTGATGAATCATCATTTATAACATCATTCATTGTCCCTTTGTGTGAAATACAACCTTCCTCCTCATATACATTTACCCAACCAGCCCAAAACCTAATTCGGGAGATTGAATTTCTTCTGATGCACAAATTTTTCATAAATGCTTCCTTGAAGACAAAAGATCTTTTTTTAAAGTTTGGCTCACATGTATCAAAAGACTGTATACTACTTGGGGGTGAAATTCAGCTTCAAACAACTAAAACAGGTGTTGTGAAGTCAGAGTCTATCTTTCGTGCTCACTGCAGTATCCTTAGTGAGTACCGTAGATTTGAAAGATTCTTTGATGATTGCAGACATGATGATGATGTACCTTTTTCATTCAACTGCAAGGGTAGCAATAAAGAAACAAACAGTTTACCATTTTGGGAAATGCTCCTTCGAACCAATCCACATACTTGGGCAGTTATAAAAACTGGATGTGAATCACAGTGCATAGGCATTTGGAAACTACTAGATAGTAGTGTAGCGTCACTAGAAGGTACATCTTTACTTTCAAAGTTTCTGGAACAAGAGTGGCTTAGGGAAAGTGAAGTTGGACGAAAATTAGAAAACTCAGATTACAACTTAACAACGTCTGATGAAAGCATACGAACATGCGTCACACTTATAGGAGATTCGATTACAACAGACAATCTCGCTGAAAATCTGAAATTCCTTCTTGTTGAAGTCAAAGGATGTTCTGATAATGTTCCCTTGATGAACTCTTGGGGAATGCATCTTGGCAATGAAAAATTGCTTGTAAAGGCGTCGCAACTGTGCTATGAAAGTTCCCAAAAGACTGCTGTTTCCATAACCATAGTATCAATTTTGCAGGAGCTGGACAATTTTCCAGTTTTGTACAGAAAAGATGTGTTGGCAAGTGCACTGACAGAACTTATTCATGACAGATTTTCCGATTTTCAGAAGAAATTTTCTGAAGAAAAAGCATGGGAAAAATATTTACGTTCATTATTGATTGAAGGACAAGGATTTGGGGAATATGTAAGGTCCATCCATGACATTGATATAAGCGACAAGACAATGTGTATATTCCTTCAAAAAGAACTTGAAATTTGCGTCAGTAAAGTTTTTGAAAGAAACAGCAAAGACAATCTTTGCTCTGAAAACATTTCTCTCCTCTTAATATTGTCAGAGTATGATTACAAATCACGAACTGCTTCATTTCAATATGAGCTTGACCTCAAAACAATAGAAAAAATTATTCTTCATCTAAATGGACTAAAGCAGAATAGAAAGAAGGAAGCAGCTGTTCAAGCCTCTCTGCTACATCAACTATTCAAATCTCTAATTCAGGGGGGATTGTTTGAAGAGGTCAAAGATATATTGCATATATTGTCAACCATCCCTATGGGTATGGATGCCAGAGTTAGACAAGTCTTACATAAAGCAGAATTAGATGAAATCATGTATCATCTTCATGATATGCAAGGTTTGGAATGTTATGCAAATGAAACTTCGGAGCTGTCATGGGACTTCTTTGAAAAAGAGAACAGTGATTTTTTCTTCGAATCTCTACATTTTTCCACCCGCAAAGAAGATACCCCTTTAAAGGTCGATGAAAAAGTTAAGACCTTGCTGTTGAACTTGGGATTATCAGAGAAATATCCTGGGAAAATTACTCTGCATGATGTATTGTCTCTCAGTGAAGAGGTATACAAGAAACCAAAAAAGGAAAAGGATCTTGCCATGTGCATTCTCCGGAAAATCATAGAATCAAATGTCTCATTCAGAGAGAAGATTTTAGCTGAGTTTGTCAAAGAAGATGCGAAATCAAAAGCATCATCACACAAAGACTCATCACAATTACACCAGAGTAAAAGGCCAATTCCGTCCGGAATTCTGGAAATGATCTCTTCTTGTCATTTTGAAGAAGAGGGTATAGACCAGAACAATTTTCATCCCTCTGATATATTTCTTGTCATTTTCCAATGTTGCAATATGCACTTACAACGAATTGTTGCTCGTAAAGTGGCATTGTGCCAGTATGCATTACCTTTTATTTTTCAAAAGCCAGGTGGTGAAGTTTACCATATCTCTCTTTGGCCTTTGAGGGACATTGGTATCGGAGGCTTTAACCAAACCCTCCCAACATTAGATATGAAGAGAGTTTCATTCATTGGGCTTGGCAACAAAAAGCCCATATCAAAATCGAAATTGATAAACGCATTCCTTCGGGAAGGGAATGAATGTCACGCAACATTTTTCCATGAAGATTGTGCCTTGGGGCAAAACAAAAGAATTATTTCTGACGGTGTCGTAGAAATCAGTTGGTATGTCCCAAATATCAAGGAAGATAGTAAAGAAAAGAACGTGTTCTCTGACAATGTCATTTCTGAAAATCTAACAGTTTTAAACTTAAGAGGAGATGGACAGACGTATGCGAAAATAACATCATTCTTGTGCAAAATCACAGACGTTCTTGTTTTCATCATTGGGCTCGATTCACTGAATGATTCAGTCTATGACCATACCCTAAAGATGGCACACAACAGTAAAAAGCCGATATTGATTATCACTGAATTTTCATCCGACCATAAAACAACGGAAAATGCATTTCTTACCTACCACCAAGAGAAAGGTATAGACGAGAATATTCGTATCTTATCACTTTACGATATGAAAAGAAAAAGAAAACTAAATGACAACGAGTTGAAAGAACACCTCACAGAACAGGTAGGTATGTCATTGAAACTAATTCGAGATATAGTTTCTCTGCAAGACACACTTCAATATTTTACTGAAGGTTTTATCAAAGATGAAGATGATGGCATTTGTGAATTTGGGCTAACTCAAGCTAAGACTTTGATGAAAGAATTGAAAGATTCTGACAAAAGAACCGACGTTCTTAAGCTTCAAGATGGACCATGGTATGAATGGAGTCAAAAACAGAAAGATTATTATAGGATTGGGAGCAAAGATACTTATGAAAGTAGCGAAACATTGGCAGAGGAGATGAGGATATTACGTGAAAAGCAGGTAGACAGTTGTCGATCTTCAGGACAGTTCCTTGTTAAATTTGTTCGAACATTATTTAGCTTTAGCAACGATATGGACGCTGTACTCTTCTTTTTGACCTGGCTTCGTCAATTATTGAATGAAAGGTCATTGCGCATACTTCCAGAGTTGCATAAGAAATTTGAGGACTCTTTTGTTCGTTTTCAGACAGACAGGACTAAGGAAAATAAGGAAATGATGGAATCGGCAGAAAAACATTTAGCCGATTCTTCTTTCGAACTTGGTCACTGCATTAGAGAAGTGGGACAAATATTTGAGGCATTCAAATCTATGACAGATATCAAAAATTATCCAAAAGAGAAAACGTACATAATCATACAAAGACTGCCGAAAATTATTGCAAAACTTCTGTTATTAGGAGAACCATTTGAATGCATGGATGGCGATGTAGCAAATGTGCCTCTTCCCTGGGTTTTAGCAGTTGGTAATGAGTTGAAGAAAGATGTCGGTAAAGGAAGACTCTTTGCAGTTACCGTTTTGGGAATTCAAAGTTCTGGAAAGTCTACACTTTTGAATTCTATGTTTGGTTTGCAATTTCCAGTAAGCGCTGGACGATGTACACGGGGGGTCTTTTTACAATTGTTGCCCGTAAAAAGCTTATCAGTTGATTACATTCTTGTGATTGACACGGAAGGTTTAAGAGCCCCTGAATTAGCCTCAAAAGAACTGCGTCATGACAATGAACTTGCTACTTTTGTTATTGGACTTGGGGATTTGGTTATCGTTAACAACAAAGGAGAGTCGAACACAGAGATTAAGGAAATTCTGGAGATAGTAGTACATGGATTTATCAGACTTAAACAGGCAAATCGAGAATTAGATTTGGCTCAAAGTTGCATCATGGTTCATCAAAATGTCGGTGCTATAGATGCTGGAAATCAAATGCTCCATGGTAATAAAACGACAATGCAACATTTGGATGAAATGGCAAAGCATGTTGCAAGACAGGAAAAGGAATACCAAATTCAAAAATTTGACGATGTTATCCGGTTTGATCCATCAAAATCAATTTATTTTGTTCCAGATTTGTGGTCTGGTAGTCCTCCAATGGCACCAGTGAACTTTCATTATAGTTTAAAAGTAACACAAATTGCGGAATTTATTCTCTCTCATTTGAAGAGAAAAAGGGGACACTCGGTAGTAGAAACTTTTACGCACTTGAAAAACTTATGGAAAGGGATTTTGACGCAGGATTTTGTTTTTAGTTTTAGAAATACATTAGACGTCTTGGCCTATAGTGAACTTGAAACAGAAGTTCAAAAATGTATTTGGTCGTTGAAAAAGGAACAATCCGAATTCCTTATTTACAATGCAAGACAACGATTTTGCAAGTGTGCAAATGATGATGATTTTAACGAATGCCTTTTGGGTCTTGTCAATGAGCTCAAAATGAAAATGAACACTACGTCAACAGAATTGAAAGACGATCTTCAAAAGTTCATTCAAAATTCAGATTTAAAGGAACAAATGGAGAGTTGGAAAGCAAATAAAATGATCAGAATTGATGAAGCAAACACTGACGCTGTCGAGATTTTCAAAAGAAAGGCTAAGCAAACCATGAATTTATGCAAATTGGATTTGAAAAGCAGAACTTTTCTTATAAAAAAGGAAAAACAAATCAACGACCGAGCTTTACAGTCTGCAGAAGCCTTCAAGGGAAAAGATCTACCTCAACAATTGTTGGAGGAAGAATTTGAAAATATGTGGGGGGAATGGATAAAAGAAATTGCTGACGAACTAAGCTTTGGCCAAGAAACAGCAAAATTATCTTTGAAATTAATGACTTCATTGATCAATGCACTGTACAAAGCTTTCCCTTCATATGGTCACTTGATACAAAAAGGTCTTCATAAGTCAGGCCTCGATTCTGGAATGAAATGTGAAAAGCTAGTAGGTTCCCTTGTCATTCTAGAAGAACATGTAATTATGCAATCGGGGACTACCGAACAATTATGCGTACCAACAGACACAGAAACATGGAAAAGACCTGCTGACAATTTGATAAACAATCTCTTTCACGATGCCGATCATCATTTAGCTAGCTTGATTGAACAAGACCATGAGTGTACCGATGAAGAATTTTCAATCATCCTAGGAAGGGTATGCCAAAAACTTGACAAACATAATGAATACAATAAAGAGTTTTCATTCAAACCAGAAGCTTTGACATACATCGGTTTACATCTTGCTAGACATTGCTTCAAAGTGTTCAAACAACATAATGACCATTTTTACGAAGGGTATAGTGTTGAATTTAGACTTCGAGGATATAAGCCTACCGCGTACAAGCTTTTCCTAAATACTGTAGAGGCAAAAGCGAATGAGATAACTACGGCATTTTTGTTCTGTTCATCTTTGAAGGAAATCGTTTTGAAATGTGTTATGGAACGTACAGTGGAAGACCTTAACCTACTTGTCTACGAAAAGTTTCGTGAACGAAAATATAACCTATTGAAATTGCTTCTTAGAGACTTAGCAGATTCAGATAAGTTTGAAGAGTATGAGAAGTATCTAAAAGATCCAGAGTCCTATGCATGCAAGTACTTTAAACAGACAATCGAAAAAGATGTATTCCAAGAGGATTCAGAAGGTGGGACAAATAAGTATATCAAGTGGACCGGAAGTTGCCTTTTAAAACTCATCACTGATATTGAAAGAGCGTTTGACCGTATAACAGGTTCCCCCTCATTACAATCAATTACAGATTGGCTAGAAACTTTTTCCATTCAAATGGAAGAGCAGAAGATTGCTATACCGATGCATTCTTTTGCACACGTCAAAGATCGAAGTATCTCAGATTCAGATTCTTTACGCTTATACCTGAAAAGAGAATTAAAAGAAACGGTAACAGAGTTGGAACAGGTTTTCCGAGAGACCACACCAGACACTGTTAACTGGAATGGTCATTCGTATAAGGATTTTTTCTCTAGCGTTTGGGGTTGCAAAGAGTTATGTCCATGGTGCAAGGAACCATGTGAACGCTGTGTTCATAAAGGTAACAATGAAAAGCATCGGTGTATTCAACACCGACCTGATGGATTAGCAGGAGTTTCGTGGATTCAAAGTGGAGAGCTTGTCGCCGAAACATGCAATTTTCTTGTCCAGAGTAGAGCAACTAAACGATGTGGTGCATGGTGTAAGTGTCCTCTACCATTCTGTGGAGTTTGGCACGAGTGCAGACGGTATAAGGACTATATGGACGAATGGGATATTGAAACTGACGTAGATCTGACCGCATCAGTTTACTGGGCATGGTTCATGAACACGTATAAAGATAATCTAGCTAAGTTGTTCAGGAAGCAATGTACTAAACTTCCAAAGGAATGGAGTAAATACACGAAAGAAAATGCGAAAAGAAGCCTCGATAGTACACCTGTGGAAATTTGTGAAACATAAGCATAAGAGGTGACGATAAAAAAAAGCGACAAAGAGCCTTATGCTGTCAAAATGATGTAAAACATTGGTACAACAAATATGAATGAAGATGACTTGAAAGTTTAGTGAAAATTTGAAATAAAACTAAAGAATTATTAAGTGCAGCATATCTCTGTTTTTCAAAAACGAATGCGCCGACTACAAAAAAAGATTCGTATGTCTTTGATGCTGATTTCACGTGCACATGAGACAAAATTGAGGACGCCATAACTAGATTACAAAGGTATTAAGCAATTTGAACTAAGTCTTATTCTGACTTTGTAGTGTATGACCTCGAGGAATGCAAAAATGTGTCGAAAAAATAAGAGTAAACTCACGTGATCATATGGACTTTTTTTCATATGGACCAAATCGTTTTTGTTATTTCAACAGGCATTTTTGTTTTGGTCATACATTATATAACAAATTATCTTTGAGATAAATATCATTACTTCTTCGAATAATCTCATTTTAGACAAAACTGAAACCCATTTATCATTTTTTCTGAAATGTGCAATATCACTTTATCAGAGCTCGGGTTTTGTATCACGTACGCCCTCTTTTTATATCCATTTACATATTCATCTGTGTTGTTTGGGCCCCTGCGTTTTGCGGTCTTGTTTGTGTGTGGTCATCTGACAGTGAGGATGTTTTTTACACCACAATTGTACGTTCTTCGAGACCTCTGGGTAATCGGAAAAGTGGGAGGGTTGTGCGCACGTAATCCAGGATAACCACACCTTCTGCTATTTCCGTGACAGATGGCCGTCCTAAGTCGGCACCGGTTGCCCATTGGCCTCGTTGGTTTATGTGTAGTCCTTTGTGTTTGATGTTTCTGTGTTGTGCGTTGAGGTTCCTTGTCCCTTATGCGTCTCTTTCCGTGCTTGTCTGCTTTGTGTTTTTGCATTGGGTGTTTTGGGGTTTTGCTAAGGGTGCTACAACCGGGTGTTGTTGGAGATCCCATCCTTTGTTTTATCGTAGCACATTGTCGTTATAATAATAAGTTAACCCCCATCCCCGCCTTAATGCAATCCTCATTTCACATCGATCATAAATTTTCGAATAAAACATTTTACTGATTATTTTTATATATTAAATTTAGAACTTACATCATCATTGTTATTATTATTAAGAAATAAACGAAAAAGTTCCTCAATTCCACGTACATGTTCTTACAATTCCTTCCTTTTACATTACCTTGTAACATACATTCGATAATATATATATATATATATATATATAAAAGCACAAAAAAAGGTACAAGCGACCACGACACTAAACGTGTTTAAACCCAGCGGAAGGGACGTGCATTCGCCCTTTGTTGGGCTGATCCGACATTGTCTGAATAGTGAACGTGGTTGTTTTCACCTCTTTTGTGCTATCTATATATATATATATATATATATATATAGTATTGGTACCGGAAATTATGGATATGTGTATTCTTCGCCAGACCTCCTACAGTGCCTTGAACTTGAACCTGTTTCTTACCAAAAGTGTTAAATTGTGTTAAAGAAAATGTAATTTAGGGAAGTTCAGCATAGATTGCAATTTGGAGAAAAGAAGTATCGTGTTTTCCCTACTTAGACATGTTTACAAATCTTATTAATTGTTTACACAATTGCTTATACGATATCAAACCCTGAAGAAAGTTGAAGTCTTGTTGGAAATATGTTTCATAGGCATAAAGACTGAACAACAAAAGCGTTGAGCGTATTGGTAGGTCAAAAACTGTAAAGATAGATAGGTCTACATCTCAACAACAAAAAATAAGAATGCAGTTTTCAATACTTCAGAATATTACCTATGATTTTTTTCAACTAAACTCATTTCTTGGTTTTCATTCATGTATATTGAAGTAACGATTTTAAAAACAACTGATTTTTTTCCTTTATGAAAATCACATGACAGAATGCTACTCGAAGAAGTCTTATAACGCTTCAGTGTAATCGCCGTGGGGAAAATTCTATCAGTTGATAGAGTGTTACAAGGTATATATTAATTCATATAGATAATTTTTAAGGAATCTTGAGAACATGTACGTGGAATTATGGAACTTTTTCGTTTACTTTTTAAGGATAGTAACAATAAAAGTTTACTTCCTTCTTTTTTTGTGTGTGTGATCGAATAAGCTTATTTCCAATTAGTCCCCCACATGGAAATTTTTTTTCTGTACGTAACAAGAAGCTTTCATCTTTAGCCTCTTGAGCTTAATCTGAAAGAAACACTATATGTACAGTTAAGAAGACCAAGACATTTGTATATTGTGAGATGTAGATATGGACTTTTTTCTGATAGATATGAATAAGCGTTGAACATTTTAGAAGATTCTAAGATTATTCGATAATCATACATTGCAGTTTTTATATTTTGATATAGATATCTCATTGTGCATAAATTTTCTATGTTGTCTTCATATTTTATCTTTACATTTTTTAACATTTTACCACTTGCGCTGTTACATGTTTCATATATAAACAGTTGTATTTTATAGTAAATAACTTGCAATGAATGTAAATAGATTGATGAATGAAGTTGATCATTCACTATACGAATTAATCAATCCCTTTTATTAAAAATTTGTGTTTGAAAAATACTAATGACATACAATAATCCAACGTGCAAACCTTACTTTAGTCTTTGATATTTCTTTTCATCGTATGATGTAAATATTATTCAATATACGCCACACATGTTTTTTTTCAAAGAGGAGTATATATGTAATACATGTATAATTCTTTATGTGTTAATTTCTTTTATATTGACTATTGGGGTACGTGCCCCGAAAAATACATTTTATATATTAAAGAACTGATTTAAATTATTTGTTAAGAATCTACAAATGTGGAGTTTATTTTCATTGATGTTTTCAATATAGATATTTCTTCTTAAATGAGTCGACTGTAAATATCTTGAGCATTTGGATCCTTCAAATTTCAAATGTTATCACCATTATATATTTATTCATATTTTATAGTTGCAAACAACGCGTTTTCATAAATGTGTACTATATCTTTTCGGTTTCCCTCATTTTGATGCGAAGAAAGAAAGAGATGGCTTTTTGAATTGATGATTATAGCACTCTTCAGAAATGAATATCGAACTGCAAGCTCAGAAGTTTTTGTTTCTTGATATTCATTAAGATTTAAATAAATTGTCATCAAGGATTTTAAATGTTGAAACATGAAATTACTGCATAATTACATGTTCATTAAAAAGCTCATATATAGAAGTGAATACATGTTTTGGAATAAAAATCAGGCAAATGTTTAGTTAAATCATTTGCATTCATTGAAGAACAAATCTTCTAATTTAGAATGTCTGGGAAAAAGTTCATATACATGTATGTCCATATATATGCACAGCCACTGTGATTGCCTGAGATAAAGCTTTCAGGACGATTGTTATTGATTTCCGTATAAATGACAGTGTGACGTCATAACGCCTGCCATAGCAGATGAATTTGAATTGAATATCAAGAAGTTTAAAATCCTTTCCTATGCAAGGTAGAAAGTAGGAATAACATGTTATAAAAAGACGAATTCAATACTAAAATCATCCCCACAAAGTTCTTACCTCTTTCAGCAACTGTGTCTTGACAATTCAGAATACGACATCAACAACAAACGACAGAGGCAGGTGCAGCTACAATAGCTCTCTGTCGATTGATGTCACATCCTACACTCAACGGACTATTTCGAATGAAGATTTCTTGTCACATTCAGCGTTGTTTGTGATAATTTCAAAATAGACCGCAAATGAACAGTACACAGTATAAGAAAAATAAAATCCGTAAACTAAAGCTGTCAGCATTTCATGATTTCACCGCGCTGCAACTGACTAAAACGGACAACAGAAATGGAAATACATTCCGCAAACAAAATTAGTTCCAAACAGTCGACATCTAGAGAGTAATAAATAACTTGTTTGGTCATATTTGGTCATTATTCCATTGTTAAATTTCTAATATGTAATACTTGATATATCACAATGCATTTATTTATGACATTTTTGTCACTCTGAATAAGCGTGACGTTGCCATGGGGGCACTCCCGCTGTTCCTTTCTAAAATTAACTCCCCTCCATATTGGTGAACGGATTCGCTTTAAAAATAGAATTGGGAGCCTTTTTTAATCTATTTTTGGCTTTGAAAGCGCATATATATAGAATAAGTATCTTATTTTGTGTGTTTATGCAGAAATAAATTACAATGGCTGATGCATTTATTTGATAAAAATGCGCGTTATTATTTTGTGTGTTTATGCAGAAATAAATTACAATGGCAGATGCATTTATTTGATAAAATGCGCTAACGCGCATTATATCATAATAAATTATTTTTATTTTATCAAATAAATGCATCAGCCATTGTAATTCATTTCTGCATAAACACACAAAATAAGACACTTATTATATAAATCAATGTTAAAATGTTTCAGAATAAAATCTAAGAGCAATTTGAATATCCCTTCACAACTTAAAACATAAGGGGTCCCTTTTGAAAGTAACCAAGCAACATAATAATAAGGAAGGAACTTTTCTATTTTTTCATGTTATAATCGTTGTGCATTATTCAAATGACCGAAAGATTCTTTTAAATGGATTATTTTCTTTAATTTCTGCGGTTGCAGGTATATGAATGTTGTTTTATCAATCTGCTTGAAAATTCTAAAACCGAATCTCTCATTACCTTTATGATCTTCGCCTTATATCTTTGTGATATAATTTACAAAACTTGATCAGTTTGTTTTATATTTGAATTTAATACTATTATAAGCAGCCTTTTTTGTTTGATATACGTACCCTATTATTGTATTTATTGTTAGTTGCCGAATCTTAATTTTATTTAAGATTAATCCTGAATGTTGTCTTTTGTTATAAAACAGAAGTGATATATATTTGCGAGACCGATCACTAAATTTGAAGACGTTTAACATACAACCCAAAAGGATTCATTTTCACTTTTTGAATACATGTTAGCATGCCATTTGCCTTTGGTGCAAATGATTAAAATCCAAAAATACACATGTTTTCAAACATGTGTTAATTTAGTCATTTTGTTCTCATGTAATCTTGAAGTGCTTAATTTTGCTTAATTGCATATATATTTTTATGAATATGTCGTTCTTTAGGAATTCAAAATCTTTGTTTCAAATGCAGGACATGCCACAAAATGTTTAATGTTTAACGTCTTCAAATTCACTAGCATCATATTAGAGCAGATAAATTTACAGCATGGACCAGACATGCATGGACCAGACATGCACGTTTCGGGTATTTAATACTCGTCAGTGATCCTTAATCTAAACCATGAAATATGACCAAAATATGGGAAAATTATGTCCTAAATATACCGCAAGACATTGCAAGACGTAGCAAGAAGACGTAGCAAAATTGTTTTGAAATAACTGATAAAGTGTACTATATGTATCATGACAATATTGGAATAGATTTTAGATGTAGCATTCATAAAATACCTTAATTCCTTTACGAATTAAACAGAAACAAAAGATTCATGATTAGAAATTTTGAAAATACATCTTACTGTGGTATGTGTCTAGATACGCAAGATATATCCTAAAATATTTTTTCCTTCATGAACAGTTGTTTTGAGTCTTAATTTGTCGAGGCAGATGGTCAGATTTAGATATTTAGAGCCTATTAATTTGGAAAATTAAATGCAAATATGTGGAAAGTATTAACGTTGTATTGTTCGAATAGTGTGTTTTGAACGCAATGACTAATTTTGTATGTCTCTTCATCATGTAATTGTTAATTTTATCATCTTATATTATTTTTCAGGAAATTATATTTATATTTAATATTACATATGAGAGTTGAAT